>OZ038480.1:93751823-93806823 GCA_964036315.1 Acanthosepion esculentum | reverse complement strand
GGGTAAATCAAATAACTAGATATTAGCAACCGTATATGCGCGAGCTAGCGTGCTATCACATGTAAGCGAATAAATATTTAGTAATTGCTAAATATAAATGACACACTATGTCTATTATGCTTGATCATGAGCCGTTCTATGCTTCATATATTTTTGCTTTAATTTCAGGAGAAATTAATAACGAAAATTATCCAACATTTTCCCCAATACACTATATATATATATATATATATATATATATATATATATATATATATATATATATATATATATATATATATATAAATGCAAATAGCTTAATAAAACAAAGTTTTATCGTTCAAATCATTATGCGGTTACTAAGTGGAATGACGAAATATTTTTGGATCGTTAAATATTAGATTTTTCGAACCTTCAAAGGTTTCGTTAAAATTCTGTTTTTCTCGTGTCAACGGATGACCATAAATTAGTAGATGCAATTTAAGCGTCTTTTTTTTGCTGAAAAACATTGATTTGAAAATTCTTGCTAAAATCAGATAATTGCCAAATGAATGAAATTATTTTGAAATATTTCGCTTTTGGATTGTTAATTTTTCTTTTTCCATGTTGTCCCCTAATTATTTAATTTTTATGAAAGTCGTTGTAGACCTTAATTTTTATATGAGAATTTAAATCAGTAAATCTATTAATCAAACAGAACTTCTGTTGCAGAATATCAGCTCTAAATTGTAAAATAAATAATGCAGTAAATTTAAGATATTATTTCAATAGAAAATCTTTTAATTTCTTTGATGAATAAGATATATTTTAGGCACTAAGAAAAGAAATTCAGTGTATAAAGAAATTTTAAAAAGAATTGTTTTCATTTTTTAAATTTGTAATTATAATAATTTTTAAAGTTTTAAATCTTGTAAAATTGTGTATTAATTTGTAGCGGTTAGCTAATTTTGTTATTAAGTAAAAATTATATTTACTACTAATAAATGAAACAGCTTGCTACAATTCAGCGGCATACAGTAGTTTAAAACAATTCTTATTTTTTTCTGTGTCTGCATAAACGTGCCTATTTTTGTAAATACGGACCTCAATTTTTATTTTTTATAAATACGAACTTAAACGGTTTTATTAAAAATAAAAGCGGTAAATAGAAAATTTAAAATTTATTTTTATTTTTCTAATATTTCCTGAACAAGCGCAAGTAAGATTATTTAGTAGCTAAAATTCAATAAAATATTCAATTATTAGAGAGGATATTCTCGTAAATATTAAAAATGACTAGGCAATTAAAAAAATATATATAAAGGCATTCACGTTGTATTAACTATTTATTACCGTTTACTTAAACATGTCAAATGGCAGCTTATCAATAAATGTGTTAACACCCCGTGTTAAAAATGTTTTTCTGCGATATTTTAAACTGAAATTAAGCAATATTGCTTTAATTCAGATTCATTACACTTAGTCACTCAATCTTCCTCGAATAAAGTTTCAGAAAGTTATATTTTATTTTTGAAAGAGTTTAATAAAGAGAATTACTTTGGGCTGGTAGAATTGACTAGGTGACCAATTTTAGCCATTTTTACCGATTTTAAAAAAGGTAAATCCAATGAACTTAAATTCGTTTTGAAATTCAACAAAGTATTTTGCTTATTGAATATATTAAATATAATCTAGTAGCTTGAAATTAAAACTGAAATAAAAGCTTCTAAAAAGATTTTTCATTTTTAAAATGCATTTTAAACATTAGGTATCGCTTTTTTGGGGGAGGGTAATTTAATTTATTACCCTGTTATCAACAAAAATCACAACGACTCTTCATTATTGTCTTCTCTTTCATTCCAACCTGAAGGTGCCGAACATAAGGTCACATTATTTAGATACTAGGTTTATACATCCTACAAATATGCGTAATCAATTTTAAGTTAATAGTAATATCACTTGAACACTACAAATTAATACAAAATCTTAAAAGTTTTAAAACTTTATAAACTATACTAATGAAATTTTTTAAGATTAATACAATCCCTGTAAAATTCATTATTAAAAGAAAAATATATTAAGAAAATACAATTCATAATACATTTTATTGATAATAGAATTAAAAGTTTTTATATTTTAAAAGATTTTAAATTTAAGAAAATGATAAGAGCTCATATTTTTTAAGTACTCAGTAATCTTAAAAATTTAGAAAAAACTTATTCTCCGTAATTTAATGTTTTAGTGAATTTTAGAAATATTGACGTGAAATTTACTATAGTTATCGCTCTTACTTTCTGATAATGTCGTTTACTTACAAAAATCGGCACGTTTATACACAAAAATATATTCAGTTTTTTTTGTTTTTTTTAATATTTGTGTTTGATGATTTGTATTAAGCTTTTCAATTTATGCTTAGAAAATAATGCTTTCATATAATAATAATATCATCTAACAGGCTGAAATTAATTTAGAATTGTAAAAAAATTGAATAAATATAATATGGCTAAAATTTTAATTTCTCAAAATTTCATAAAATTAAGTGGGGTTAGAAGATGTAAAAAACATTAAGAAAAAATTTTGTAAAAATTAAAAACAACTTCCAAAATAATTTCATTCGTTACTGAATAAGTCCTGGGTGTTTCCTTAAAATTCAACAATTATTTGATTTTTGCAAGAATTTCTAAAACAATATATTTAAAACGCCAAAAAAGACGCTGAAAATCCCTATACTAACCCACTGACGCAAGAAAAATAAGATTTTTAACCAAAATTTAGAAGGGGCTAGAAAAGCATTATAAAATTTAATAACATAGTTAAAACAATACTTTAGTCGCTCATCTTAATAATAACATAAATATTTTGAGGATTGAACTTTGTTTTTGTCAGGTTTGAGGCTTTTTTCATCATGCTATGGTCTTTTTTAGAAATTAAATATATTTACATAATATATATATATATATATATATATATATATATATATATATATATATATATATGTGTGTGTGTGTGTGTTTGTGTGTGTGTGTGTGTGTGTGTGTGTGAATATGCAAATTCTCTACAATATCAATTATCTGAACAATGCTTATTTCAAGGTCCCATGAAAATGCATTTTTATGATCTCTCTGGAGTACAATTTATCTGTTTATTGCTGTTGCCATGTCTCTGAACAGAGAGTAATCGGCTACTTTAAACAATGTTGGAATATTTGTAACAAATAAATATAACAACACCAAAAAAGAAAGAAAGAAGGATTTAAATGTATCTGAAAATTCGTGCGGGGCGGTTTCCAAACATGCTTCATCTCAGGAAAATGATCGATCATCAGCTCAATGAACTTTATTTATATGAACTCAGTGCACTTCCTGTGCAAGCACATAAAGTTTTTTTTTTCTTCTTTCCTTATTTCTTTTATAATTACATGATGATTCTTTCGGTAAGGTAATCAACTCATAACGGGTGTTTATTCGTAAAATATAACGATTTTTAAAGCAATATCCTGTGCTTTATTCTGTCAAATAAAAGAAACATTTTAAACGAGGTTTTTATATGTTCAGTAAGGAATCCTTTTTATAGATAGGATTAGTTATCCGAACAATAAATTATACAAGTAAAATGCTACCCACATATTTTTTTAATCGACGTTATACATATATTACATACACACACACACATTTTTTTTTTAAATCAGACATTCCTTTTTATTAATACAGACTTTTTATTTAGTGACCGCATATGTTTGAGTGCACGTCTCTGTTTCCTTAAACAGTTACTTTAATATCTACCGCTCAAGTATTCGAAAATCTTATTAGAGAAAATATGTCTCCTGACAGGAATCAAACCTGCAATCCTAGGCCTGAAGATATTATCTCACATTTAAAGGCAATACACAGTATATTTCTGTAGGGAATCATATTTACTTTAACAATTATATTGCATTTCTTAAAACGTCGGTGTCTACTCCTCCATATGTAAATATATTGTTGATCTAAATAAGAAATATATGTGGTAATTGTATCAATGAATTTAGACAACGAACACATATATATTACAATATCAAAATTCATAGACTATATTATGGTAGAATAAAATGGATTATTCTGGCAGCGCTGTGTCATCAGCTAAAAATAAATCGAATTGCTCAAAATTTACTTACATATTTATATTATTTAAATATATTTATTTAATATATAATTTTAAATTTTATGAGTTTGTGGACGTATATATGCGTGTCTGTATATATATATATATATATATATATATATATATATATATATATATATATGTGTGTGTGTGTGTGTGTGTGTGTGTGTGTGTGTGTGTGTGTGTGTGTGTGTCTGTGTGTCTGTGAGTGTGTGTGAGTGTGTGTGTGTGTGTGTTGAACAATAAAAGATATTAAAAAGTTAAAATCTTCAGACACACTGGGTTGTATATTAATATTTTTCATTTTTATTATTTCAATTAGGTTCCTCGACTAGTTTCGGCCAGCATTGCCATCATCAGGAGAAAAACATTCTGCTTGTTAGTAGCAGTGAACTGCAGAAATGAACGACTTGATGGAGAAAATGAACTTTTGTCTGTAGTTTTCATTTGTTTTATTTTTATTTTTTTATCGTGAAATTTGGTCGGTCCTTGTCTTGGTCAAACAGTCTCTTTTAAGTTGTTATTTAAGTTAAGAGCTGGATGGATTCCTGCTGTTCTGAATTCCCTTAGTCATTTTGACAAATTTATTGGTTCCTGGAAAGGGGATGTGTCTCTGTTAAGCGTGTGTATTATTTGGTTGTTAGAGAGTGAGTGAGTATGCTGTGTGTAAGTGTGTATATTAGTATGGGTGTGCGTATCATTTAGCTCATTAGGCAGTCAGTTATATATATTTCCTAGGAAAGATGAAAGATGATTTAACAAGATACCCGACAAACTACATTCCCTGTGAGTTAAAAAATTCTCATTTTAATAGTTTCTAAATAAACAACATATATATATATATATATATATATATATATATATATAATAGTTTCTAAATAAACAACATATATATATATATATATATATATATATATATATATATATATATATATATATATATATATATATATATATATTGTTTATTTAGAAACTATTAAAATGAGAATTTTTTAACTCACAGGGAATGTAGTTTGTCGGGTATCTTGTTAAATTATCTTTCATCTTTCCTAGGAAATGACAACACCTAGTGTATAACATTGTAGGCAAGTTACATCCGAATCGTATTTGAGGTCTCAATGCTGTCTACGATTCTAAATCTGCGGGTCATGAACTTTTATGAATGATTTCGTTTTTCCCGTACTTTGAACTTAGCGCAGGCAATTCCGATAGGTTGATCAGAATAAAAACAAAACAAACCTTCCAATAAGCTCCTCTTTTTTTCCTTATTACTCTTTTCAATTTCTTTCTTTTCTCGTGAAAAGAGGATGCATCTGGTGTCTTCCTTTTTTACTCTTTTTCTTTTCTTCCTTTTCTCGTGAAAAGATGATGTATTGTTTTTGTAATCTGAAAAATGTCTACTCAACAGTTATTTACTAAAGCCTGATGATATGTGTTAATACGCATCGAAACATGATTGCATTAGTGTAGCGTTTTTTACATATTTTTGATGCCATATCCTAAAATAAAGAATATTACTCTACTTGTGTATTGAGCCCTCTTTTCAATTGTATGTTACGAACGTCAGAATTGGACTATTCGCTCTCATTTTACACACCCACACACACACACATATATATATATATTCTCGCAAATAAAAGTATGTTAAAATATTATACATATATATATATATATATATATATATATATATATATATATATATATATATATATATATATATTGTATTTAGGCACCAAATTCTCTTTTAGGTATGTCTTATTGAATAAATTACAAATATTATGCCTGCTTATTTCTATCGTAATCCCTTCAAATTCACGAATTTTTTCCCGTATATTACCACTAAATAAGGCAAGAAATGCCCTGTAACAGTGAGAATCATTTTATTTCCCAAGTACTTTCCATCTATTTCTAAGATCATCATCAATGTTGCAACTGGTAAGGCAAAAACTATATGTAGCTATACATTACAATTTTTTTTTGCGTTTAAATTCTTCGGCTGACAGTTATGCTTTAGCGTTCATTAGAACGTGCATAGTTATACATTATGAATTTTTTTTCTTTTGTAGTGGAATGTCATGGTTGCGCGTATATTAAAGCATAAAAACTGTTGATTTTATAGGCATTTTAGAACATTATTACAGTATTCGTAGCTGTTTTTTATTCGTGGTATTTTAGTGTAATTAGGGCATTCGCGACAATACGGAAACTTCATTATCAAGACGTCTTACTCTGCACATGTCTGACAATTCGTCCATTACATTCACAGTATAGAAAAATACAGATTACTAACAGAATTATTTTCAACAAGAAAATAACAAATTAAAACTACAGATCCTCGAAGCAATTTTCATTACAAATTGAAGCCAACACTGAATATTCGTGAATGTGAAAGGATTATGATAAAATAAATCGACATAAGGTTTGTAATATATATATATATATATATATATATATATATATATATGCATAGCTGTATGACGATAACGTAATACATATATATACATACATTATATATATATATATATATATTATATATATATATATATACATACATTATATATATATATATATATATATATATATATATATATACGGAAATATATCTATGTGTAAATATTATATATATAATACGGCCGGCCCGTCGCGATCCGGGTTCTTTCTTACGCTGGTCAGTACTGGTGCCAATCAAACGATGGTTATCTTTTGACCGCTTCGTTTTTTCATCCGCACTGTTCCACGTTGTGCCAGATTGATCCCAGTGCAGTGAAAATCGAATTTTTGTCCGCATTTTAAGCGCTGATTCCAGTTGATGGAACTGTGGTATGAAAAAGGACAACGATGCTTCCGCTGGTGAAACTACAAATCACAATAAATAACGAAGAATGCCTCTGGGTTAATTTTCATCGGTTCTATATAAGTGCTGATACACAAAATTAACCCTTTCCCTAGAATCTAGAGACAATGAACTTCTGCGTCTAAACTTAGAGCTGGCTAGCCATTACTGCGAGGAATTATGTCGGCCGGGAATTCTATTGTTTGAATTACTCTTTTCTGCAGTTCTTTCCGGCAGCAATTCTCTTGTATGCAATTACATTGTCTGATATTCTCTCCAATAGTAATTCAGTTGCCTGCCATTCTCTCCAGCAGCAATACCCTAGTGTGCAATTCTCTTTTCTGCCATTCTTTCTAGAAGCAATACCCTTGTCAGCAATTCTTTTGTCTGCAATTCTCTTCAGCATCATTTTTCTTGTCTGTAATACTCGTGTCTGCAGTTCTCTCCAGCAGCAATTCTCTTTTCTGCAATTCTCGCCAGCAGCAATTCTCGCCAGCAGCAATTCTCGCCAGCAGCAATTCTCTTGTTTGCAATTCAATTCAGCAGCAATTATCCCGTCTGCAATTTTCTTTAGCAGCAATTATCTTGTCTGCAATCCTCTTGTCGGCATTTTCTCCAGCAGCAAATCTCTTGTTTGAAATTCTCTCCAGCAGCAATATTCTTCGCTAGTCCCACGTCATCAATTCTCTTCTCTGCTCGACGTCAGCAACACTCTTTGCCAGCAGGTCACGTGGCTTCAACCGGGGTCTGGCTCGGACGCCCTCTGGTCGCTTTCCGCTCAACTGCGACTGCTCCAACTCACTGCCTCAAGTAGCGTACCTTTTATATGTATTTCACTCCATTCTGACCAGGCCTCCAGATTCATTAATATTCATCAATTAATTATTCATTCTTTTCAAAATTGGAACGACGCCACCTGACCCTAAAACACCGCAGCCCCAAAACAATGAACTTTGTTTTTACATTCCTCTTACTTAACAATTATAGTTTACGTTATAAATGTTGCACATAGAAATTTATTCCACATCAGCAAAGTATTCACTCTGCTTTTAGATATCCTTTCTTTCTCTAAACAATAATTTCTTGTCAATAAAATTTATTTCAAATCAGCCATTTTCTGGTTGTCCTCGTACCAAATCCTGGCCCTGAGACTTCTTTTGTTCCATTTCCAAACCACACCTAGGTTATTTACGTTACACCTTTCTGTTTACATTTCCAAGGCAGCCAAAATATTGCCTGCTACAACCGACCGTTGTTATCAAAACAAAATCATTTCAAATCGGCTAAAAGAATTTTTCCACTGTTTCACATTCCAATCCGTTTCTAACAACCTTCACCGTTCAAGAAAATCATGTTTTACAATTATATTGTTACATATATAATATAAGTATATACATGTATAATATACGTGTATATATATATATATATATATATATATATAAATTATAGTAGAGGTATTAAATCCGTTGGTATATAATCCAAGTGGATAGTTTTTCAACGTTTTTTTTTCTTGTATCTTTCACGGTTCAATTTCTAATTCCGACACGAACTCAGTTTATAACGGGGTTGAATAAGACTGACGAATTTTATTTTTTCATCGGTTGAAAGCTTATTCCCCATAGGAGGTGATTTTAGATATTATTGTGCAGACACACACACACACACACACACACACACACACACATACACTCATGTATATATAAAAATATATATATATACATTTATACACGCACACACTTATATATATATATATATATATATATATATATATATATATATATATATACACACACACACACACACACACACACACACACACATATATATATATATATATATATATATATATATATATATATATATATATATATATATATATATATACCAATAAAAAGAATTTAAGTTGCACGTCTATATTTTTAAATTCATAGAGAAAACAAGGGAGAATTCCTCGAAATTCAAAAGGTATCGTAAATTAACCCATTAATTTCTACTGTCTCTTCGTGGGACAGTGTGTTTTAAGAGATTATTATGTAGAAACTTGTAATCAAACCGGATTATTTTTAAAAGCCTTTAAATAGCACCGGATATTTTAAAATGTATACACAATCCTGAGTGTTTTATTTTCACATACCATGTAATTAATACCGTATTTATAGTTTAATTATTATAATTAATATCAAATGTTACAGTGGACAATTTGTTGGTGAAGAAATATTTAATGTAAATTTAATTGATGGCATCTAATTTCGAAATTACTATTACTAAAAAATATTTTGAAAGGGATAAAAATAAAAATAAAAAATAAAAATAAAAAGAGATGAAGATCAACAAAAATTATGTAACTATAGAAACCCTCATAATTGTCCTCTACAAAATAAATGTCGCACGGAATCGTTAGTATACCAATGCAATATCTCATCTATTGAGAATCCCGAAAACATAAAAATCTATATAGGTTGCACAAGCCATGAATTCAAAAAGAGGTTCAATCAACATCAAACTTCATTTAGGATAAATAAATACAGAAATCAGACATCCCTTTCGAAATATTTCTGACACTATAAAAGTAAAATGGAAATTAATAATAAAAGCTAGAATATGTAGGCCATAAATGACCCATGTCCTTTGTGCATACATGAGAACTATATATTACTAAGTTTATAAAATTAAAAATTTACTGAATCAAAGAAATGAAATAGCTATTCTTTGCCGTCATTGTCAAAAAATGTTCCTTAAATAATATTTAAAAATAAAATTTTTAAAATGGGAGCTGGTAATATACATATATTTAATATGAAAAAATAATTTTTAAATAATTTAAGTAATTCTATTACATTTACTTGATTTAAAAAGAAATATAGTCTATTAGTAATTAAGAGTAAAAAATATTTTGAAATTGTAGTTAAATATAACGTATTCTAACCCAAACACCCCTTTTAGAAAGAATCTTTAAGTATACAAGTACGAAAAAAATGCCGAAAATCTTTTTGTCGTTAATAATAAATAAAAAAAACAGACGACATGCGTTTAACGGATGTCAGAATTCGCTGAAAAATACACCCCTATGCTCCCTAAACGTAACCTCTTTTTCGAACGTAACTCATATTTGATACAACAATAGTTAATAAAAATGAACACGCTACCGCCCCTGTCTAAATGATTGGATCTCTCTGTATACTTGGAAACAGGAAATTATGAATTTATATGTGCGTTTAAAATTCAGTAAATTTTAAAATAATTATTCCAAAATTCGCTTGATGATGAAACAGAACTAATGCTTTTAATTTAATTATACAATTAAATTTGAAGTTTTTAGCTTCAGTTTTTGAAACATGGCTATTAATGTGTAGCGAAGAAACCATATTTTAAATCAGTTAATTTATAATATTCATGCTCTGTAAATTTACATCGAGCACTGTTTTGTAAAAATAAAAAAAGTATCAATAAGAACACCGGATTATATATCTTATTGTTCTTTCTTTATATATATATATATATATATATATACATATATATATATATATATATATATATATATATATATATATATATATATATATATATATGTATATATATATATATATATATGAATTCAAACAACACATTCGAAGTCGGGGAAAAATATCAAAAATTGATATTTACAGTTAAGTAATAAGTTCTTCTGTATATAATATTATCAATGCTCTTTTTAAATATTAATTTAATATTTTTTTTAAATTTGAGCACTATATGAAAATATCTGCTTTAAATTTGAACTATTATATTATTATATGTGTTGAGTTGCTTGAAATTCTGGATAAACTTACCGAATTTTACGCGTTATTATTTCATGCAATATATAAAATGTGGATATAATGTATGCAATTATCATGGGTAAAAGTGCTCAATAATCTGGATAGAGCCTGTGTAAATATAAGAGTGGTGACACATCTTAAAGCTTGTGTTTAAGCATGTGACAAACTTCTAACACGTGGTGTTGACCTCGGTGTCTAATTTTACATAAATACACACATTGAGACACACACAGAGAGACACACATACACAGACACACATACATATACATCTCTCTCTCTCTCTCTCTCTCTATATATATATATATATATATATATATATATATATATATATATATATTAATTTAAAGAAAAACAAACCACTTTTAAGGCTCTATTAACATTTTTATTATAGATTCGCAATATAATGTATGCGTGTACGCATATAAGATTAGACACCGAGGTCAAAATCATGTAGCAGCAATTTGTTTCATGCTTAAAAGCAATCTTTAGGATATGACGCCATAAGATTGCTTTTAAGCATGAAACAAACTGCTGCTACATGATTTTGACCTCGATTTCTAGTCTTATATGCGTACATGTATACATTATATCGCGAATCTATAATAATAGTGTTATTTACATTTGTTTTAATTTCAGAGGTGTAAAATTTGCCGAATGCTACGGCCTCCCAAAAACAATAAAAAGATATAAATTTTTTGATTGGCCCGTTGAAAAAGGCGGAAAATGAATAGAGATCACAAACCATACCAGAATTTGAAAGCATGGCAAGAAAAGAAAAGGAGGAATCTGACGTTAAGAATGTCAAAATATGAGATTTGAGAACATTTAAAAAAAAACTATAAAGTAATAAGAATTGAATAGCCAATTAGAAAATATTTGAAAATTTTTTAAAAATAAGCAAAGTGTACGTGTATTGTGGGGGAATGTATAACGTCTCGAAACGGTTTCGTTACATTCACTTATGCGCAAAAGCTGTTGGGTAAGTTTTGAGTCTGTCTCTCCTTCCACCCAGGTATGAGATGAATAGAAGGACATACTGGTTACCAACTCGTCTACCGCATAAAGAAACAGCAACATTTTAGGGAAATCTTCTAGCTAGAGAGTCTTCTTCATCGCCATCTAGACGTTGTGTTCATTCAGGACGTTGGCAATCATGACTCTGCACAATTTCTTGCCGTTTGTAGCTTGTAAAAACTTTTGTCTTTTTTGCCATATCTCCCAAACCCTCCTCCGTCATGCAATCCCTCAATTTCACCAGTTGTGTGTTTCCTTCTTCTGTCTCTGTTAACTTCAATCTATGAGTATCAAATTCTCCAAGCTCTGTTTCCTCATTATATGACCCATAAATATAAGCTGTCTCTTCCTGATTTTAAGTGTAAGTAACCTTTCTGTTAACGTTCTCTCTAGAAATGGTCGATCCATTATTTTAACGCAGTGTCCTTCTATAGAACACCATTTCTGTTGCTTCAAATCTCTTTAAATATCCAACATTCATTACCATATAGGAGGAGTGATATTACATAATATTTCAGTACTCATTTATTTGTTTCTAATTATATTTTTTTGTTTTTTTCTTAATACCTAGAAATTCCAATTGTCTCTTCCTTATGTTCAGTGTAAGTTTCCTTCTTGTTTTCATTGTCCCTAGAACTACGTCGTTGCTTACATGATCGATCATAATATTCTTGGCATCATTGTGTAAAACCACATTTCTTTTGCTTCAAATCTTTTTCTTCATCTGCGGGGAGATTGTCCAGCATTAATAGCCATATGAGAGGAATGATATTACATAACATTTTGTTTAGCTTTTGGAAGGCATATTTCGCTATGCAAAAACACCTTCAGATTTCCGTATCACACTTTCCATCCTCCTTTAATACACATCCAAGACATCAAAATTTTTGCACTTATTTGATTTCGATATCTTCAATCTGTAATTTGCATTCTGTGCTGTTTTCTTTTGCTGACAGCCATGTATTCAGTCTTCTTGCAGTTGATGTTTCGGCCTAGACAGTACTGAATTGAAAGAAACATGTTCGCTAAAGCATGTATCATGTATGGCACAAATCAAGCAAAATACCACATTTAAGTAAACATGCCAAAGATCAAAATGTAAGATGGCCGAATAAATACATGAAAACAGATTTCTCAAAACTAATTTAATGGTGAATATATAGGATTGAAGTTGGATCCTTGATAGAAATAGTCAAACGACAGAATTTAGACGGCTACAGTGAAAACGCTGATTATGATTTGTTTTAGTATTATTGCAAGCAGAAATATTATAGTTGATGATGATGGCAAAATAAATACAGGGATTTTTGTAACTTCTTATAGGAGACTATTTTAATTTGAGATAGATTCCCAAAAAGATTCATTTGAGATAATTAAATTCTAAAAAAACAAACTTATTTATCTTTAAAAATGGCAAGAAATTAATAGGGCAGACACCCAGCTCTTTCAAATATCTATCCAGCAGGAACACAGAGAATTAATAAAATAAAGTAGGGTTTAACAAAAATTTGGACAAATAATATTACAGTCGAAACAGTAGAAAGGTTGAGAAAATAAATTGAATGTTATTTTTATGAATGTTATAGTAACGTGAGATATTTTAAATCATTTATTCCGGTATATAATCTATATGTTTTATTTTTCATATATATATATATATATATATATATATATATATATATATATATATATATATATATATATATATATATATATATATATATATATATATGTATATATATATATGTATATGTATATATATATGTATATATATATATGTATATATATATATGTATATATATATGTATATATATATGTATATATATGTATATATATATATATATGTATATATATATATATGTATATATATATATATGTATATATATATATATGTATATATATATATATATGTATATATATATATATGTATATATATATATATGTATATATATATATATGTATATATATATATATGTATATATATATATATATATGTATATATATATATATGTATATATATATATGTATATATATATATGTATATATATATATATATATATATATATATATATCGAATGATTGAGTGAGTGAGTGAGTGAGTGAGTGAGTGATTATGTTTGTAGCGCTTATGAAGTTTTTGCTTGTTATTTAAAGCCAGAAAATATATTTACATTGTAAGAATTTTAGGAAATAAGAATGATTTACTAGTCCTGCTAATTAACGCATAGCTGTGGGAGAGGGTGATATATACCTTTATAAACAGAAATTAAGTTTAATTCTTTTTTACATAGTAAATCCGTTTCAACGTAAGACAAGCTAGTATCAGTTTGGATTGAAACAAGTTTTAAAATTTAAACCGAGTCACGTCCAATATATTGCTCGTCTAATTGTAAGTATATTCTGAACATTAAAAAAAAACTTTAGTTAATATTAGACTGGTGAAAAAAAAGATTTAATCATCAACATTAAGAACATATCAGTTTTGTATAGTATTGATTAATACGAACGAGAATAAAGACAATCTGCACATTTTCGCCAACAATAAACAAAACCGTTCAAGAAGCCAATAATTCTGGAATCGGTTATTTCTTCGAAGATCATCTTTGGGTGAAAAAGTTCCACATGTCTGAAATAATGGCGCGCAATCGGAGAGAAAGCAGGTGAGTAAGCTGGAATTGTTTGGACTTTCGTAACCCACTTCGTTCAATATCTGCAAATTCATTTACAAGAAATGCATTTTGGACATTGAATTAGTTTTTTTTCAGTTGACCAATGTTTGGCGCTAACTTTACCATTATCTGAGTATTTTATCAATTTCCCAGCAATACCTTTCTACTGTGATGGTTTCACTAGAATGCAAGAATTTGTAATGAATGGTTCCAAACACTGACCTTCAAAAGTGACTATAGGCTTCTTTGAATGCAATTTTCGCTTATGGAAATTTCTAGTAAATCAACTCGATCTAGCGGTTGTCAGGAATGTTGTCGGCTCCCGTAGAAAATACGTTTTCCGTCATATGTTTCTATGTGGTCAAGAAATGTTTCATTTTTTAATGTACAAAACAAGCGCAAAACGACCTTCATGGCGTTGGATGTTTTATGCTTGTTCGGTTCGTGCACTAACAATTCATCAAGTATTTTCTTTTAATTTAACATTGTGGTAAGAATTTACTTTATAAATGTCGAACAGAGGTAGGACATTTAAAGCGTATATCTTCTGCTATGTTCCATTTTTCTTTTCTTTTGAGTCCGCTTTAAGAAAGGTCATAAATAGATTGACAGCAATTGCAAAAGGACGGTAAAAAGCTGTCCTCCCCGTTATGAAATTTTTAATACCAATATTGAGCCGTGCGTCTATGACAACTCCAACCGTGACAAAATGCTTGGTTGATATTATGAGCACATTTCCTTGCTTTACGTCCCATTTTGAACTCATACAATAGAATCGCTCGAATTTATTTCCTCTTTTCTTTGACAGTCTAAACTAACAATAAACAGTGAATAACAAAACCATTAGCATAAATCAATAGAGAGAAATTTGCGCTTAAAATGCGATATTACATGACCATAGTTAAGTGAGAGTTTATTACACGATAAGCATTAAATTTTAAAAGAACAAAAAGTGCGCAATTATATTTGCTGCAATATAACACCAAATTTGTTGTGAGAAAAATTACTTGCATAATGAAGTAAGGTCAATACTTTTTCAAGTTTATCGGAAATTCATGTTCATAAATTATTAATAAAAAAAATCAAGATTGGAACAAGATACGAAATGGAAGATAAAAAAAAAAACAGAAAAATAAATTTTAAAAAAATATGCTGATTTTTGTTGGGTGGTCTAGATAACCGTCCATAATTGTACAAAAATTGCCGGTAAAATACAGTAAGAGCTAATGTGTCTATGGCTGATTTCCCCCCTGTTTGTTTGCACCCTGACCAAATAAAAGAAGAAATAACACCGGGAAGAAATTACTGAAACAGCGATGGCAAATAATAATAATAATAATAATAATAATAGTAATAATAATAATTAGAAGAAGAATAAGAACAATACCACCAACAACAACAACAATGGAAAATTCATCTCATGGAACAATGTTAACTCTAGTCAGTTAGATATCTGCTGAATACCGACTGTGATACTTTAATTTTCTTTCTACCGTTATTCAGCAAACAGACCTAAATTATGTAATTTAATAAAACATTTTTTTCCGATTTAAATTGTGCGCACACCAAACATAATTCAATAAACCACTGACAATAATTACGTGTTGCCGAGCGTATATTTATGAATGTTTTGTTCATTGGACGAGCAAATCTGCCACTTTTCTACTGTCATTACCAAAGGGACTGGCCAACTTAGAAACATATTCTGCATAATTATATAATGTGTTGGCTACAGCCGGTAAGAATCTGGCCCTCACCTTTAAACAATTCTGACACAGAATAGGATATTTTTTTTTAAAATAAACATTCCATAGATAATATGGATTTGTTCTAACTTGTTGTAGAAATAATCGGGAAAATATCACTCGTTATGTCGTAGATTGAATGGCCACAATGGTGTGAATCAATTCAAATTACTGCTGAAATGTTGCAATATGTGAATAATTCAGTGCTGTAAGCCAATGGTTCCCAAACTTTTTTAGATCATGGTCCGCTTTGAACCCAGCATTTTTCGATGGCTCATAAAATTATTATAGCGTAAAAAATTACTTCCATTTTACATAGAATATATCCAATAAAGATACAATTATATCTATTTACTTGACACACAATTTCAGAAGCATCTAAAATATTTCGCATCTCCGATGAAACAACCGTTTCTTATCAATATTCATTTTTACAATGTTTCATATTTATGAGACAGTTGTAACCTAGGGAAGGTTACTGAATAGAATAATCACACGAACGTCGGTAATGAATGTTAATACTTAGGACAAGAACAACACATATAAGATTCGCCAGCGACGCGTACAATAGTAGTAGCCAACTGCTGGAAGTGAGTCAAGTGAATTCAACAAAGAATCTCCAACTGCAGGATATCTACCAACTGCCCCACGCGGTCTATTGTGGCACAAGGCCGGATTTAATGTGGGGTATCCGAGGCCGTAAGCTCGGCCAAAAATTCCCCGTATACCTCGTATAAAACGGGGTCGGGTAGCTGTTTCCCGAGACGAGACTTTGCCCTTCGACATATCGTTGTTTGGGGATCCTCTCTGCTCAACTGGAGACGAATCTCCAACTGCAGACCAAGATACAGTGTTTATTACTTTATTTATGTGATTGGGGTCATACCCATTATCGTTTGTAGGTATGCTACAACAGACAAAAAAAAACAAACAAAAAAACAGTATTTTCAATGCCTTACTAATTAAACGTTATTCAAACATTAAATAAATAGTAAATTTTTATAATCTAAATGTACTAAACTTATTTATATATATTTAATTTCGTTAATTTAAGGACTAGTAGTCAATCAATAAGCTGTGGCCCATATATTAACCGGATGTGCCAGTAAATATTTCTGTGGCGTACCTGAAATTTTCCATTGCCCATTTTGGCCATGCGGCTAGAGGTTGGGAAAAACTGCTCTAAGCAACCGCAAAGTAAAAGATAAATAATAAAAAATAAAATAAAAATGAAATTAAAAAGATAGCAGAAAGGCTAGATAATAGTAGCCTTCTTCGAAACGTTGTAACTAATATTCACTTAGTTTTTATCAGTATAATTTAAATTTAAAAAAAATACTATCAGAGAAAAATTACATAACCGGTCTACTGCTAATGATCTATATCTCAAGATTATCGACAAAATCCAGTCTGCAATGTTATCGGCGCTGACCTGATCTGGCGTCACCTGAATTCCATCTGTCATTTTTCTGAGTACAGAGAGCTGTAAAAGTAGGTATGTAGCGAGTTCGCCGGAACTCACCTCTGGGTAATTATTTTTATGTAAAGGATATATATTTTGTTTTTCATTACTGTATACCGCCTTTTGTGGCCCCTTGTATTTTCATGTCACTTGTTCATATGAGATCTCCACATTTGTACCTCGATCGAGTGAATTTAAGCGTACAACTAGATTGGCAAATAAGTCACTTCGTTTTACTATTGAAATAACTACATGTAACCCTAATTCCTATTCTAATAGTTGCTTTTCTCGTACTTCTCACTTTCAGTTTCTTGCTTCCCTGGCACCTACGATCTTGAGAGATTTAATTTTTTTTTTTTTTTTTTTTTTTTAAGTGTATCACCCCAGGCAAGGCCGGTGGCCCCTATCACGCATGGGGTTACAGAAGGGTTGGAGGAAGAGCAGATAGGAGTGGTAAAGGAAGGGATGTGGAGAAAGAGAAGGGCGGAGGGTCGATCAAGGCAGGGGGTTTACGGAAGATATAGAGCGAGAGCAGATAGGAATGAAAGATGTCAGGAAGTGGAGAAGGGAAGTGGATAGATCAAGGCAATTGGAGATGACGATTGACGCTACACTTAAACCGTTGGTGATTGTATTTGTCAGGGAAACAGTAATAGGGAAGGGAGTTCCATAGGCGAGATGTGCGAGACATGAAGCTATTGGAGTAGAAGAGACGTCTACATCTAACAGTTTCAACGGTGAAGGGGTGGGAACGGGATGCCAGCCTCGTAGGACGCTTAAATTCACGAGGCTTAGGGACAATGCAACGTCTATCGCCATCTTTTGTTCTTTCTCGTCACTAAAAGTCTTCTCGTTCACTCCCTGTAACACTTGGCATCTTAGTGGCATTATCGATCTGCTTGGTGGGGAAAATATTTTTTTAAAGTATGGTGTGTGTGTGTGTGGTGGAGCGGGTTGATGCTGAAATATACATTATGTAATGTAATAAAGGAATTTACATTACAGAATGTATTGGGTTGGTACATTTTTTTAAACAATATTTATTATGAAAAAAGAATTCAACAATGACATTTTAAAATGATTATTCCGGAGCGTATGATTATCGACACGCATTTTTATAAGACGAAACATTTTTATTAATAATGTAAACGAAACAGCAATTCTTCTTAACAAATAACTCGCCTACAAACACGCCTGATAATTATGCAGCAAATATATATATATATATATATATATATATATATATATATTGGTTTGGTGCATAATTATCAGGCGTTTAAAGAATATTTATTATGAAATAAGAAACATAACAATTCAACAATAACATGTTTAAATAATTATTCAGGAGGGTATGATTATCAACTCACATTTTTATAACTTGAAAATAAAATAATATTTTAATTAAAAGAAAGTAAACAAAACAGCAATTTTTATTAACAAATAACTCGCCGACAAACGCCTGATAATTATGCACCAACATGTAATAAAAAATAAAATAAAAATGAAGTAATTACACCAGAAAAGGGGGTAAAAAAAGACTATAAAAATATAAAAGTTTTATAGTAAAAATACCAGCAAGACCTTTTCATTGCAAAAAAAAAAATTGCCATGAAGCTAAGTTTTAAATGAAAAATATTTCTGTAACAAAAAAAAAAAAAAATTAGCAATACATTTTTTGAAAAGATAAAAATAACTAATGCTCCCAAGAAAATTAAATTTCGGCATTAAATGACCAATAATTCGGCATTAAATGAGTAATAATTCGGCATTAAATGACCAATAATGAGTTGATATGCCGCTAAGCAGACATGCTCAGATATTCGGATACTCAGCACAAGAAATGCATAGGTGAGATTTATGTGACAATTGACAAAAAATTGAAAAACAAAACATAACACAAAAAATGACATGAGTTTTTTGTCATAATGAATCGGATCATCAGTTCGACTTCAAGAATGCAGTTTTCATTAAAAGGGAAAGCAATTTATTAAGGCGGGGATTTATGGAAAATGCACTAATTTCTGGATCTTCCAAGTTAAATTTGCTGTCATGTTCATACCACATTTCGAAACAAATCTATAATGAAAATGTAGGATATTAAAAAAAAAAGAAACAATAGCGATAAAAACAAAATCATTCGGAAGGTGAACAAAGTCGGCTGAACTCTCCGTCTATGCATATCGGATAATTTAAATCTAAATTTAAGATTTAGTGGCGCTACATCTTCAGCGTTCCTCTCGATGCATAATTATAAGCGAGGTATTATTAATATTTTCGGTCACTCTCCTTACATCTATATAATTCCTCAATAAGAATATTATTTTATATTGAAGTCCTTTATAAGGACGAAACGCATTACGATGATTTTTACATTTTCTCATCCAATTACACAATATATATATATATATATATATATATATATATATATATATATATATATATATATATATATATATATATATATGCACATTTCACTGAATACCACAGACAAGATGCTTTTATTTAGTTTTTTATACAATTTCTCATACGTCTAATAATTTTTTTTCTTTTCAGATGATAAATTATATAAAAACTGTCCGAATATTCTTTTTATTCGAGCGCTTTCGGCTATACATTTAGCCATTTTCAAGGATTAAATATAAGAAATAGTTTGTGGAGTGTATGTTTTATAAAATGTTATCATTTTTCAAAACACGGTCAAGATATTGTGTCCATGTTCATAGTTGATATTATTAAGTTTTGTTTTTTAGTTTTTTTTTTATTAATAAGGCTTCCATTATTTTTAGCCTTTTTTGCATGTAGATGATGCTAATATATTAGTGCTATCAACAATATGTTACGAATAGTGTCTGGTAGGCCTCCATGAATATTTAAATGAGATCTAATTGAGCTATGGTCAGAAAGGTGTAGAGTGAGTCTGCGTGTCAAACATGTTGCAGTGTGGCTAATATAATTATTTACGAATTTTGATTGATCAGAAATACAATTCCTTAATCGGCATTTAAATTCGGAAATAATATTTGCCCTAATTAATTTTTTTCTAAGACGTGAATTATTATATTTAACTATAAGGTTAGAGGTTTTAAATATTTTGTAATAAATAATTAATCTAATTTTTTTGCGACTGTCAACTGGTGTTATGCATTTTTTATAATGTTTTTAATTCTACTTTCGTCTTGTTTATAATTTTCGTTCATTTGATTTTTATAAAAAATATTAATATTATTGTTTATCTTTCTATTCTCGCCGTTGCTATTAGCTACCTTAGACAGAAAACGCTTCATATTAAAATCCAACAATTGATTAGGAAATTTGTTATTAATCAGCGTTTGTTTTACATTGTTTAATTCTTTAAAGAAAAGCGTGTGAGAGGATGAATTCTCGTGCACCTATTTTATATCTAAGGCATTCACTAGAGAAATTAAGATGACAAGAGTCTTTACTAGTTGTTTTTTTTTATAAACAGAACTTTTACAAGTATTATTACTAAAATCGACGAGAACATCTAAGAAAGGAAGATTATTTTTTCACTAAGTTCATAAGTAAAATTTAGGACGGAATTTTGTTGAAATGTTGCTTTCACATTTTCTAGTTATTTCTTGTTTTCAGCTAAAATAAATATATCGCCTACATAATGAATATATATTTTAGGTTTTATAACTTTAGTAAAAATCTTGTTTTAAACATAGGACATATAATAATTGGAGAAGCAGTTTGTGTGGAAATAGTACCATTTTGGCTATTAAAAGGAACTCTAATGGTGCAAGCGAGCAATAGTTTTCTTAAAATATTGGGTTGGGTTAATGGAGGTGGAATTAAATTATTTTTATACACCGAATTAATGATAATATCAATAGTTTTGAAGACGGGAATGTTAGTAAATATATTCTCTACGTCTATGCCTTGGTTTGTTTTTACTTTTGTGCTTTTAAGTATTTGGAAGAATACACGGGTAGATTTAATGCTATAGTTAGTAGGGAGATATGGGGCAATAATATCATTGAGAAATTTTGATAGTTGGTATATGCATGTTGGAATCTGAGAAATAATAGGTCGTAATGGGTATCCCGGTTTGTGTATTTTAACATTACCGTATAAGTAGCCAAGTTGGTAATAGCCAATAATTTTGTTTATTTTTAGGGATCGTGCAGCAGCATTGTTGGATGTTATGAGTTTATTAACATATTTCTTTAGAGATTCAGTGATGTTCTTATTCAATTTAGTAAATTTAGAACGAGCATCAATGAGATGCTGAAGTTTTTTGTGATAATCCAATTTATCCAAAATTACGTAAATATTGGATTTATCAGCTTTTCTGATGATTATATTAGGGTTGTTTTTTTAATTCTTTAGCAGTACTTTTGAGTTTCATTGGAAAGCTCTTGTTTCTATTACGTGGAATATAATCTTTTAGACCTTCTAACTTAAGAAGATCTTTGAGGTTTGGATGGAGTATTATCAATTTGTCCAAATTATTATCGAGATAACTTTTTTCTAATATTTCAAAAAACGTCCAATCAATTCACACATTTTCACACAATGTTGGCAACAATGACCTGCGAAACCACTGAAATGTTCGTACTGATCTGCGCAATATAAACAAACCGACGCCATATTTGTTATCAGCACGGTGATTTGAGCGTGCCAAATTATTAGAAAGGTTTAGTAAAATTCCCAGGATTGAGCAAACAAAACGTTTATTAATGTTGCACGTGAATGTTTATGCTCAAAAGAAGCTAATAAATAAGATAATCAAACAAATAATAACAGATACAAACAAAGGCACAGTTTTAAACAAATTAATAGGAAATGTGCTTTCTCTGTTTTGAAATTACTTGAAGAAGTCGACGATCCATAGAATTTGTTAATTGTCATCTGCTGTAATGCCGCGAGATATGTCAAGAATTTCTTCCCACAACTCAGCGTTGCTCCTGAATTGTCGTCCGTTGGTGTACAGTCTTCGCTTCATGATGCTCCAAAGGTTTTCGATTGGGTTCAAATCCGGAGAATTTGCTGGCCACTTCATTTTTCGAGGTTCATCGAAGCCTGTTTCAAATATCCAGTAGTCTTGTGAGCAGCATGTGAGGGAGCATTATCTTGCATAAAAACAATGGCCCTTCTGAAGGCAACTCTTTGCCTTTTCATTCACGGTTCAAGATGATAAGCAGTCATTTTGACGCCATCTGGTACTCTCCATGGGTCCACTAATGTTTTTCCAATAATACCACCCCAGATCATTATGCCTCCGCCGCCTTGTTGGCGTCTCAAACGCTGATGGCGATTCCGTCCGTTCATTACCCAGCCTTTGCACCATCTATCTGGCCCATCAAGTGTTGCTCGAGTTTCATCTGTGAACAAGACTTTAGAGAAGTCAGTATTCATATTGTCCTCGACCCATTTCAATCGATTTTGAATGTGATTTCTCGTCAACGGATGCTTCGATACAGGTTTGACTGTTGTTGCTATTTCCCTCAGATACCGACACCGAGTACTTTTAGACACAGTAGGATCCCCAATACGAATACTGAAAAGCTCTTGACTGGTAAGTCCAGGGTTCTTCGTGGCCTCTCGTTTAAGTCGTGACATGAGACGACGTGAAATAACTCTCGGCTTGCCTTCATCTGCCCTTGTGCGTACTTGTGTAGGGTCATCGGAGAACTTTTTCACTGTTTGATGACACCTCCCTATCATTTTAGAAATTTCTAGGGTAGATTTACCTTTTGAGAGTTCTGAAGTGATAGTTTTCTTTTCAGCATCACTTAAACTGTTTTTCACTAAATTCTTACACTTTTCTAATAATTTGGCACGCTCAAATCACCGTGCTGATAACAAATATGGCGCCAGTTTGTTTACATTGCGAGGATTAGTGTTGCCAACATTGTGTGAAAATTTTATGTGAATTGATTGGACGGTTTTTGAAATATTAGAAAAAAGTTATCTCGATAATAATTTGTCACGCAGTGTATATGTATGTATGTATGCATGTATGTAAGTATATATAATATATATATATATATATATATATATATATATATATATATATATATATATATATATATATATATATATGCGGAACCGTCATACAGCCCGATGTGCCTCAACCGAATTTCTATGAAAATTTCTCGGACATTCACGCCGGTAAATGTTATTAATACTGTTTATTATAAAACAGAGCATTTACTTTTATCTATAAAAAGAATGTATAAACATAAAAATGTCTTAAAATAATTGTCAGATGTTGTTCATTTCATAATGTGTGACATCATTTGTTTACATTTGGATAAGAATTGAGGAGATATGAATGTACGTGAGAGATTCATGGAAGATTGTAGTTTAAAAGTAGCTAAATCGACCTTGCTAACCAAACGATCCTCTGCGGCCCAATCGGTTGAGTCACGTCTCGCTGTATGACGGTTCCGCATAGGATACAGTTTCGATTCCTGTCGGAGGACGAATATTTTCTATGCCGTTGAATGTTATTAACACTGTTTATTATAAAACGGAACATTTACTTAAATATTTGTATCTATAAAAAGAATGCATAAATATAAAAATGTCTTAAAAAATATATATATTCGTTTAAAATAGTTGAACAAGTAATAATAGCACGAATTTATCGTCATAAATTATGGACATACACACCCACACATATATATGTGTCTGTGTGTGTCCGTAAATTATGACGATAAATTATTTGTTCAAATATTTTAAACGAATCAAATGTCCTTGTCATTTGCTTCCTTGCATGTCAACATTCTGCGTTTTCATTATTTCCACAATCAATAGATGACATCTTCGTACAAAATCAAAGACGTTTTGTCACGATTGATTTATCATTGACAGACAATCTGTTCACTCTGTCTGGGGCATTATATCTACAAACACTGGGTCTTTCGACTTCTTTGTTAATGGAGAAACACCTGGAGATCATACACGCTTTGCCACATATGTACGATCGCCAATAATGATTTTACAAAGATGACATATTCATAAATTTGGTCAGATATGAGAGATATCTTCTGGAATTCGACAGATTATTGCATACGAATCCCACCCCTGAAATATTCTTTTTTAATTTTCTGATTAATTTTTATCCTTAAGTTAATAACTGAATAAATTCCTTGCGATGTTATATACTACTATAACAATCACAAATATGAATGCATGTAGGGCCGGTGCGTACTTGCTCCCGTATCTCCCGATCGCGGGGGTGACTAGCCTGATTAGAGATTTCCTGGCCAGTAGGAAATGTTGATTTCGGAACCGTGGTAGAGCACGCAATTTGAAAGTTTGGGTTTGGCATGTTAAATAATGACACAAAATATTTTTTGCCAAAAACGTTATCGTTTATTGAGGAAACGAGTTTACATGTTAAGTTTATGCTCAAAATTGGAGCATTGAAATTTAATTCCGGTGATCTGTGAAAAATTTAACTCTGTGAAAAAGTTCCGTACCCTTATGCCAAACAAATGTGTAAAAGTTATTTAATAAAATGTTTTGTAATTGCAACTTTTACCACGTTCTCTCTCAAATCAAAGAAAAATAAATCAAAATTATGAGTAACATAAAAATATTCACATTATTAAGGTAAAATGGAGATTAAATACAAATATATATTTAGTTTGTGAGCAGTGATGAAAATCGATGCCTGTCTTTCTCATGTGGAAATTATGTCGTCTTATTTTTCGATGGTAGACTAATAATTCTAAAAGAAATTTCTTCATTTGAATCAACTGGTCAGTTCACTTATGTGCCATCCGTGACACACGCTTAAGCAATCATGTATCTTTCGATACGGAGCAGATCTTTCCCGCATCCAAGGCTATAGCTTGCGGGTGGGGAAAATAAGATTCATACCTTCCCCAAGAGTATTAGCACGGAAGTGTATGTAACAGATTTGACTGGAACTCGACTCTCCGATTTCTCCATCCGAGCCGCTATCCATTACGCCACCATGCCTCCGAGTAATATAAATATTTCGTTTACCAGAACTTTCTTTCAATGAACATGATCTAAGTCCTCACCGTTATAAATATTTTCCGTTATCTTTATTATTACATTCGATATTGAAATCTCGACCACTGTTAGTTTGTCACCGTAAAGTTAATTAGTTATTTTGTATTTTTATACAACGTATTTAATTATTTAAAAAAAGAAAGTAAATTTGTTTAATCTATATAACTTTGTATTTTCGAAGTGTCTGGCATTTATTTAAAACGAGTTTCTGTAGTTTCGTGAAAGAAACTATATTTCCGTTTATGTAATAGTTTCTTTCTTTCTATTTTTCTTATTTCAAATTTACCTTTGAAGTTTTATTCAAATATGGTAATGTTTGCTCTTGTCCTCCTCACAAAAAGTCTATGTCCATTCTATAGTTATTTTTTCTTTTTTTTCTTTGTTTAATTTACTCTATTTCCTGTCCAGATTTTCAAAATTTAAATCAACTGAAAAATATAAATTTACATCTGTCAATCTTACCTTCTAAATGGTAAATAATATTGTGATATTTTCTTTCATATTTACCATGTATGCTAGATCTGTTTTAAAGTTATACACATTTGTAAATTTCAGGTTCCCATTGAAGAAACAGAATATTTAAAAAGCTCAGGGAGGAAATAAGACCAAAAGTCAGTTTTAATCTTGGAACTATTAACAAAGATGCGGTCAAAAATATCAAAAACGCGTAACCGAAGCAGACAGTTAGATTAAAATATAGCAACAACAGGATTTTACACATGCTGCTTTTACATCAGGTATTTTTCCACCAACGTCTTCCAATATGACATGGAACTTATTGGGGCGTCTTGGTAATGACATTTTTTATACCTACACGATATGGGCTTTCTTCATCACAACGTTAACATTAATAAAACAGACAGAGAAAAGACTAGAGTAAAATGAATCAACCATCAGAAGAATGTTCAGAATCATGAAAATAGCGTCTGCATTGGTGTTATTTGCAGAGTTGTTAAGGAGAATTTGCAATAAAACGAAATTACAGACGAAAACGGAAAAAATAATAAGAAAACCAAAGGACTATAGAGACACTTGACTTTCATCAAAGATTGGGCACGGAAAATAGTTCTCTCACCCACAGAGTTATCCCCAACAGTGGTGCAACTGGCGTTGTTTTAGCAGAGAATTTTACTGCTATTTTAAAAGAAATCAACATCGAAATATCCTTTAAGGCAGTTCTTGTGGAGAATACCTGTACAAACACAAACAGCTCTGAAGATGAAACTTAAAAGAATGTTGCACGCCGTTGGCTGTTAACTTCATTAAAATTAACTTCCACTTATAGCTGTTTTTAATTGCATTTAACTACAAGAAGAACAACAGTTTCTACTGGATCTCTAGGGAAACATTGCGGAAATAATTACCAAGTTTTGCCTCAGGTAGAATTTAACAATATCACTCACCCTCTGGATAATTTATATCTTATCAGGTGCAATGGAAGATTTAAGTGGTGACCAAAGACTGCTCTTAGAGTATGCAGCAGGAATTTCACGAGGGGAAGTAAACCCCAGATTTACTGTCTGATGGTTTGAAATTATTTTAATTTCAAACTAACTAACTGCATATATTTCAATAACTAATTAATCAATTCTATAACTAACAACTGTATATCTTCAACAGTCGACTGAAATACAGAATGTTGCATTAAAATTTTACAGCATAGAATATTTTTTTGTTTCAGAATTAGCGAGTCTCCACAGAAGAGATTTAAAAAATACATTCAACTCTGAAGCGACACACTGGTCAAATTTGAATAACTTCTTATTAAATGGCGTCTGTGAATTTGTGCCTGCAAAAGGTTTTTCAAATAATAAACTATAAGAGGTTCTAATGAATGGAACAACATTAGAATTGACAAATTTACCTGCACATTTGCAAGGTGTGGATAAAACAGTTAAATTAATTACTGAAGCTTCACAAGTTTTACATGGCCAAGAAGCACGGCACAAGCAAATTATTTCTAAATCATTGTGCCATCAAATAAGACCTTCATTTACTTCAAAGGGAAATTATACTGAACAATTTAGCTATATTATGATGTAATATATTACAGGGTTCAGTTGTGTCAGTGTGATTTCCAATAGACAATGTAAATTTAAAACTGGTGTCTTATAATTTGTGTCCAGCAATATTATGTTATTTTATACGCCTTCATTTTTCTATTGTCTTTATTAATTATATCCTAACAAATGGTGTAAAATAATTATTAGTATTTTTTGTAGCTATTTACAATTTTTACAGATTTCTCTTATCGAATACAGTAAAAGATTTGCATATTTTGCTTGTTATGATTTACAATTAAAATTCTGGTTTGAATATATTTTCCATTGAATGTATCTAATACAAAAATTTTATTTGGATTTATACTAGAAATAGTAAAATTTTGATGTCAGTTTTTAAGTAGAAACCTGCGAAAATTACGTTTTTCTGTAGATTTTTCAGACAATGTTTAACCTTATATGCTCAAGAATTGATAAAAGCTATGAATTTAGTTTTTGGTATCAGAACTTATCATATGAACCCCAAAATTTGGCATCAGGTGCAATATTGATTTTCTATTAACTAAAAACAGCGTCTGGTATGCACGATTTGTCGTTGGTTGGAAATCTTCTATCATTATTGTTTTGTCCGTGTATTGTTTAATATATTGTAATGTAATTGTAATCTTTGATAATGGCTTATGTAAGCCGAACCCTTAGATAGGATTAAAAATATATATCAATATTGTGATATTCTTTCTTGTTTTAATGATATTAAGCTTATCAGACGATATGAAAAGAATTTACATAAAATAAAGACAAAACTTGTCTATAATATTTAATGAAAGATGTATCAATATATATATATATATACATATATATATATATGTAGAACATTTCTTGAATATACCACTCAGCTGTTCTGGGACACATTGTATATATATATATATATATATATATATATATATATATATATATATATATGTTTATAAAAGTGAACATAGAAGTCCATAGAGGAGATAATCTGTTTCATGCTAGATGCAGTCGTCAGTCCACGAGTGCTGTTATTTTTCTCGGCTATTTATATATACGGGTCAGTGGTGCATTTTGGGTAGTCTATTTTGGTGGTTATTTCAACGGAAGTCGTTTATTTATTTATTTGAGTTAAATTATTTTGCTTGTTTTTATTTATTTTTATTTTATTTTTATTTCTTATTTATTTATTTATTTTTTAATCGGTGTTTTTATTAACGTAGTTAAAGTTTGTTTATATTGCTTATTAATAGTTTTGTTTTGGTTTGGGAAGATAATTAAAGCTATTTATTTATAAATTTGGGGGTTGATTGTTGTAGTTTATTCTAACTATTATTTGGGCCGGAACAGTTTTTAATTTGTTTATTACTTCATGTATTTATTTGGATTGATTATCGGGATCGGTTTGTTAGTTTATTTATTTATTTGGATGAATTTAAGTCAATTTATTTTACGTGTTATTATTTATTTGTTATACTGTATATTTTCTCTTTTCAGTTTTCGATTTTTAAGTAACGTAGTATTTTTCTTAATCGTTATATAACAGTTATAGCTATTTTTTTCGTCCGATTTTTGGTTTTATTTTTATAGTCTAACTAATATTTTGGTTATAATGGTTTGCTAATTTGTTTATTATTTACTTTATTTATTTGGGTTCATTGATTTTCTTTCTTATTTTTTATTCTATTTCGTCTATTCTAACAGGTGTGATTTGGTAATTTGTTTGGGTTAATTTATTTTGATTATTTTATTGTCATTTTGTTTATTTATTTATTTTATTTTATTTTTTCCGTTTTCGAATTTTAAGTAACGTAGTAAAAATTTGTTTTCACGTCTGCATTTTGAGATTAGCTCGGATCTTTTATTTAATAATTTATTTTGGTCTGGGAAGGTAATGATTGCTATTTTTTTCTTCAAGTAAAGTTTGCAAGTTTTTGATTGGTTGTTGTAGGCCGATGATCTTTTCCTTATTTTCCAAGATATTTTTGGTGTGGTGTGCGTTTTGTTTTTATTTCCCAGATATACTTAGAAAGCATTGTGCTGTTCGCAGATTTACTATTTGTGAAAGATGTTTTGTGTACATAATTTCTTTGTTTCCAGGGTCCTTCAGTTACTCCTATGTAAACGTTTTCCTCGTTATCTGGTGTTTTTATCGTGGCTTGGTATATTACGTTGTTTTGTAAACAATTACCGTTTAAGTGACATTCGTTCTTTATTCTGCAGTTGCACGTGGGTTTAATTTGTTCGTGTTGTTTGTTGATAATTTTTCTGTTGTGCTTTTTTATTATTTGTGCCATGTTCTCAGTGCAACTGTAGCTGATTTGTACTGTGTTTTTGTTGAATATTTTGTGTAGGGTGCTTGATTCTGGAAAGTGTTTGTGTAAGAGTTTGAAAAATATTTTCCTACGTTTGTTTTTACGTTTTTGCTGTACGGTGATATTTCTTTTCCTGTTGACCTTTTTTGTGTTCTGTGGTGAGTATGTTAGTGTTGCTGGGAATCCGCTATCTTTTAGGGCTGTTTTGTAGTCTTTCTTAGCTTTGTTAAATATGGATTCATTAGAGGGATTGTCGGAAAAGATGCGGTTAATCGATTTTGGTATCAGTTTGATTATAGATGGCGGGTGGTTGGAAGATGTATGTATATAGAGTGGTTTATCATTGGGTTTTCTGTATGGTTTATATGTGCCTTTTCTTAGGTTGAAGGTAACATCTAGAAAATCTACTTCGTTTAGGTTAGTTTTATACCTATGTCGAATCCGTTTTTTTTTAATATTTATTATTGCTTTTCTAGTTTTGTCTGTGTTTTGTTTGTTACAGTTTCTTAAGATTATGAGACCGTCGTCCCTGTAGAGTCCTGTGTCATTTCTATCTATTATTTTGCTTAGTTCGTGTAGTAAGTAAATACCTATGATTTCGCATGTCTCTGCTCCGTCAAAGCTTCCCATTGTAGTGTCAAATATCCCATCTTTCTTTATCCATGCTTCTTCATTTTGAAATAGTAATGATTTACGGGAGTGCTTAATGATGTCGATTTCGTTTGGTTTTGTTATTATTTGTTCCTGAGCTAAGTTGATGACCTTATCTAACATGCGTTCTGTTATGGATAGGGTAAAATTCTTTTATGTCTAATTGTAGGAACTGGCAATTTTGTTTGTCAGTCAATAGTTGTTTTTGTGTTTTTCCACTGGTTTACTCTTAACTTCTTCCTCAGTTCAGAATTAATTCTTTCTAGTATCGTTTTAATTATTTTACGTAGTTCGCTTTTGGCTTGGTTTATGAGTCTGCATGCAGGGTTGGTTTTGAAATTTGAAAGCAAACCATTATGACCAAAATATTAGTTAGACTATAAAAATCAAACAAAAAATTGGACGGAAAAAATAGCTATAACTGTTATATAACTATAAAAAAATACTAAGTTACTTAAAAATCGAAAGCCGAAAAGAGAAAATATACAGTATAATAAATAAATAAAAATAAGTAAAATACATTGATGCAAATTCATCCAAATAAATAAATAAACTAACAAATCGATCCCGATAATCAATCCAAATAAATACATGAAGTAATAAACAAATTAAAAACTGTTCCCGCCAAAATATTAGTTAGAATAAACTACAACAATCAACCCCAAAGTTGAATAAATAGCTTTAATTATCTTCCCAAACCAAAACAAAGCTATTAAATAAGCGATATAAACAAATTTTTACTACGTTAATAAAAACACCGATTAAAAAATAAATAAATAAGATAAGAAATAAAAATAAAATAAATAAAAACAAGCAAAATAATTTAACCCAAATAAATAAATAAACTACTTCAGGTGAAATAACCGCCAAAATAAAACTACCCACAATGCACCACTGACCCGTATATATAAATAGCCGAGAAAAATAACAGCACTCGTGGACTGACGATTGCATCTAGCATGAAACAGACTGTTGCCTCTAAGTGTTGACTTCTGTGTTCACATTTATATTTAAACACGCTCTATCTCTGATATTGAGCACTTTATCCCATAAATATAGCACATCTTAAGACTATATTTCTTCATATTCAGCTTCTGATAAACAGTAGAGCACTTTTGCTACATTTATAACACAGTATTGACATAGAAAAATTTAGCCTCGACTACTCCCTAAAAACATACCCATCACGTCCGCTCTATCTCTGATAATGAGCACTTTATCCCATAAATATAGCACATCTTAAGACTATATTTCTTCATATATATATATATATATATATATATATATATATATATAAACTTATAATTAATATAGGATATTTATAAACCTATAATTAGTAATGGAATTTTTAGAAAGCTATTATTAATACCCGAGATGTTTTAGAAATCTATAATAATGGATTTTTAGTTTATTTTTGACTAACTTAAAAAACGGACTCTGCTGACTAAATTACAAAGAGTTGTCTCAAGTCTATACTCTTTACAGCATTGTTTTTGGTGCTTATTAATATTTTTTCGTTGAGTGTTTCACAGAAACAATAACGGGTACATTACATAAGTTATTAAATGTCACCAAATCTCCTCAATAATCCTTAGTCATTTGTTTGCTTCCAGTAACATTTTTATTAGCATGATCTCAACTATTCCTCTCTATTACATTGCCTCCGGACTCTTTATTGAATCTTCTAAATCGTACCCAACGCTCCGATAATGAAAGTTCCCTATGCTTTAATTCATTACGCTACGTGACCAAAACATGTTCTGAAATCGCCTCGTCAGATCTACACTGTCATATGTCATGCATAGTATCCGCCTTGTTCCGAAATGTATAAACTATAACCGTTTTCTCATATCAAATAATTAAAAATGGCTTCACACGAATGAATTCTGTGGAATATGAACATAATTATCGTTCTTCTGATCTCGAATCACGAAACAAAGAACTTGAGCAAATAACAGAAACCACGTTACTTAAAGGCTAGGAACAGCAGCTAGAACTAAACTGTTTAGGAAGGAAACTCCCATCAATACTAGAAATAACGATAAGAGTTACCGGCCTTAAGAAATATATTTTCCTGATTTAATTGAACGATTTTATAAATCTAAGACGATAGTAACGTTAACATTTCGGTCAATTAATGCCGAATATCTTCTTTTAAGGAAACGGTTAATCTCACTTTTACAATTACCTTTGGTTAAAACATATCTAATTACCTGACATTTGTGAGTTCAATCCCCTGGTCTGGTAGTGCTGAAGGTCACCTACAAGTGAGACAAAGATTAATGAAACTAGTGAACATTAACTGAAATGAAATATCCTACAAGTATGGAGTGCAAAATGACACAATTTGACTAATAGAGTAAATAAAAGTTTTGCTTTAAAATTTGAAAAAAAAAACAACTTCAGTCTATATGAATACATACACATGATGCAGACCTCAGCCTACAACAGTTGAAACGTTGAGAGTATAAAAAAACAAAATGAGCCTGTTGGCCCGAATAGGCAAGCCTGTGACAATGATAAGTCCTCATTTTAAAAATTCCGACAAAAATTTCCTTGGTGATCATCAACTATCATAGCTTCCTGACAAGTTCGAAATAATTATGTTTTTTTTTTTGTTTTGTTTTTTTAATTTATTTATTTCCGGTATAACCAGTGATCTGGATGAATAGCGACTTTCAACGTTTGATACTGTTTTTTCTTGTTTAACGCTACAAGATTTGGCCGACTTATTTTGGATTAGCTAATCCCCGTTACTATCATTATTACATTTATATGTCATGCGTTTGAATTTTCCCACTATTTATGTGGTGATTACTTTTGTAGATGAAGTGAAAGTGAGTCTCTTCGAATCTCCAGCACCTGTCTCGGGAGCCGCACATACACCAGTACTAACATGATTTGGACACAGCCAATTTTTTTCAACAATTCACCCTCAAAAAATGTGAAAGTGCCAGGAAGACCTAAAAGTCTACTGGGAGTGAAAGAGGCTTTAGAAGAACCCGGAAACCAAACCAACAGGAAACAATGAATAAACCTCTACTCCTGTTCAAAAGACCAGTGAGGAGTGAACCGGACGATAGGCGAAACTCACTACTTCTGTTGTAGATAAAATTAAATCAGGAAATTCCAGAGTTTAGGCGGAGACGTTAAAAGTATAGAGATGAAGTAGCCTTTAAAAGGAAGCGGAAACTCGATCCTAAACAGGAAACAAAGGATAAACCTTAACTCCTGTTCAAAAGACCGGGTAGGAATTTGAACTGAACAGTAGGTGAACCTATCTATTCCTATTAATTACATCTTGAATTCCAGTTTATTCAAGGTATAATTTTAGCACGTTTCAAAATTCATCAATTATTATGCTATCAGCTCTAAATTTCTTTTGTCTAGAGTTTCATCGGTTTACAGTCTTTATTCATTTTCTATTAAAGCATTTTAGTTCATTCACCTGGGCAAGTTTCACCGGTCCTTATTTAAAAATCACAAATTATTTTAGGCTTGTCCGTAGAAAGAGCTTGTTGCTTGCATTCGTACTTTGAATGGTCGAACCAAATTCAGTTGCACAATTCCCACGTGAATCACTGTTCCCACTCAGGCGTGCCTGTTATATGTTTTGCGGGGTTTATTTTGCAGAAAATAACTTTCTGTTTAATGAAAACATTTTATGTTTTCAAAGTCGATTTTTAATCAGTTACCTTTATTATTCGTATTATCTTTAGTAGTGTCACGTTTTTTGTGTCTTTATTTCACTAATAAGATTATAATTTCTATTCACACGATTCTAAATAACATATTCTAGAGTTTTCTAAGTTTAATTTTTCAAGTTTGTGTATTTGCTATTAAATATTTGTGATAATTCGCTCGGAGTAAATTCATTATTCTTTACATAAGAAATCATAAAATATATTACCTTCTTGTTCGGAGAAAGAGCTTCCGAATTGCATTCCTATTTTGCATGGCCGGATCAAATTCATTTGGATAATTCCCACCGAAACATCATTCCCACCCAGGCGTAATGTTATATAAATAAATGGGTTAGTTTGCATTATTCCTTTGATGTTTACTAGAGTCATTTTTTAAGCCGACATTTTATCCACTGTCCTTTTATTATTATTATTATTATTATTATTATTATTATTATTATTATTATTATTATCATCATCATCATCATCATCATTGGCCCACTCTATCATGCCGGGTTTTATATTCAGTGGGTGCCAATACCGTGCAAACTGATACAATATGATCAATTGTTTCTGGATGTTTATCACAGAACCTGCATTTTGGGTTAACACAATATTTTAGTATATGTGCTTGATAATTTCTAGTTAACAAGCATTGGTCCTGTGCAGCAAGGATAAAACCTTTAGTTTCAGCTCTTCAACCCTGCACTACGTAGCCACTGATAGGTACTGAGTTTTGTCAGTTTAGTACAGGCAGAGTATTGACAATGAAGCGGTTTATCTTGCCATTGTTTCTGTATCTAGTCGGTTGCAACAACCTTTGCTCTCTTTTTTAATATTTTGCAGCTTCAGCCGGTGTATTGTCCTTTACTTGTATTTCTGCGCCCATTTGATATCCGATTTTGAACTTGTTGGCTTCCTTTATTACAGTTCTTATTCATGTTCTTTGACACATACCATTATTATTATTATTATTATTATTAACTTTTCTTCTTCCGTACGGCTGTGTCGATTTCAACCGGAGATCTTGGTTTATGGCTGTTTTCCATCAAGCCGTACAACGTCAATCAGATATCAACTTCCGCAGAATATTTGCAGTGACAAGCAACACAGACTTTTGAAACGATGGGAACGATTTTCTTCATGTAGGTCTTTATGTTCGGTAGTCCATAGACTGAACAAGTGAGCAACGACGATATTTCAGGGAAAATGAAAACAAAAAGGACACATATTTAGAATCAGAGAATGACAATTGTATTTTGTAAGGCACATAATTAGGAATGTGGGACTAGAAAATTTGACACACATAAGGGCGTATTGAATGCGAGAGGGACAGAGGAAAGCAACACTTAACCTAACTAATGATCTTGTGTAAATGGTTGGTAGAAGACGTATTAGGAGATAGCAGCAAAACATTAAAAAAAAATAAAAAAAAAAATAAAAACGAGAACTTCTAGATAAACCTGGTCGCTAAAGTTCTGAAGCAACACGGCACAAAAAAAGAAGGTATAGACCCCAACGCCCCAGTGATGAATGGGGCAATAGTGGCTTGAATGTTCCACATTTCAGCAACCTAGGTCAGTATTTTTTTTCAATTTCCTATTATTATTATTATTATTATTATTATTATTATTATTATTATTATTATTATTTCCTTGGGTTTCTGCTATATACAAAATTCCTTCCGGCTCCCAACCAGAGACCTAAGTTCAGAAATGGCTTCATGACATTTTCCACTGTTCACTTTTTGTAAAAAAAAAACTAAAGACACACATTTTACATAAATGAAGCTTTTCGTAATGTGTGAACTGTACTTATGAATACAATGTTCTATATTTCTTTAAGTCATGTGCTACCAAGAATCTCTTTAGTGAGTCTATCAGAACTTTTCTCAATCAATCTGAGGGCTCCAACTACAACTGGAACTATTGATGCACTCTTTTTTTTTTTAGATTTACACTTCAAGTTCCTTGTATTTTGATAGTTTTTCGAAGATCTTCTGCGGAGACTGCCATGTCAATAAGAATGGAAATTCTGTTTTTGTGGTCTTTTATCACGATGTCTGGGCGATTAACGTTGATTGATCTGTATATGTGTACTGAAAGGTCCCACAAAATTGTTACAGGTCCTATCTCTGTAACCAGAGCTGGGTGATATTCCTATCAGTTTCTTGATGTTTCCTTCCCGTAAGAGTTGCATATTTTCCAAATATTGGCCCATTCTATCATGTCAAGTGTTATATTCAGTGGATATTAACACTGTGCAACCTGATACAAAACGATCACTTGTTTTTGGATATTTATTACTTATTTTGTATTTATTACTACTATCTTATTTATATGTATTATTATTATTATTATTATCATTATCATTATTATTATTATCATTATTATTATTATTATTATTATTATTATTATTATTATTTATCACAAACGATTGCAATTTCGACTAACACCTGAATCGGCATATTCTTTAAAAATATCCAGAATCTCCCGATTTTTCATTTCTTAAAACGCATGAAAATAATTAGATATGCAAATTATTACACCCAGTTGGAAGGAACCAAATGAAAGGAGAGCTCATTCAAATTTATATTAAAATGTTTGATTAATTGCTTTTACTAACTAATCAACGAACGGAAAATTTCAAAATAAGTACCATTTTCATGTCACTCACGTTTACGTTGGATTTCTTTTACTGCGTTTCATTCGCTTTATCACATTGAATACCACTACAACCGTTTTTTTTTTCTCAATGAAAGCGATGTTTGTAGAAAGACGTGTCTTTTTATATATATTTTTATACTTGTATTCATTTTTAAACATAATCTGAAGAAAAGCATACAGACGAAATATTGTTAAACATTGTTAAACACTGTTTCATTTTTTTTCTTTTCTTATATCGCGCTCTTATTTAATTATTATTATTATTATTATTATTATTATTATTATTATTATTATTATTATTATTATTATTATTACTTTGATTTCTAATATATATTCATTTCTTTCCAGGTCCCAACCAGTGACCTAATGTTAGAAAAGACTTCATTACATTTTCTACTAAATATTTTAAAAAAACAAAAACAAAAAAAAAATAAACTAAGATCACATATTTTTACATCGATTAAACCCTTCGTAACGTGCGAGCTCTACTTGTTTATTATTATTATTATTATTATTACATTTTGATTTCTGCTATGGTGACACTACCTAGCAAGTCTGTGGAAAAAACTAAGGTAGGTAGTGGTTGGTGTGTTATTATGGCTATATTTCATGATTTGTTATTCCAATTCCCATAACATCACGAGCGTTACATGGACAAAGTTCTTCTTTGCGTGGGGCCTGAACTTATCAAGACAATTTTTGTATTTCTCTTAAGCAAGGATTTCCAGGGATTTTTCAATATGCTGTTGGGTTCCTTTTTTTATCATTCCAATTGCACATACTATGACTGGTAGTATTCTTGTATTTAATTTCCACATTTCTTCTTCTTCTTCTTCTTCTTCTTCTTCTTCTTCTTATTATTATTATTATTATTATTATTATTATTATTATTATTATTATTATTATCATCATCAACCTCATCATATTTCTTCAGTCTTGTTTCTCTAATAAATCTGTTCATGAATACCTACATATCTACACAATATAACAACTTACGTTATTATCTATGAACTTGTTAAAGATTCTTCTGAGATGAATATCCCCTTTCTATATCTTTCTATGATCTTTCAAATGATATATTATCATTATTATGCACGGATTTCCATCTGCTAATAACCGTTATCGTCACACCTATTCGGCCGTTGTACACGTCAGCATTCTTCAAGTGTTTTTCGTATCTGGTAACTTTCCTCGATTTTCGAATTGAATCCATTTTTCACTCCTCGGGAGTTGTATCATTATGCGGTCCAATTCTGAGCCAGCGGGCATTAATAAATTATAGGTAGAAACTTATAATGAATGCCAGAGTTTTATGAAACTATAATTAAGCGCGAAACTTAATTAATGCATTTTTTTTATTTTTAGAAATCTATAATTAACAATTTTTATTTAACTTTTATAGATTTTACGGCGGGCATTAATTGGTCAAGTCTATTTCATCTATCATTAGTTTATGGTGTAAATAAACTATTAATAAATAGATTAAATCAGATAATGACCATGACCAAATTTATGTGACGTCTCCTGTATCGATTTAGCAGCTTAATCTGCAAGATATTATTTTGGTCAGATAGGCTTCGCAGAATAGGAAATAAGATTTCAAATCTCATAGTTTTTTTTATTTATTTTTGATCAATGCTACTTATTTAATGATCAGAAAATATATTTTACAGGGGGATGTGTAATGGGCTAATTTAATCGCTGCAATAAGAGGCAACACAAAAGAGATGAAAACCACGTGTAAAGAAAATTAACTTTCTATGAAATTACGTAGGTAAGAAATGCAAAACGTTGGGTGTTCTGGGTAAGAAGATAAAGTACATACAACAGCAAGGCCATTGGTCAGGAGGATTTGAGGAGCGTGGAAGCACCTCTTAATTGCTGGTGTTCCCAGGTCAACCCTGACCCGGGGTGGTAACACCTGTTAGGGTCCCATCTATTGGCAAATAGTTAATCCCCAAACTGGGGTCAAAACACTATGAAAGTGTAAAAATAGGTTGTAATATCAGAATACGTTTTTGTAAATAAAATTACAAGCAATAAACTTTTGAAGAAATAATTATTACCAGCAATACATTTTTGAATAATATATTAACAGCAATATATCTTTTGAAAAAAAAAATTACCAGCAATGCATTTTGGATAAACATATTACCAGCAATACATTTTGGAGGAAAAATATTACCAGCAATACATTTTTGGAAAAAAGTATTATTAGCAATAAAAATGTTGTCGGCAATAAATAACCCACAGAGGATGATATGCCGTAAAACAAAATACACCAAACCAAATCAAAACACTGGCCGAGATATGAACATATTTGTTGCGAAAGCTATGCACTTTTTTTAAAACAAATCTCATGCAAAATTTTGAGATTAATTTTGTTTGAAAATATCGCCAATCATGACTTGCGATAAAAGAATTGAAATAAAATAATACTTTCACTCAAAGTGACTATAGATTCATACATAGAAAAATGCACTTAAATATGTAAAGCGTTTTAAATTTACTGGGTTAATAATTTATAATGATTATTAATATTATTTTATTAATAACTTTTCCCTGCCTTTTTTTTCTTATATTATCACAACACTATGTGCAAATATCTTATTCAACCAAAGAAGTAAACAAAATAAAATTAAAAATAGGTTTCAATGAGACAGGAACTTGGTTCACACATCACAGAATCTTTTCTTCAAGACATATCCCTTAAATATGTGCTTGTTTTCTTGGAACACGTTTTTTATGTTGCTGATTTCGTATTGCTTCATATAGCGATCGAAGAATTTATAGCGTCGGAAGGTTTTGAGAAAAATCCTTAAGAAAATTTGTAAAAAAAAAAAAAATATGTGTTCGTACCGTAATGGAAACAGTAGTTATTGTGTGACATTCGCTTTCGCTTTCTTGCCGTTGGGAAAGGCATGAATCCATTCACAGTTCCTAAACAACGCCACGGCTAGAGTAATGGTAGGGAAGTATAGGTGCTCCAGCCTTGGGTGAAAGCCAACCAAAGAGGACTATGAATGCAACAACTCTAGAAATTCAACGGGAGTTCACTCTACTTTTTCCCTCCAAATCACGACAACGCCCAGATATTAAAGAATATATAAAGAAGCCATGACCACCCCATTCATGGAAATGGTGTTAAAATATATATATAATAATTTTATTAATTACTCCGCATTTTACTCCTAACTAGCTTGAAAGCCTCACTCCGTGCGAACTTTTAAGCTAGTTAGTTAAACAGCGGAGTATTCAAAACTAAAGGAACATCCGGGCTAGCTTAGAAAAGAGCAATGATAATGTTGAAGAAATAATTTTGAATTTCTCAGTTCTCTCCATGGAATTTCAAAACCTCACTTTAACTATTGTTTCTCGCTATAAAACCAATGACTACCAAATATCGATTTGGACTGAAAGTCCGATTTGGACCGAAATTCCGATTTGAACCGAAAGTTCGACTTGGACCGGAATTACATTCCAGGCCCAAAAGTGAATTCTTCAAATCGCAAACTCCACAGAACTTCAATTGAATTGAGCTCTTCAAATCACAAACCCTGCGGAAGCTCAAATCCTTACATCAAGACACCTCTTTTTAACTCTGTGGCTTTTTAAGAAATAAAATTTATTTCATCAATTCACAAAGTTTTGGCGATATTTTAATCTGAATTTAAAACAAAAGTTTTTAAATTCATAAGTTTTTTCGTTACTTTAAATTCAATATAATTTAAAAACTTTTAAAATCACTATTTTTTTCAGTTATGTTAAAATTTGCATTTTTAACTGTTCCTTCCTCATCCGGACACAAATCCTAATGCTGGATGTTCAAGCACTAGATGAAGGACAGATTATCAATCCGGGGATCATCCTGATTCAAAGAAGGTATAATATGTCTATTTAGATCAAGTGTGGCTCGAGTTAGAGGAATGTCAGACACACAAACGGACAGACAAAATTTATCGTTTATTTATAGAGATTATGAGATTTATTTTACTAGTTTATCGTTATTTAACGAAGTCGGAGTTGTGTAGTGTCGAAAGCAAAGACGAAAGACTGTCCCCGTGCATGGAGATTAAAAAATATATATACGGATTCACGTTTTTGTTTACGTCTCAAATCTCATCCAAAATTCTCGTTTCAAATTTAATACGAAACAATTTTCTTGGGTGAATTATTGTCTTTATTATTAATGTTTTCCTTAATGTTTCTTTCATTTTATTTTTCTCGCTGTTTATGACAACTGCAAGAATGTAAGCGGAGTTGTCATAGCATGACAAGCTCTGAAGGATAGGGCGTATGATTTCAATACTCGCCCCGAGCATCTTCTCTGTTTCCTATATATATATATATATATATATATATATATATATATATATATATATATATATGCAGGTATGCATAAAAATAGGAAAGAACACGTTAGGTAAATAATCCGGAGTTCTTTAGTATTTTTGTTTTTATTTTTAAAAAGACAGTGCTCCATACAGAAGTAGAACTTATATTATAATATTTAAAAAAAATATGATTCCATTGCTACATAAGAGTTCTCATGTTTCAAAAACGAGAGCCGAAACCCTTGAGGATGAAACGGGACTCGATACCTTAATTCAACTTAATTTAAATAATTATATTGAGGGTTTCGGCTCTCGTTTTTGAAACATGAGAACTCTTATATAGCGATGGAATCATATTTTTAAAAAAAGAATATTATAATATATATATATATATATATATATATATATATATATATATATATATATATATATATATATATATATATATATATAACCATTATTACTTTTTACCATATAACCGTTATTATTATTATTATCTTATTTTTAGTCTATTTTCAATATTATCTTAATTATTATTATTATATTTTTATACTATTATTAATTTTACTTCTATTATCATTTTATCACTACAAATCTTTGTATTTTTATTAATTGTATCACTATTTTTAATCAAAAAATGAGTTAGCTCCCTTGTTCCTTAAACGTATTTTTATAACAGCGTCCATTTTTAACAAAAATTGGAAAATTAAAACTAGACAATTAGAATTTTTAATTTCTAATTCTTATTTTCAATCTTAAATGTAAGTTTAGCCTAAATTCAAATTCAAGATAAATACACGTATTTTAATTATTAATTAACCAAATCGTGCAAACTCAAATCAGTATCTGAGGATTGCATAGAGTATGAAACTCCTAGTTGTTCTGTCGGCGTGAAGTATTATTAATATACAATTAATAGCTCTGTTATTTAGCATTGATCTCTGTTTTTTTTTACACCACAGGATATGCATATGTATGTAATTGTATTTCATGACTTACACGTACATATATTTATATTTTTCCATTTGAGTATATATATATATATATATATATATATATATATATATATATATATATATATTATATATATATATATTTCCTTGCAGTTCTTTCTTTCGTCGAATAACAATCTGGGGGGGGGGTAATAGAAAGCAGCGTGATAAAATATCGACTGGTAATAAATGCTACTTTAATTATATCAAAATTAAAAACAATATCAACTAGGTTGAGTCAAATAATTTTCTTTTCTGACAACCACTTTTAATACTTAATATATCTTGTTAACTATTGTAACCTAGAAAAGGTTACTGAAAAAGGAATAACCAAAAGAGAGGTTGGAAATGAAAATGGTAATCATTATAACATCAACAAAATACAATACTCGCCAGCGGCGTGCAGTAGGTAATCCACGGCTATCGGTGGACTACTTAAACAGCATATTACGATATTTACCTGCCGCCCCACGAGGTAGAATTTAATATGGACTCTGCCCTTCGGCGTAGCCTCGTCCGGTTCCTCTCTGCTCGTAGGCAGAGATTTCGACGCGGCAAGAGCTTCCCACGCTGACAGATCACGTTGCCAGCGTAGACAGCATATTACCCTGAAATAGTGCCCTACGTATTTATGATTGGGACATACACATTAGTGTTCATAGGTAAGGTATATAATATTAACTATTAATGATACGTGACAGTTAAGAATAAATTCGAAGCAAACTATCATACGGTGATGTTCAATGCAAAACGCAATGGACTGACAAGGATCAATACCCACAGATGACTTAAAAATGATTTTTCATAGAATAAATCTAATGCTACGGGAGTGACGTAAGTGTTGAAATATTAGTTCTTAAAACTCGATGAAGCATATGCACACACTGACATGAAGTTAAAAGACTATACTGTATCCATTGCTAGATCAGCTGCCAGGAAGGTTGGTTCACTATGTCGTGCAAGACAATTTTTCTCTCCGGAGTCTATCTTGGATATCTATAGACTTATAGAAAAATCCTTAAAAAAAATTGTAAAAAAAAAAATATGTGTTCGTACCGTAATGGAAACAGTAGTTAGTGTGACTTTCGCTTTCTTGCCGTTGGGAAAAGCATGAATCCATTCACACTTCCTAAACCACGACATACCTAGAGTAAAGGTATAGAAGTATGGATACTCCAGCCTTGTGTGAAAGCCAACCAAATATAATATTCATCCATGCTTAGAATAGTGCTGCCATATATGGTCCGGTGCTCCTGCTATTTATCTAGAGGTTGAACGAAGAATCAGCAATGTTATTGGCCCCGGTCTGTCATCTCGCCTTCAGTTACTTTCCCACCGATGTAAGTTTGCCTCCCTGTGAATTTTCTATAAATACTTTCATGGTAATCGTTCGGATGAGCTCTTCGCTAGGAACATTGTGGTGTGTTTGGGTCAGTGTTTGTGGCTAGCTCAGTTTAAATTTATGACAGAAGAAAACCGTCTTTTTCCCCATTCCCCATTTTTTGCCTTGTGCCACATTTTCTGGAAATAAGCGGAAATAAGTATCGCTCTTCGCTAGGCTAGTATTGTAAATTGTTGTTTACCCCGCCCCCTCCACACACACACACACACACACACACACGGACAATGACTTGTACATATGGGAACTAGTTAAGATTTTCATAGAGACAAAGAGGTATTATGGTGGATGTAGTAAAAAAGCTAAGTAAGAATACGTTGCTTTGATGTTAGGAATATTGTAGTACGTTTGGATTAGTGTTTGTGGCTAAGTTTAATATTAAGACAGAAGACAGTCCTTTTCCCCATTCCCCATTTTTGTCCAGTGCCACATTTTCTGTATTTGAAGCGGAAATTAATATGGCTCTTTGCTTTGATGCCTACACTCTTCGAATTTAAGCGGAGTAGTAGACTAGCGACGAGGTCTCACCAATTTACAATTGATCTGGCTGGATGGAACCGTAAATTCTATACTAACAGTTTATTCTCTCACACTTGTGAAGCTTCCATTAGACTCCATGATTTCCAGCCATTTGTAATTTGCAAAAATATAAATGCAATATCAGTCGCTATCAACTATCTTCCTAATTACTTTTCCTCTGCCCTTGTTCCCTAGCAAGTGTTCCTGTTTCTAACCTTTCCACAACCAGTAACACATTGCGTCCCAGGGGTTTTACTGCTTTGCTTGAGGTGAACTCGATTAAAAAAATAATAAATTCACATTCATACGTTCAGCAGTTGCAACGTGTCCATAAATGTTTGGTCGAAAAAACTTTCTGCCTTTCGGAAAAAATAGGAAAAATGTTATACTCCCACATGTCAACACAAAGCTACATACAACGAAAATAACACAGACTTTCGGAACTTAGTTGTATTGCTCTACCCAAAACGCCACATGAAACTGACCTTGTGCCGATCGATAATTATCTTTTTCGAGCCTTAACAAACGATTTGATGAGGAAAACTTTCTCTAATGAAAACTAGACTCAAGGAATCGTCGAAATCTTCTTCACTTCTATAGGAAATAAAATTAAATTGAACTTTAAATTTGAAGAACAAAAATTGATAAACAAATACCGAAATTATAGTTAAAATTATAATGTATGAACAAGAATCATTTTGGCTGATTTGTGGGTAGGAATATTTTAAACCCAACCAGTATTCAAGATTGGAGTTCGATTCTCCCATAGAGAATGAGTGCTGAATAATCCCCTTACAGATGAAGAGAACTGGGGCAACAGAAATATGTTTCTACAGAAGGATGCTGAGAATACTATGGTCTGAAAATAGGAATAACGACAAAATTTTCAGAAAATTAAAAAAAAATAACGCTTCTACTTAGAATCAGAAAAAGACAGTAGGAAATTCCTGTAGAGAGACCTAATGACGAACGTGGGCTTGGTGAATTAGGCTCGCATGATATTTTGAAGGAAACAGAGGCAGAGAAAAGAAGGGAATAACCTAATGTTGTGTAAATGGATGGCAGAACAAGGAGTGAATGATGAAAAGGCAAAACTTACTAAGTTCTACAAAGAATAGGAAGTTGTAGAGAGCTACGAACGCCCAGGACCTAAAGGGACACTGTACACTGATGACGAGTAGGATTAGTATTCTATTGGAAATTTAAATACGACATCATTTTTGAGGGCATTGAATGAAGTCAAGCAGGCTGTGTAAATGGATGGCAGAACAAAGAGGGGTGATGAAAAGGCAAAACTTACTAAGAACTACAAAGTATAGGAAGTTGTGGAGAATTATGATCGCCCAGGTCCTAAAGGGATACTGCATATTGATGACATGAAAATAAAGATATTCCAGAAGACGTCGATTAATTTCCCTACAAATAATGTGACCTGCGAAAGAAGACCTTGGCAACAGGATCGAAGTGGAACAGAACGCTATCACATTGGCTCCAGCAATCACAGTCACACCACAAAAACCATAATCCTGGTCTTTCCGGGCCTTTACTCTCCACCCTTCTATACGCCTGCGAGACCAAGACTTTGTATCGTCGGGTCATCAAACGTCTAGAGCGGTTCCAGGAAACGAATCTTCGAAGAATCGTTCGCATCACTTATGAGAATCGAGGTTCTCTTTCAGACATTTCTCCCCAGCATCGAGGCTACCACCCTTCAACATCGCCTTCTCTGGGCGGGTCATATGTCCAGAATGCGTCCCACTCGGCTCCCACGTAACATCCTCGTTGGAGAACTCGCCAGCGGCAAGAGGTTACGCGGAGGTCCAAAACGACGCCTCAAGGATCAGGTGAAATCATTCCTGAGGCAGGCCATCATCGATCCTGGGACCTGGGAAACTACGCTGTAAATTCGCCTTCTTGGCGTAGGATCGAGTGGGGGACAGAGACTTTCGAGTTAAACCATCAAGACATTCAGATTATCGATGCAGATTGCTATGGTGAAGTGGCATGATAATAAGATTGTGTAAAAATAGTAATAAAATAATTACAGTTTAAAAGCTTCCTCCATACATTTAAGAAATATGCAATTAATCATGTTTGGTATCAGAGATTTATTATGCAATATTGTGTTTCATTTCGAATCTGGAGACTCGGGTCTTTGCAATAATTTCATGTAACCATTGAGATTTTCTTACAAGTTAACGAGAGAGTTGTTGATATTTGTCTTCTATAAGACAAAAATCTTCGAAAGTGTCGTGGCTATTTCAAGTGTTGAAATTTCAACAATGGGTGTTTCATGTTTCGCCAATGGCAAGCCGTGCATAAAATAATTGGCGACAGAATGTGTTTGTAGGCGCATAAAACGTAAACACAGTGTGACACTGTCATCAGTTTGAAGCCTGTCCCCAACTAGTCTCGGATTACACCTAAAATGACTACTCGCCATTTGTCACGGAAACTCATTTTTATTCCATTTATTCTCTGTTTGGATTGAATGCCAATTAATCTGCACGGTGTCAAAATAGGCGATAACGAGTCGAGCTAGTGGGACAATTTGCAAACTAAACTTCACAACAATTTTTCGATAGTTTTCCGGGGAAAATCTTGACATGCTTTGCTAGTTATAAAAAAAAAATACTGTGTCTAAGGTCAGCATTTAAAATAATAAATAAAATAAAATGATGAGGAAATTGAAGAAGGGAAGAGCTAAGAAAATACCTTTACCTATTCTGTCTGCCAGAAGTTTGTATTTTGTAATGAAAAGTGACGTCGAACATTATATCAGCCCTCCTAACCCCCATATATATATATATATATATATATATATATATATATATATATATATATATATATATATATATACGCGCACATATAGACACATGGAGAAAAAGCAAGAAGGGTGAATGCTGTATATAAAATGAAAAGAGTTGATAAAATTAAAAATGATTGCAAAGTAAATAGAATGCTGATACAGTAAAGGATCGAATAATCAATTGATTCAAAAAGTGCGTATGCGTTTCTATATCGACTACTAACGTTATATATATGTATATATATATATATATATATATGTGTGTGTATATATATATATATGTATATATATATATATATGTGTGTGTGTGTACATATATATATCCCGCTCCCACCCCTACACCGTGGAAACTGTTAGATGTAGACGTCTCTTCTACTCCAATAGCTTCATGTCTCGCACATCTCGCCTATGGAACTCCCTTCCCTATTATTGTTTCCCTGACAAATACAATCTCCAAAGGTTTAAGTGTAGCGTCAATCGACATCTCCAGTTGCCGTGATCTATCCACTTCCCTTCTCCACATCATTTCATTTTTCATTCCTATCTGCTCTCGCTCCAAATCTTCTGTAGCCCCCTTGCCTTGATCGACCCACTGTCTTTCGCTTACACCAAATCCCCTCCTTTGCCACTCCTATCTGCTCTTCCTCCAACCCTTCTTTAACCCCTTGCGTGATAGTGGCCTCCGGCCTTGCTTGGGGTGATACGATTAAAAAAAAAAATATATATATATATAGGTGTGTACATATATATATATATATATATGAAAATATTTTTGTAGGTACAAAATTTAATAGCAGAAATAAAAGTGTGAAGCTTAATATTACTAGACATATTAAAAGCGAAGCAACCGGTTTCGCTCCCGCTCTTCAGACCTCCATGGGAGATTCAACTTAAATTAAAACACTAGAAAATTAAATTAAATCTAGAGTATTCCAGAATATTCCAGAAAGCCTCATACAATATAAAAGTCACTAACCAGATGAAAGGGTACAAACATGCATCAGAACTACTTAAGGCATCTATTATTGCCCTCGCAAAAGCAGGCAAGTCTACGGGAGAAATTGCAGAAATTGCTATAACCTCGAAATCAACTGTCTCTCGAGTGCTTAGGGCGTATAATAATGCCACTCCTGCTCCAAGGAAGGAAACAAGGGGACGAAAGAAAAAGATTGATGATAGAACTGGCAGGGTAATCAAGAGAGAAGTTGCGAAGAATAGGACTATAACTAGCCAAGAAATTGCAGCCAGTCTAAGCGAAGAGCAAGGTGTTAGTCTTGCCTCTTCAACAGTCCGTCGGTGGCTGTTAGAACAAGGTTACAAATCTTGTACACGAAGGTTTAAGCTTCTAATAAGCAAAAGCCAACAAAGTCAAGAGACTTGAATGGACTCACTATTACAAAAATTTCACCGTGGAAGACTGGAAGAATGTTCCCTTGTCCGATAAAACGAAAGTTGAGCTAAATTCAAAGGATAAGGTGAGTCACTTTTATCGAACATCAATATATATATATATATATATATATATATATATATATATATATATATATATATATATATATATATATATATATATATATATATATATATATACCCGAACGTAATGAGAACGAGAATAATATATAAATTCTGACGTTCACAGCATTAATTCAAAAGAGGGCTCAATACCGACAGTAGAGCAATAATTACTTATTATAATTTTTTGATATAGACAAAAACAATTTACTCAAGTGTGAATAAATTGGTTTTGTCTATATCAAAAAATTATATATATATATATATATATATATATATATATATATATATATATATATATATATATATAAATTTAAAATTTTCAGCCTCTGTTGTTCGTGAGCATGTGTAGTCTCATCAATGTAAACAAACTTAGTCAGATGATGTCCAAGAGGACGAAACGCGTTACAAGAAACTTTGCTCCAAATTTTTTCTTCATATATAAAAATTCATATATCGTTAATATATATATATATATATATATATATATATATATATATATATATATATATATATATATATATCATCGTCATCATCATCATCATCATCATCATTAAATGTAATTTTCAAAATACTTATCTAAAGATTTTCAAGATGTAATCGTTCATCACAGCCAGAATAGAATATAGTATACTGTGAAACCATTAGTCGGTCATATTTGAGTATTTTGTATATTTTATATATTGATATTAATAATAATTATTGGTCTGGTTATCTACAGAGATCGCTTATTACCAAACATCTAGTCACCTTGATATACTGTAAATTATATGTGTGTATATTTCACTGATACCTTGTGACAGCATTGTTACCTGTTAACGCTGGCCTGTTTTAGGAAAATATAAAATTGCTATTAAATGGAAACCAATTAAAATGAAAATGTTGTTGGTTATTTCTCAGTGCTTCCGCCATTTATGTTTCCGTGAAATATTCTGCATTCCAGACAAACCATTCCACACACCAAACACCGAAAATTTATAAAGAATATATCAAAAAATAAGTCGTGTTCTACGTTGCTATGTCTTCGCTGTCGACAACAGGCATTATCCGCTTCGTAATGACGTATTAGTATGTCAACAGCAGCGAAATGTTGTGAATAAAGACATATTCTGGCTATTATTTATAACATTATATATACAGCGTGTATCAAAAATACTATCACAATTTTTTTGGGGGGAGCGGCCTCCTCACACCCAAACAAGGAAAAAAATCTATATATTCATGTGTCCGAAAATACTTTTTAAAGTTAATAAGTTTAAAGAATGTTTACTGTAGATGACTCCATATTGCCATGTAGGCGAGGTTACATTTGTCATACGTGTACATTTATGGTTGATCTGACTTTAACGTCTAACGTGTGCAGTAGCGAGTTAACTGAGAAATGTTCCGTGTAACAATTGCAATAGATTCATATCGTGAGGAGGCAGATATGATTCTTTTTACATACGGCCGCGCGAATGGTAAAGGACGCAAGGCTGCAGGGCATATATCGGATTGCGTTTCCAGAATAAAGGCAGCCAAGTGATCATCCATCCTTCGCCGTTGTTTATCGTAGCGTTTTCGAGACAGGATACGTAGCACCACAAACTATGGATCTTTGCCAATGGTTATTGCACAAAACACGCATCCATTGTTTGCCACTGCAGTCTAGATTACGGATGAAGCAACATTTGGAAGAGATGAAATAAAAATGTACCCAACCAACATTTGTGGGGGGATCGGAATCTCCATGGTACAATACAGGTTAGACACCAGCATCAGTTTACGATTAATGTGTGGGCTTGAATTTTCTATGATTCTCTGGAGAGTCCATACGTTCTCCAAGTACGTCTTACAGGATCTATCTACAGGACTATATATCAAAAACACTTCCAGACCTACAAGAAGATTTACTCCTGCTAATACGAATCTGTGTGCCACCTAAAACAATTGGTTTATGTAGCAGACATTAATAATGCAGAGACGTGTTATAGAGGCCGACGAAACCATTCGACAACGCGTGGCTGTATTTGAAAGTATCCGGCAGTCAAAGATCCGACGGGTACATGCGGAGGACAATTTGAACATTTGTTATGAGTTGGTGTGTTGAGGGGCAAAGACGGTGTTTGTGCATTTATTTATATGGACATCTTACCTTGTGTCTATGTCAGGAACCCGCCCCTAGAGTTTGTAAAAATATTTTTGACATAACTTTTATATATATATATATATATATATATATATATATATATATATATATATATATATATATATATATATATATATATATATATATATATATATAATGATTTACCACACATACATATATATATATATAAAGGTTTACCACTTGTTTCACACACACACACATACACACACACACACACACACACACACACACACACACATATATATATATATATATATATGTATTCCGTTTATACAATATTTTTATAGATATAATTTATTTAAGTAAATTCTCTGTTTTTAAAATAAGCAGAATTAATTACATTTACCGGCCTGAATGTTCGAGAAATTTCGTAGAAAAATAACGTATAAACGGAAAATATATTAAGATAATGGTCGGAATGAATCTATTTCATGATACATACATACATACATATATATATATATATATATATATATATATATATATATATATATATATATATATATATATATATATATATATATATATATATAAATATATATATATATATATATTCGTGTGTTTTTCGAACAAGTCATACAGGAGCGGTGTCCATAAAGTATGTAGCCTTTTTATTATCTCAAGAAGCGTATGCACATGCTGAACACTCCCATGGAGTTACGCAGTGTATAGTGAGATGCCATTGACTTGGTTTGGGTATTGGGTGATTCTCATATGCACAGTGACAAAATGTATCGATTTTTATCGTGTCATGTTGGTGCTTTTTTGAAATCTATTTTGATTTTTGATTTTTGTGGTAAATCATCTCATCGCACTGCGCACCGCGTTTTAGATTGTTTCCTTGGAATCTTTTTTTTTTCACGAAGCTAAAGCCGTCATTTAAAATCCGTGAATGAGATTAAGGAGAAATCAGACCAGGGTGCTGATAACGGTTAAAATAGATCTTCATGGACTGTTTTTTAAACTAGAAATTATTTTGTGTTAAATCCGTGACGTCCTAAGAGGATGTTCTTTTTAAAATAGACTACGTCGTTACTGCCCTAAGTAGGTTATTGTATTTACAGGGTAACCATAAAGTCTAGATATATGGGAAATGTCAGTAATATTATCGTTTTATTTTTCTTCCACGGACGCGTGGGATGGTGATATCCACAGATAACAGATGCTTTCAATGCATATCATTCCTCAAGGAAACAGTTGACTTTTCATATATGAGAGAATGTGGTTTAGAAAATCAAGGACAGTGTCTTGGAAACCTCGTTCTTCATGACATACATTACGATGCCGAAAGGTTAAGGACTTGGCGCCTTTCCATTACGCCATGGCCCTAAGATATTGACTGAATGAAAATTTCTCTGACTGCATTAGGTGACATCGCCATGTTGAATGGGATCCTCGCTCACCAGATATTAGTTTCCTTGACAAGTTTTTTATTTTTTGCAATATTTTTTAAGAAGGTCTACACAATACAAATCGCAGATATGAATCATCTGAAGAGACGCTTCAAGAATGAATGTGCAGAAATTGACGAAAATGCAGAGTTACTGCATCGATTTAATATAAAATTCGCAAAGCGCATCGAAATTTGCATCACTAACGGTGGACAATTCATTAATGCCGCTGAATACAATTATTGTAAACATGCATTTTCGCTCCTGCACGCAGACAATGAAGATACATCACGTATACTCTGCATGAATATGCAGGGTGTAACAGTAAGAACATATATAAAAACATAACATTAGTACAAGAATAACTGATGATGTCTTACTAAACCGAAACCCCAAATATCGGACAATTTTTATTAGGTAATTCTTTATTTTTAGTATAAAATTGCGTTTATGTCTGTATGTATGAATCTGTTTCATAATACATGCATACATACATACATACAAATATATATATACACACACACACACACACACAAATATATATATATATATATATATATATATATATATATATATATATATATATATATATATATATATATATATATATTCGCCTGTTTTTCGAACATGTCATACAGGAGCGATGTCCATAAAGTATGTAGCCTTTTTATTATCTCAAGAAGCGACACACACTCAAATGAATAAATCCAACTATATATATATATATATATATATATATATATAATACACATCCAAAACAATGTTTAATATCTTAAAAAAAAACTCTCTTAACTAATTAAAATTCTTTTGTCTACGTTTTCAGATATCACAATTAGCCAGCTTGACACCATTTTTCGTAAGAATCACTGAGTTATTCATCTAGAGAGAGAACAGGTTAAGATCATTATGTGTCAGCTCCACTTTGTCTTCCTGAGTTAGGGTGAGACAAAAAAAATCACGCAGGTCTTCAGTAATGCTACCAACATTCATACTCTGGCTTCCATCTTCAAACTCCGTTCAAGAACCATCAAGAGGACGGTGAATAAGTTTTGAAAAGAGGGAACAGGAGAAAGGAAAGCAAGATCAGGAAGTCACAACATCAAGATGCATCATAATTTCAACTTATAGTACGATATAAATATATCAATACATATGTCTCTCTCGCTATATATATATATATATATATATATATATATATATATATATATATATATATATATATATATATATATATACGAAGATCTTTTGGGTCGAACCGAGTCATTTACAGCACCTCGGTAATAGCTTGTCTAACGATCGCAAAGAGCGTCAAATCCACGGCCACACACTCAAATGGATCCAACTATATATATATATATATATATATATATATATATGTGTGTGTGTGTGTGTGTACACACACATAATACACATTTTTGTTTGTTTTGTGCGTGTAAACGCTCTACTTCTAGCATAGTCAAATGTACACGCAAAAACACTAATACCTATGAATATATATATATAAATATTCATGCATATACATACATACATACATACACGCAATTTTATTACCTAATAAAAATGTTCTGTTTATATATATATATATATATATATATATATATATACATATACATATATATATATATATATATAAATATATATATATATATATATATTGTAGTAATAATAATAATAATAATAATAATAATAATAATAATAATAATAATAATAATAATGAAAATAATAATAATCTTATAAATATAAGCAGTTATACCCGTTCTGCAAATCCTTAGGTGTTTTGGCTTGTAAATGAACAAACCAAGACCCAAGGGGAAAAAAAGGGGAAACAAAGAAAGAACTAAGTGCATGTACTTCCGGCGAAAATAATCGCCTAGAATCTAAGTTCATAGTGCAAAGAAAAGAAACCTCCGACACGAGTAAATAAAAATAACTAAGCAAAGTGCTCAATACGCTAAGTAGAGTTAAGTAAACTAAGTAAACCTAAAGAACCAGAGAAAACTTACCTAGGTTTCACCTACGCGTATCGCCAAGGTAAACTGGCAAAAGAGGTAATATAAGAACAGAAAATATATAGCCTACAAAACAAAAACATGACCATGTGACCAAAATAAAAAACAAAACAAAAAAAAACAAAAAAAAACAAACAGTAACTCAAATATATATATATTGTATTTTTTTAATGCTTTGTCACTTTCGTATTTGTTTTTTCAAACATCGGGTATTCAAACGTAAACCATTATTTATTATGTTGCAATTCTTTAAATATATTCGAAATTTCACCGGAAACGACAAAAATGTTACAAATATATAGAAACATATCCTTAACAAACCACATTAATCTTAACCAATCTTATAAAATAAAAATGTGCCACCTAAATATACTCAATATATATATATATATGTGTGTGTGTGTGTGTGTGTGTGTGTGTGTGTGTGTGTGTGTGTGTGTTTGTTTATGTATGTATATATATTTATGTATATATATATATATATATTTATATGTATATATGTGTGTGTGTATGTATATATATATATATATATATATATATATATATATATATGTATTTTTTTTGTGAGTTAGGGAATATAAAAATAAAACTTATAGTCAATATTTATATTACTTAAATCCTCCAAAAAACGGAAGAAATGTGATGTTGGAAAAAATTAATAAAAAATTAATTCACTATTCCTTGTCGCCTGTATTCAATGAATGTTTTGAAAGAAAGGTTTCTGACAAAATATACATTAATATATATATATATATAAATGGTTGTTTGTATGTGTGTGTGTGTATGTATGTATGTATGTATGTATATATACACAAAACACACACACAAACATACACATATATATATAGTTGTTTAGACATACATTATTAAATATAACAATGCATTTGCTTTGTATTTAGCACTTTTTAAAAATAAATGCTAAGAA
>OZ038480.1:93746823-93749323 GCA_964036315.1 Acanthosepion esculentum | reverse complement strand
TAAAAGCATCGAGTTTGCCCTGTATATCTATTTAGATGAAAGCTAGGTAACTAGTTTCTGACCCACCAGAATATATATATATATATATATGTGTGTGTGTGTGTGTGTGTGTGTGTGTGTGTGTATATTAGATAAATACATTCATGCATGCATGCACATAGGATGTAAGTACATATGTATCGATGTATACATGTATATATGTACGTAAGTATTTTGCTGATAAGTGGATAACATATGCAGTTAGGTAAGCGTATAGTTTGTTGAGTTGGCAGATTTCTAAGTATGCATTTCATTTAATTTTCATAGACATTTTGTCAGGCTCTCATATAAAATGGCTCATAGGTACATGACCAACAACACCTTCAGTTCATTATTTACATCAATAAATCTGACGCTAACTTCATCATTATCGTGTTCCCTGGCCTTTCACTTCAGAAAGCCTTTTGTTTAAAAACAAAATGGAAGAAAATTTGATGCTACCTACCTGATGCTTTCTGTTGTCAACTAATTTTCCCCCCTTAAGGGTGGTCAGTTAATAGAAGGGAATTAAAAACTTTCCTTTGTTTATAATGTTTCTCTCTTTGCCATGACGTATACAGGAAGACAGACATTGATGCGATAAAATCTCCGATGGATTTCGTTATAGATGGAGAGAAAGCGATTCACTAAAATGTCCTGGAAATATTCCAATCTCTGTTATTTAAGAGTTGGTTTCCTTCGGAACCAAAGATAGCATGTGCTTCTTATCCTTATTTATTTTAGCGACGGAACCAAATCAAATCAAAATCCTGAATGAATCTGATGTACTTATATTTTTGTAATAAGTATGTGTATTATATATGCCGAGTATTTTTTTTTTAAATTAAAAGAAAGAAAGAAGAGCATACATGAGAAAGAAAAAAAAATACCTCAAGGGCGAGACTACCCGACGACGTTCTAGTGGATGCAAATGCCTCTTCATGCAAATAACGTTAGCTTATATGCGATCCAGTGTCCTGGCTTTGGGTGGCAAAGAGACTGAAAAGCGATGAAGAAACACAAAGGAAGAGCGAAAGAGATTCAAATCTTGCAACGTTTAATTTGCCTAATTATTTGAGATTTGAAACATCTGTTGAATTTTTTTTTTTCTTTTTTTTTGCTTAATTTTAGCATTTGGCACGCTAAATAGGTGTAATTCGTGTGAGATAAAATAGCTGTAATTACAAGGTAAGTAAATGTTGACGTCTGGTACACAGGCAAGCCGAAGACTTTCTTTCACAAGTATACAGGAAGTCGTTGAGGTATTCGCATACACCTGGGAACACTGTCGCATAATGGCAGTTCTCAGCAAGCATTTCAAGCAGAGATTTCTAAGCATGCATATGGATCCAAATGAACACTTCCAAATCTAAGTAAATAGTTCATGCATTTAATGATAAGGAAACAATTGTAAATGCAGAACTATTCTCATAATTAAGCATACATTTCACTCATTTTATCTATCTATATATCTATCTATCTATATATCTCTTTATATATTTATATCTATATATAGAGAGAGTGAGAGACGTATAGATAGATTAAATGAGGGCGATGTATGCACAATTATGAGGATTGGACTGCATTTTCTCTCTCTCTATCTATCTATCTATCTCTGTCTATCTATCTAATATATATATATATATATATATATATATATATATATATATATATATATATATATATATATATCCATCTTTGTCAATCTATTCATATGTATCTATTTATCTTTGTTAGTCTGTTCGTATCTATCTATCTATCTTTATTAGTCTGTTCATATCTATCTATCTATCTATCTATCTATCTATCTATCTATCTATCTCTTTATATATTTATATCTATATATAGAGAGAGGGAGAGACGTATAGATAGATAAAATGATGGCGATGTATGCATAATTATGAGGATTGTACTGCATTTTCTCTCTCTATATATGTCTATCTATCTATCTAATATATATATATATATATATATATTAGTGTGTTCGTATCTATCTTTATTAGTCTGTTCATATCTATCTATCTATCTATCTATCTATCTAACAGCTATTTTTCTATAGATCTATTACAATATGTTCATATCTATTTTCTATCTAGCCATCACACAATTCTCTCAATTTCGCTCTCTCCCGCACTCAATCGCTCTCTATCTCTACACACGCACGCGTGCACACGCATATTCACAGGTTGCAATGGGTAAATTGACGCCATTTTATATTTTAATTTCGGCTATGTTGTTAGTTTTGATTTTGTCGATTGCACAGTGTAGTATGGTCAGTTGGGCACCATCTGTGAGAAAAAGAGCACCATGATATAATTCTCTCCACCAGATATTTGGAAACGGCATGCTGTACTGCTTGTCATTTACACCAGAAGCCTCAATACAAACATTTCAGAATGTTTGGATGTCAATCTGAGGACAGTGCAGACGATTCAAAAAGAGTTGGATGATTCTGATCGTTCTAATAAGTAAAGAACTCCCG
>OZ038480.1:93719323-93744323 GCA_964036315.1 Acanthosepion esculentum | reverse complement strand
ATCTAAGTCTATTCTTATCTATCTCAATCTATCTATCTATCTATCTATCTATCTATCTAAGTCTATTCTTATCTATCTCAATCTATCTATCTATCTATTTATCTATCTATCTCAGTCTATTCTTATCTATCTCAATATATCTATTTATCTATCTATCTCAGTCTATTCTTATCTATCTCAATCTATCTATCTATTTATCTATCTCAGTCTATTCTTATCTATCTCAATCTATCTATCGCAGTCTATTCTTATCTATCTCAATCTATCTATCTATCTCAGTCTATTCTTATCTATCTCAATCTATCTATCTATCTCAGTCTATTCTTATCTATCTCAATCTATCTATCTATCTATCTATCTATCTATCTATCTATCTGTCTGTCTGTCTGTCTGTCTGTGTGTCTGTCCCCCTGTATCTCATAATATAAGGCCTCTTCTTATAGAATGTATCAGTTCTCACCTTAATACTTTTACAATCTATTTTGTCTCCAGTATTTAAATTCGCTAGCTTTCTTTCAAATTACTCAATGCTTGCCTTGCTTTATATCACTCACGCTTTATCAGAAATCTATGATTTTACCCCTTACTGGTATTTAATATACGAGATAAATATTAAATTATTCAATTCAAAAGACAGTTAATAGCAATAAGACTAATAATATGTGATTTATTTAACAATCATTTTGTTTCTTTTCCTGTATAATGTTTTTTTTTTTTAAATCTTGCCAGTGGACACTTACATCTGATCATCATCCGTCTGTTTTTCTCCAGTTTTACTTCCCACACACCCTCCAGTTTATCCATGGTTATATTACATTGCATTTTTTTTAACTATATACCCGCATAGTTATATGTTGTGACCGAGTTTACTGACTGCATAGATAAATTTAAAACCCCGATATTTGTAAGAAAATTTTGTGTGTGAGACAGGGGTGAATATTACAAATGAGACGTATTTTCGCGAAAGAAAAAGGTTTATAAAAAAAAAGAATCCATTCATTATACTGTCTTTTTCTTTCCAGATATGTGACACTCCATTTGTCAACTGTCCGACGTACCACAACTAGCTAAATCGCGCATGCGCATACGCACATACACGCACATACACGCACTCACACACATGCACGCGCATTAAAAGTTTTATGCATATAAAACATAAAAGAAAACGGCAGAAAATATTTATCGAAGAAAGATTTTTTTTTTTTTTTTTAATATAATGTTCAAAAGAAAAAATACAAAAGCAAATTTAATGCCTGGGATAATTAGTAATAATATATATGTCACGTGACAGGGATATCACATACACGGGTTTAGGTGGAAGCAGTCTGATATGCGACAAACGGACGATAAAAAAATAGAATAGAAAAAGAAACAAGCAAAAACAAAAGAGAAAGAAATATGTTCTCTTATAGGAAGCATAAAAGTCATCAATGCTGAAATGAATTGGAATATGAAATCAAAAATGGCGGAAACATTCTATTGAAATTTTTTTTAAATTTAAAAAAAAGCAAAAAGATAAAGAGTGATAAAAAGGAAAAAAAATGAAGAAAATGAATAAATGCTAGAAAGAAAGAAAGAAAGAAAGAAAGAAAGAAAGAAAGAAAGAAAGAAAGAAAGAATGGATGAAAGAAAGAAAGAAATAAAGAAAGAAATAAGGTATGAAAGAAAGAAAGAATATTAATTTAGTAATAAATATGAATAATTACTTAAGAATATTAAACTAAAAATTAAATAAATTAAGAAAAAATAAGTATAAGTGTAATTCAAAAATATAAGTGAGAAGGTAATGACATCAAGAAATAAGGAAAGATGGAAGGATAGAGGAAAGAAGAGAGAGAAAAGGAAGGAAGGAAGGAAGGAAGGAACAAGAGAAAATGAACAAAGATATAATGAATGTAATAAAATTTGGGATGGATGGTATATATATATATATATATATAGAATGAAAGAAATAAAGAACGAAAAACAAAATAGAGAGAAAGAATGAAAGAAAATGAATGAAAAACATAAAGAATTAATTGCGAATATTAATAAATAAAGAAATGAATTAATTGCGCAAAATAAGAAAAATGAGAATAAATAAAAAAACAAAAACAAATTGAACCGAGAATGACAACAGGAAAGAAGAAAGAAAGGCAGAAATGAAGGAATATAGAAGCGAACAATAAAATTTGGAAAAGAAGGTAGACAGATAGACAGACAGACAGAAAGAAAGAAAGAAAGAAAGAAAGAAAGAAAGAAAGAAGGAAGAAAGAAAGAAAGAAAAAGAAAAAAAGAAAGAAAATCAAAGATGAAACTAGAGTCGCAGAAAAATTATATAAATTAATACGTAAAAAAACGAGATGAACGACAGAAATGAAGAGAAAAGAAAGGGCGAAAGAAAGGGAAAATTAAGAAAAAGTGAAGATGAGTAAAACTAAGAGAAAGAGAAGAGAAGTAAATAAATTCGAAAAAGAAGAAAACGAGGAAGAAAGATAAAAGGAAGATTACAGGAGGAAAAAAAAAATTAAAAAGTAAGAAAAAATAGAAAAAGTAAGAAAAAATAATTTATACGAAAAGAATGAATAACTTTGAATAACAATTGCAAGAATTTTGATAAAATAAACAAAAGCTGGAACAAATTCCCCAAAATATCTTTTGGAACAAAAATCTTTAAAAAACACATATAAGAAATGCTAAGTAAAGGGTGGGCTGTGCCGAAGGATAAAAGAAAAGACGTAAGGAAAGAGCGAATTATAGACAAATAAATCATTGTTGTTCCTAATCGTATGCCGAACACGGGGTCGTTGTACCTCACCATCCATCAATGTCCACGTTACATTGGAACGCTCCGAAAGTTAGAGGCTACTCATGGTTTGGCGCTGATACAAACCGTACAGTTAATTCGTGATAAAGCACAAGTAGAAAAGAATACACTGGACACTTTTTTATTTTCAAGACTGACAGATTTAAAGGAATTATACGCGACATTAATAAAGTGCGAAATGTCTTCGCATTTTACCTAGTAATACGCTAACACGGTACACACACACACGTTGATATATTTTGAGATTTGATAGCGATAATATGTGGCAAATAGAACTCTGCATCTATATTTCGAAAGGAAAAAAACCGCGAAAATATTAAATTCAGTGAAATCTTTTGATTATTATAAATTGAGAAAAAATCAGTTTCTGTTGACGGAAAATATACAGGGTGTTTCACAATCTTTGAAACAAAATGATCGGTCACAAATCGTGGACCACAAATGATAGAGTAATAGAAATTACATTTATTGAAAGGTAAAAGGATAATATTTTAGGATCTGAAACCATTTAGCCATGAACCAAGCATTTCAAGAGGATTCCTAGAGTACATGCTCCAGATACCCGCCGTTCAATTGAAAGCACTGTTGAATACAAAGTTGTTGATATCGCTTGCACATTCCTCGAGGATGATCACTTGAATTTTCTCAGTGATGGCTGTCTTCAATGTAGCAATGGTGCGATGGTTGCCCTGGTAGATGTTGTCCTTGAGGAACCCCCAGAGGAAGATATCTGGGAGTGAGTTAGGCGAGTAAGGTGCCCATTCCTCTTCAGTTTTGCGGCTGATGAGGCGTTCCTCAAACTTTTCCCGGGGCCATACCATAGTAACATTAGCAGCGTGAGGAGGAGCACCATCCTGCTGGAACCTTTGTACCTCGTCATCCACGTCCTCATTTTCCTCGATCTATTCCCATCTGAGAGGCCGCTGTTTTGTTTCAACAATTTTGAAACTCCATGTACTTGGAAACATAAGAATCAAGAAAATGCAGAATGTTGTCTTTTTAATCATTTCACTCCAAGCAAGGCGATAATGCAACAAAGATGCAGGTATGGATGTGTGTACGCCGGGCGATAGGCGAACTTATCTGTCCTTATTGAATATAATTCTCTGAGATATGTTAAAAGAGACGACGGATTCTTTACACTATTTTCAAACCAATACAAGGCCAAAGAGCCACTCAGTGTAGAGGGTTATTAAATGGTTGTTTTATAGACGTAAGAATTGAAGTTTATGATGATATGCAGGTTTGGACTTGAAGAGTTTGAGATTTTAAACATCTCTAGACTTTTTCCCAAAGCAGTGGTCCTTGAGAGGTATCTCTCCGAATGAAATATCTCTTCTCCGTGTACACGGCACGGTGGGTCTAAGTTGCAAAGGTCAGAACTGGTGGAACTCATCAGAACGTTTTCATTGAAATAGCTATAGAATAACGATAGCCTTGCGACATTTCGTCTGTGGGATAACGGGTTGTAGGATGGAAAATAATTCATCACTCACAAGGCCGCATAACAGAATTTCAACTCTGTCAATGCTCGATAAAGAGAGGATTGGCCAGCTCCATCCTAGATTGGCCAGCAATACACCAATTTTGGTCTGATTGGATTCTAATAACGCAAACGTTCGAAATCGCATTAGAATAACGAAAAAAAGCTTCGCAAAAAGTATGCAAAATAGAAATGTTTCCACAGAAACAAATAAAAAGATTGAGCTATAATGTCATATCTATCCCCGGCATGAAAGGGAACGCAGGAAATTTTCCATATAGATGAAGAAGAGACTTAAAGCGAAAAATATTTGTTTCTACGGAGAAATGTAGAGAATGCCTTAGACAGAACACATGAACAATCAAGAAGTTCTAAATACAATGTGAGTTAAAAATACATATTTTAAATCAGAAAAAAAGACAGTTTACATTACTTGGACATTAAGAGGAAGGGTCCTATGTAAAGGTTATAAGGAATAGGGTCAACTGAAGAAAACAAGATTAAATGGAAAGAAAGATCAATTTGCTTAATGAGTATCTGTCTATATTTCTGAGATGAGGTATTATGTACATTATTTACAGTAAATAAAGTCGTTAGTTAGATCCAGTGACAGGACCCAAAGAGTGTGAGTTCAATACCCGGTTAAGGCAGTGCAGAACTTTCAGAGGGAAATTAACAGGAGATAACTAATAACTGACATCCATTAAACATGGCATGTGGAACTAGAACAGTCTAGCCCAGTGAGCGAAATAAAGGGTTCAGTTCTACATTCCAACCATCTAAAGGCTGGAGCGTACAACAACCGAAACGTTGTAATAAATATGGCGACAAAGATGAGGACAATAGTCCGAATAATGTAAATAATTACTTAATGAGCCTGTGCTGAACGGAGACAAGAAATTTTTCCAACGTTACTTAGATCTATAAGGGACAAGAAACTGTGGAGAGCCATAGTTTCCACGCTGTGAATGGACACGGAATATAAATAATGAGTAAATTTGACAGACGAATAATACAAATAGTACATCGTGGTATTATAACAGTCTCGTCCAAGCTTGAAACTGACAGTCACGCTTGCAATTCTCCATAACTGTTTTTTTTCTTTACTATAATAGTAGTTGAGTTATACTGACATTCAAAACTGATATTTTAAACTGACACGGAATGAATGCAATTTTTTGTTATAATTAATAAGACTGTTGTACTTATATCTATTAGATTCCTCATAATACGGTCTTAAGTAAAACACTATTGACATTTTTGTTTAAAATTATCATAACAATGTAAGAAATACAGCTAAAGTATGCGAGTAAAAACAGCCTGTGTGAAAAAGATGCGATTATGTTTCTATTTAATTCGCTTTTATAGTAGCAATATCTGCTTCAGCTTCATATTTAGCACTCTTTAATAACTTTGTTGTTATTATTAAACATAATGTATTGTTAAGAAATTATGTTTGCCTTGATAAAGTCCCTCACAGGATGAAACTCGTCAGCTAAGTATATTTTTTACCTCGGCATTTTATTCATATATGTGTGTGTGTGTGTGTGTGTGTGTGTGTGTGTGTGTGTGTGTGTGTGTGTGTGTGTGTGTGTGCATATATTGTTGTGGCGTGTTAGGGGCCAGAAAGAAAGACACGGAAGAAGAAGGTAGGTCGAACAAGTGTATTGAAATAACAGAACATATATACAAAATAAGAGTGTTATTCATCATCAGATAGAATTGTCCGTCCGAATTATCAGGTTACACTGCGTTGCAACTGCCTTCTTAGGAAGTCTCGCACGTTGGTATTTATGAAGGATGAAGAGTTCATTCTAATGTAGATAGGTCACCATAACACACACACACATGTATACATACATATATATATATATATATATATATATATATATATATATATATATATATATTATTGACAAGAGGAAAAACTATACTTAGCTGACGCGTTTCGTCCTATGAGTGTATGTATGTATGTATATATATATATATATATATATATATATATATATATACATATATATATATATATATATATATATATATATATATATATATATATTATTTTAGGATATTACATCAGAATGTTAATAATCGCTAGATAAATGCAATCAAATTTCGATACATCTCATCAGGCGTTAGTAAATGACTAGTTAGTAAACAATTTATTGAAATTTAAACGCAGTAAAACCTCTTTTCACGCAAAAAAGTTAAAAAAAAGGGAAAAAGTAAGAAAGAAAGACACATGATACATTCTCTTTTCAGAGAAAAGGAAGAATAAGGAAAAAAATTAGGAAAGGATAGGGAGGAGATACCAGCAAAATCTCTTATGTTCATAATCAGATCCACCAATCAAAATGGTCTAGCGGGGGGTGGGGAAGTGAGTATAAGAGAAACCGATGAAAGGATAACAGCTGAATGGGGTTCAAGATGATAGAAAATGGCGATTGACGTTGCATTTAAATTTTTGAAGATTGTAATTATCGGGGAAGTAAGTATACGGAAGGGAGTTCCACCGGCGGGAAGTGTGAGAAAAGAAAATATTTGAGTAGAAGTGACGGTTATATTTAACTATTTCAACAGGAAAATGGTGTACATAGATTCCAATCTAGTAGCACGCTTAAATTCATGTAGGTGGGGCACCAGGGAAAAAGCTGGTCAGAGCTGTTGCCATGGAAATATTTGTAGAAAAGATAAAGGGGAACCACGTCACGTCAGTGCGAAAGTGACTGACGCTGAGATGCCATCGATTCCAATTCAGATGCTTCTTTGGGTTTTGGCAAGAACCTCGAGATCAACAAGCAGGAACACCAGACCAGATATGACAACAGTATTCAGTGCACAGACGAATGGTAGATTTGTAAATGTGTAAGATGAACTCTGACGAGAAAATCTTTCTGGAACGACACACTGACTCAACACACGACACACACACACACACACGAATCAATAGCTGTAGATGCAGCTATTGATTCGTGTGTGTGTGTGTGTGTGTGTATGTGTGTGTGTGTGTGTGTGTGTGTGTGTGTGTGTGTGTGAAACCTTATTTTATTCACTGGCAATCCTTTTTTTACTATAAAATGCAAAAAGAATTAACCGCAAAATCACTTCCTATAGCCTCATTCTTTGTGGTCACACGTGATTTCAGAGTTACTAAATAAAACGAATACATGAGCCAAATAATATTAAAACGGAGAATCCGCTTTTGTATATCACCTGTGTGGTTGTAGCATTAATGATTGAAATACAGGAGACCAGGTTTGTTTTGACCATTTCAACTCAAGCAAGGTTATAAAAGCTACTAAGACGCAAGGGATGCAGGGTGTTACAGAGAGAGAGAGAGAGAGAGAGAGAGAGAGAGAGAGAGAGAGAGAGAGAATAAGAGTACAATAAAAGAACAATGAGGCAGAAGATGGAGGTTGACGGTGTATTTGAATTTTTGAAGATCGTAGTTGCGAGGAAAAAAGGAAGTTGGAAGGGATTTCCACAAGCGGGAAATGCGAGAGAAGAATCTATTAGCATGGAACCTATGGTTAAAACCAGCAAATTCAACAGTAAAATTATGAGATCGAACTGCCAATCTAGTACTACGCTTAAATTCGTGAAGTCTAGGTATCAATGAGGAAATCTCATCAGAATTATCTATCATGAATATGTTTATGGTTAAGAGAAAAGGTGACAACGTTAAGGCGATGGAAAAGGGACAGAAACCGAAATGCAAGATCAGGGCCGATAACTTTACCGATTCTTCCTTCGATTTTGTCAAGAACATCTAGATATAAAACAGAAGCACCAGACAAGATGTAGCAGAAATATTCGATGCAGGGACGAAATATAATATTATAAATGTGCACGATAGATACTGCCGAGAATAAATGTCAAGAATAGCGCTTCTTAAACTATGGAAATGATGGGGTGTCGAAAATTAAATTCAAACACTTGAATTTCAGTTTCTATGTTATTTACCAAACGCACAATATTTATCGTGATGCGCCACTCAATCGCTGCGGTAATAAAACGCGCGTGCGACGCCGTTGCGACAAGGGCAGTGACAATGGATGTATTTTCAGTGTAGTTGGTTGATCATGTTCACTTTAATAAGTGTATAAATAACAATATATATTACTGTTTTATTCTACTGAGGTCGGTATTTATTTAAATAATGTCATAATAATCATTTTATATATTTCAGAATAAAAATATTTTACTCATGGATAAGTAACAAAGATGGCAATGCTATCAAGTCTGTTTAAGTGGGACCTAGTAATCAAATACAGGCACCTAAGATGCGAAAAATAAAATACGATGAGTCATTTCTACAAATTGGCTTTACTTTTAATAATAGCGATGGTATGTAACAACCAGTTGGTTTAATTTGTAATAACGTTTTGTCCGTGGAAAGTATGAGACCCTCAAAATTAAAAAGGAATCTTGAATCCAAACATTCCTCATATGTCAATAAAGCAAAGATATATTTTGAAAGACTGTTAAGATCTTCAAATAGAGAACGTATACTATACACTGTATAGTATTCATTCTCGCTGCAATATTCTTCTTCTAAGTGTCGTTTGAAGACGTGGGCGAACATGATTGTCCAAATGTTCATTCCTTTGTGGCTCTTAGTAAATGTTGTCTTTATGCTATCTCACCTGACACTTGTTCTGATTTTAGTATCATTTTAAGAGCTATCAGTCATTTCTTTAACCGAACTACACAAGTGTGTGAATACTTGTTGAATTGAAAATAAATGGGGCAGCGAACGTAAATTCTGGGGTAACGAAAATTAAATTCAAACACTTCAAATATAGAATTTATACTATACACCGTATAGTATAAATTATAGAACAGCTCTCCTTAAACATTTGGGCTCGCGAAGCTAAATGCTGGGGTGACAAAGATTAAATTCAAACATTTGAATTTCAGTTTATATGTTATTTCCCAAAGGCACAATATTTATCGCTGCGGTAATAAAACGCGCGTCCGGCACCCTTGCGACGAGTGCGGTGACAACGGATGTAGTTTCAGTCTAGTTGGTTAATACCGGAGGTCGCGAAAAAATTTAGTCATGAAAAATGGGTTCACGAATGAAAAAAGTTTAAAAGGCGCTGGTCTAGAACTTTATTGTGAACAAACTTTTCTGGATGTGCAATTGATTCAATATAATCATTCAACTTCATGTCAGTTTGGTTTGCTTTGTTTTGTTTTACGGCATATCAACCTCAATAGGTTATTTAATGCCGAAAACATTTTATTTCTGGTAATATTTTTTTCTTCAAAAATCTATTGCTGGTAATATTTTTTTCTAAAATGTATAGCAGGTGATATTTATTTTCAAAAATATAGAGCTAGTAATATCTTTTGTTTTCAAAAATGTATTACTGGTAAAAAAATGTATTGCTGAAAATAATATTTTACAAAGTATTTCTGATATCAAAACCGATTTTTACATTTTTATAGTGTTTAACTACTTACCCATAACTGGGACCCTAACAGATGCTACCAACCCAGTTCAGGGTGAACCTGGGAACACCAGCAACTAAGAGGTGGTTCTACGCTCCTCAAAACCTCCTGATCAGAAACCTTGCTATCGGATGTCGTGTATCGTCTTACCCAGAACGCCGATGTAGTTTATCCTCATACCCAGGACGCCGATGTAGTTTATCGTCATGCCCAGGACGCCGATGTAGTTTATCGTCATACCCAGGACGCCGACGTAGTATATCGTCATGCCCCGGACGCTTCATGTCAGTGGAAAATATGGAACAACATCGAGGTTAACATCAGCCATGCTGATAGGCGCCGAAAAAGATTCTTTATGATGATTAATAAAGAGGAAAGCCAACATTAAAGGATGACATGACTTCTTCGACTTGTGAAAAGAGATAGTAACAAAAACCTCATTTGGAAAGAGTTATGTTATAATAGAACGCCTTCAAATCACCCTAAAAATAGAACCATGTTTTCAACATATTATCATTTGTTTTAGCAAAGCAATGAGAAACTGACTTGGTTAAATCGTCAACATTCGTCAGTGGGTAACTGAGAAATGGTGAAGTATGAGTGTGCATAGAACCATGTAATATTGATTCACTGCCATATAAAACAATATCTTCAGATTTTTCCACCTCAAAATGAAAAAAAATAAACAGAATATACATCGATGGTCCGGCACTTCATCCTGAACCAAAACTTATTAGATTAACTGCTCTACTAGAAAGCTAAGTTAATCAATATTTCTGCACTCGTTACCATCTGTAATTATAGATAAGCTCAATGCCTGACATAAACAATGAATCTTAGGATACTGCAGTCGATAATTATTGAATTATGCTTTAGGGATGGTTGTCGTAGAACATTCACGGTAAATAAAGTATTCACAATTTCCTCACCTAATATTTATTTTTTGTCAAATTTCACAAGAAAAAAAGAAAAGAGTACTAAACTGTTATGCAATATCAGTCCTCCTACAGGACAGTGAATGCTGACCAATCTTCTCAAAGATGAAGAAACTTGAAAACGAAATGTTGTTCTACAGAAGGATGGTTAAATTATCATGGACCGAACATGTGAGCAACGATGAATTTGTATAAAAAAGGGTACATGATTAACATCAGAAAGAAGAAGGAGGACGAGAAGAAGAAGAAGAAGAAGAAGAAGAAGAAGAAGAAGAAGAAGAAGAAGAAGAAGAGGGACGAGGAGGAGGTGGGGGAGAAGAAGAAGAAGAGGGACGAGGAGGAGGTGGAGGAGGAGGAGAAGAAGAAGAAGAGGGACGAGGAGGATGTGAAGAAGAAGAAGAAGAAGAAGAAGAAGAAGAAGAAGAAGAAGAAGAAGAAGAAGAAGAAGAAGAAGAAGAAGAAGAAGAAGAAGAAGAAGAAGAAGAAGAAGAAGAAGGACGAGGAGGAGGTGGAGGAGGAGAAGAAGAAGAAGAAGAAGAAGAAGAAGAAGAGGGACGAGGAGGATGTGAAGAAGAAGAAGAAGAAGAAGAAGAAGAAGAAGAAGAAGAGGGACGAGGAGGAGGTGGAGGAGGAGGAGAAGAAGAAGAAGAAGAAGAAGAAGAAGAAGAGGGACGAAGAAGAAGAAGAAGAGGGACGAAGAGGAGGTGGAGGAGAAGAAGAAGAAGAAGAAGAGGGACGAGGAGGATGTGAAGAAGAAGAAGAAGAAGAAGAAGAAGAAGAAGAAGAAGAAGAAGAAGAAGAAGAAGAAGAAGAAGAAGAAGAGGGACGAGGAGGATGTGAAGAAGAAGAAGAAGAAGAAGAAGAAGAAGAAGAAGAAGAAGAAGAAGGACGAGGAGGAGGTGGAGGAGGAGGAGGAGGAGAAGAAGAAGAAGAGGGACGAGGAGGATGTGAAGAAGAAGAAGAAGAAGAAGAAGAAGAAGAAGAAGAAGAAGAAGAAGAAGAGGGACGAGGAGGATGTGAAGAAGAAGAAGAAGAAGAAGAAGAAGAAGAAGAAGAAGAAGAAGAAGAAGAAGAAGAAGAAGAGGATGTGAAGAAGAAGAAGAAGAGGGACGAGGAGGAGGAGAAGAAGAAGAAGAAGAAGAAGAAGAAGAAGAAGAAGAAGAAGAAGAAGAAGAAGAAGAAGAAGAAGAAGAAGAGGGACGAGGAGGATGTGAAGAAGAAGAAGAAGAAGAAGAAGAAGAAGAAGAAGAAGAAGAAGAAGAAGAAGAAGAAGAAGAAGAAGAAGAAGAAGAAGAAGAAGTGATAGTAACATTGTATGTTTGGATAGTGTAACTGTTATCGGCGCTGAATATAAAATCGGTCGATTTTGTTTCGTACACTTCTCTCTACTACCCTTGATAACGAATTAATTCATCTTCCTCTATCTTTGGTTTAAATAGCAAAGAAGATATGGCTCACCCTTCCCTTTGGTAGCAACCAGTCGAGGAAAAGGAAAACTATAAATTTAAAACTAACCTGAAAAGTGATACGCTCTGTGAAGCTATTTTCCCCTAAATATACCACTAACGAACTTATTGGTTACGGGACTCCTGGCGAGAATAATATTAAATCGAAACTTTTAAAAATTAGATTAATGATTGCCAGTCATTATAATTAATTCTTACTGCTTTTATTCATCATCAACATCATCCCCTTGACTTTTGTAATCATAGGGGGATCCGAATGCAGAAGCCACACTGAATCTCATCCACAACACTCTATCAACGACAGCCACCAGCAATTCAGGTATAGTCATATTGGTCTACTGTTTGAAATTGTTCAACTGGTTTTTGCGTTGGCGTTCTCTCCTACATCGACGTTCAATGGAGCCTTGTATGATGGTGTAGTACAGACTGTCGTGCCATGTAACGTGTCAAAACCACAACATTTTTCTCCGTTTGACTGTGGCGAGAACATGTTCCTGGTGGCCCACAAAACTTTCAAATTCGTTTCATCTTAATTTTAATTGATTTCATTGGATCTGCACAGATCGTCATTCGACAAGCATTTGTGATCATCGGAGATAGAAAATAAAGCATGTAGCGTGTTCTATATTTCTGATCTTCACTTTTAGCAACGGCCGTATAATGACGCAATAAAAATGTAGACGTGATAAAAATGCATAAACTTTAAAAGAAATTCTCATTCACACAAAAATGAATATGACTAAGTACCCCTATTTATTTATATTGAGTTTAAAGTCTACGACCTAGATCATCGAAAGTCTTATTATACAGTCCACTAATTGCATAAATGTGTTTATGTTGCGATTAAAAAAATATATAATTTAACAGATACAGACAAGACCCAACGAGAGATTTACGTTTATTACAGAGCATAATTGCACATTTCTTGGGTCTAAATAACTTCGTGGCCTAAACAGTGCCGGCCGCCTATCTAAACGGTTGTTTCTCATTAAAAACGGTATACAGATACGATTTCTGCCAATATATATATATATATATATATATATATATATTATTTAACAGGATTTTGGTATTCTAGACTGGTAGACACGTCACTTAATTGGTAAGGTACACTTCGGCGAAAGGAATGGTTTCCATGATGAAAAATGGGAACGCAGGATCGATTCCTGTCTTTAAGCATATTTTTCGTTATTAAGAACATTCCGATTTGTCTTTGGTCGTCATAAATTTCACTGATTTAAGTAAAAAGGACGTGAACCAATACACGTATACACACTAAAAAATAAAGATTATACTAGTAGTAGTAAATGTAGTAGCAGTAATATATATATTTACCAATGGGTAGAATAAAAAATTTACATACACGTGCATATATTTGCACGTACGTATAAATATATTTATTCCTCAGGTGTTAATAAATACAGTGCTCAATGTTATGAAACAACGCTACAAGAATATATTAGAAGAATATACATAATATCCACCGGCGATAGCACGACGCGGAGTTTCATGCAGTTCCTGCAATCTTCAGTTGCAATATATATATATATATATATATATATATATATATATTGCACCTGAATATTGCAATATATATATATATATATATATATATATAGCTGTCGATAAAATAAAATTAAATCGGTCGAGAATTGTGGGGAGTAACGAAAGAATCTGTAAACAGTCACTATTACTGCTGATAATGCAAGACTCTCCAAGCTGATTGAGGCCTCTGAGTGACTATTGTGTTTATGGAAAAATAAATACGCAAAATTCGCCTTTCTCTCTACCGGGCGTCGATGGCCTAATAGTTAGCCACACTGATGTGCTGTGAAACAACGAAACAGTATGTCTGTGGATGACGATATATATATATATATATATATATATATATATATATATATATATATATATATATATATATTGAGCGACACACAGTACAGGTTTTCATCAACCCGAACCATTGCTGATGTCCTAACTGCCATGCTCACAAATTTAGTCAGCCACTAGACAACAAATACATCTGATTAAATGTTACAAATATCTTTGACAAGGTATGACATAAAGGATTATTGCAATCACTAGATCACTGGAAATATTTTCTCAATTATGAAGTACATTCTAATGGGTTCGCTTTTCGGTCCAGCCTTCTTTCTACTTTACATAAATTATCTGCCTAAGAGTATACTAAGAGCATTTGTGAATATTTATGTTAATGATACAATATGTGGGTCCACGTCCAAAACACTAGATGATCAGACATTGGCAGCTAATCTCTCCTGTGACCTAGCTCCAACAGCTCAGTGGAAGAAAACAAGCCGCTGACATTCAATGCCTCGAAAACAAAACTAGTGATATTTCATCATACTCTATCTGACCCAGAGTTTCCTCAATCGCTAAAGATGCTGGAAAAATGGTCAACAACTGTACTAGACAACACCCGCTGTTCTCTACCTTCACAAATGCCAGATCACGCCGAAAATGTAGTCCTATTGTTATATATGGGTACGGGCTGTTCAGTCTCGATAGAATCCAAAAGTGTGTCCACGTCCTTGTGGGTGACAATTCATTTTCTACCCTACAAAACCTCTCACGCTATTTTATCGCTATTCCATGGAAAGTGCTCAGAATAACTACATTTTTTAAAAAAATCCGTCTCTTCTTATCTTCACGGCTAAGTCCTGCACATTGTAGCGAACCACACTCATTCCCTTTGTATTCAGTTGATGAAATGTAAGTTCCACTTGAGCAGCTTCTTCCCACGAAACGCTGCTCTTTGGAAATGACTCCCAAGTGGATGCTTCCCCGATCGATATTGTTTTAACCATAAAAGAAGAAGAAAAAATTAGAAACAAATTTAATCAGGCCTAAGCAACTAAAAAAAAAGAAGGAAGATCTTAGCTCATATCGGTAAGAACTATGACATACAATCCAGAAAGGAACAGAACATATTCGAAGACGGAATAGATAAGACTTTACGGTGAATAGCCATCGAGGGTTCCTTCGAACATTCTCACTGAACATTCCCTTGGACATTAAACAGATACGTTGAAGTACTGTGTATCTTAGGTTTTTAAATACGTGCATATATATATATATATATATATATATATATATATATATATATATATATATATATATGCATAGAGAGAGTGAGAGAGAAATAATATATAAAAGTTTGTCATTTCTTTGAATATAAAAGAATTAGATACATTGAAGTACTGTGTTTATTGTTTTTGAATGCTTGCATACACACACACACACATACACACACGCACACACACACACACACACACATATATATATATGTATATATATATATATTGAACGATAAAAATTATTTAAAAAATGAATTAAAATCTTCAGACATACTGGGTTGTAGATTAATATTCTTACGTTTTTATTATTATTATTTCATTTAGATTCCTCGACTAGTTTCGGCCAACATGGCCATCATCAGGAGAAAAAAATGTTTCCGCTTGCTGGTAGCAGTAAACTACAGAAGTGAATGTCTTGATGGAGAAAATGAACTTTTGTCTCTAGTTTTCATTTGTTTTATTATTTGTTTTTTTTTTTAATCTTTTTAACATGAGTTTATTAACATTCCTTGTGTTGGTCAAACAGTCTCTTTTAAGTTGTCATTTGAGATAAGAGCTGGAGGGATTCATGCTAGTTTGAATTCCCTCGGTCAGTTCGGCATTTTTATTGGTACCTGGAGAGGGGATGGTAAGTGTGTGTGTGTTATTTAGTTTAGTGTGTGTGTTATTTAGTTATTTAGTCTCTGGTAAGTGTGTGTGTGTGTGTGTGTGTGTGTGTGTGTGTGTGTGTGTGTGTGTGTGTGTGTGTGTGTGTGTTATTTAGTTTTTAGGGAGTGAGTGAGTATGATATGTGTTAGCTTGTATATTGCTATGGGTGTGCGTTATCATTTGGCTCATTAGGAAAGTGAGTTAATATGATGTGTGTAAATGTGTATATTCGTGTGTGTGTGTGTATAAGTGTGAGGCCTCAACACCTCCGTAAGTATGTCTGTTTTGTATGGGTGTGAAATGTGGGTAGGTTTTGATTTGTAGGGTTATTTATTACTACTATCTATATTGTTAAATTTATGGCTTAGCCCGGCTGGAAACAGCGTTTGTAAACGTCGTATCCACTTATTTTCATGGAACTCTAAAATCTTTCTAATGTTATCTGCTTTGGAATTTTCTATTCTCTCAATTATAGTGAATTTGGCATGGGGTTTGAAGTCGTGTTTTTCTATGCGGAAATGTTGTTCTACAGGTAATAATTTTTCATGGGGAGTCGACTTAATTCGATTGCAATAATTATTAATTCTGTAGTGAAAGGGCCATTCAGATTTACATATTGTTTCCGGCATAGTGTGCATTCTAGGAGGTAAATTATGTTATGACTTCTACAGTTAGAGTCGTGGTAGATTTTGAAAGTAGATTTAGTGACTGAGCTAATGAATGAATTCGTGTATCTAACGTGGTTGCAGCATAAACTTCTTTTGTTGTTATATATATATATATATATATATATATATATATATATATATATATATATATATATATATAAAGAGATAGAGAGAGAGAGAGAGAGAGAGAGAGAGAGAGAGAGAGAGAAATAATCTAAGTAAAAGGTTTGCCATTTAGCCGATTGATGTTACCTACAGCTTCCCGATTCCAGAGTTTCGTAGACGAACCTTCCGGGAATCATTCCGTTCATGAGTTTGAGATTATCACCAATTGTGTGTTTATAATTCTAGATTTATCTTTTTTTATATGCACATTTCATTGGTGCATGTTTTCTTTCATAGAGCATGTGTACGTGCGTGTCTCCGTTCGCGCGCATGCGTCCACGCACCAGTCTGCGCGTATGTACCTACGAGTAGAATGTCGTAGTTATTTTTCCTTTTGGTCGTTTTTTTCACTCACTTCTTATTGGTTTTCTACCTTTTCTATTCTTTTCTCTTTTTCCACTTTTCTTTCAATTGTAGCGATTTTGAATTTCGGTTAATGGACAGAGAGGGTAGAGGGAAAGAAGGAGAAGGAAAGAGATATTTCGTTTAGCTTAGAAATAAAATATTTCTGAACTGGCGTTCTATTCAATTAAAATTTGGTTAAATATTTTTTGTTATTTTTGTGAAAGAATATATAACTCGTTGAAAATGACGTTTTTATTTATAAGTTTCTATTGATTACAATTTTAAACTTAAAGTAATTATAGATTCTCCCTGGGCAAATTTGTTCAACTTCAAAAACAACATTAAATTTCCATTTAATAATTAACTGAACATGATCAATTTTTTTGTTCAATATAGATTAGTTGTGGAAACATTTGAAACATCATTTGGTTTTTCACAACCAAAAGCTCCATAACAAACAACCAAAAAATAACTCGATTGACGCAGTTTCGATTAAGAGATTTTCGCTAACAAATAGAAACAGAATGACCAATAATTTGATTAAGCCGATAATTAAAAGCTCATTTAAAAGAATTTCATGTGTGATAAAAAATGCATTTTCTTGTAACCGGTTTGCTTTACTTTTTTTTTAATCATTTCAAGGCATCAAAGCAAGGTAACAAATCCATTAACAAGCAGGGGTTGGGGGTTACTGAGTGTAAAAAAATCTAAGAAAACATTAATAAGGGGAGAGAACAATAACAGAACAAGAATTAAGAAGAGAGAAGATCAATAATTATTAGAAAGTAAGAAGCCGGAATAGAGTTCCACAAGCGATAAATGAGAGAAAAATAACCGCTAGCATAGAACTTACGGTTACATCTAGTAATTGCCACTGTAAAATGGTGCGACCTTGCCACCAATCTAGTATGGCGCCTAAATTCATAAAGTCTAGCTACGATATGGGAGAGTTTATCAGAACAGTTACCATGGAAGTGTTTATAGAAAAAGCACAGGTAAGCTACATTACGGTGGTAGGAAATTAACTAATGTCGAGATTCCAAGTCAGGACCAGTTACACTGTATATTCTACTTTGGATTTTATCAAGAATCTCTAAATATATGGAAGGAGTATCAGACCTTATGTGGCAATAATATTCTAAGCAGAAACGAAAGGTAGACTTTTAAATGTGTAAGATAGATTCGGTTGAGAATAATTGTACCAACTTTCTTAGCAACAGATCGAGAAAATGATTCAATAAAAAATTCATGTGAATGAAATCGCTAAAAAAAAGAACATTTTTGAAGCAGTAATGTGTTAAAAGCGACACTAACATAAAACATTACAACCATTCTTTTTGCAATGTGGAAGCAGACGTGCAACCATGACACGAGATATACCAATAATCGAGAAAGAAGGACCTACAAAACTAACTCCAGTATATGAATGAAAGCACCTTTCCTTTCAATCAGCTTAAAATCATTTTTAATCCTCTGATATTAAATGAATCATATATATATATATATATATATATATATATATATATATATATATATTTGAAGCTTCAAATTAATTAAATTTTTTTTATTGGATTTTACGTTGTATGCGGGTTCATTACTATGCGTGCGTTCATATTCCATGCTATCGTTTACCTTTGCAAGTGCCAGATAAGGCCGAATATTGAGTACTGTCTTGATCAAAAGCGTATCCGAGTCATCGATTGAGAAGTATTATTTTTCACCCTTCAACATCTCGCTCACAGGTGAGATGTGGTGAGTCTCTCACTGCTATATCGCTACCATGGAAAGTGTTCTGACGCACTACATTTCTGCTTCCACCAGGCCTAACCTTCACTAAGACCCGCCATGCTACTTACATTGTAGAGAACCACCCACATTCCATCCGTATTACGTCGGCGAGTTGTAACTTCCATTCGACCAACTTCTTCCTGCGAACTACTTCTCTGTGGAGCATACTCCAAGAAGATGTTTTACCCGATCACTAAAATCTTAACCTGATCATGGTCTAGAGTTAACCGTAATTTCACCTCCAATTCATATAATCTACTCCTCTAACTCGAGTTGCCCCGGGGCCTTATACAGGGTGAAATTTACCGTAAAAAAATCATGATTCAAATTTTACCGTATTCGATTTGTCTGGAAGATGTATTCTTGATGTTATCGGCCTAGAGTGGTGATCTCAACATGTGCCACCTTTAGAAATAGCCTGAAAACAATATTACGTGTTGACTCAAGCCTTGTGAATGGAATTCAGTCAACGGAACTCTTCCGAAGCCGCCGATACTCGCGCTAGTCAGAAGTCACAAGTGACGTGAGAAGAAGTCACGAAGGAAGAGAGAAGTCACAATTGACGTTAGAAGAGACATGACCGCGAGTTTAAACGTATTAGCCTTGTTCAAACTGTTGATCACACCAGATGATGCACTCTTTTCCAGAACCTGTCGCTAAAATCGGCTCAGCATAGTGGCAGTATAAACCACAGATGAGCTCTTTGAGTGTGAAGCAAATAAAAATGTGCCTGAACAGTCATCAGTAACGGCAGAGCACACTCATTTGCCCGAGCAGATCGGCGTGCTCAGAAAACGAGAAGGCGGTCATTAATGCCGGTTCGATAACAATGATAATTCTTTTTAAGTTAACTTGAAATTTACTGCACGGTGAAAGTATCTTTTGTATATCATTCTAATATAAAAAGTTGTGGGTATCGCGTTATTTTTAATACTTAAGGAGTTTTGCACATATTTCTCGGGAGTTCAAGGGAAAACAACTTTATCTTTATTCGCAATGATTCAAAGGTAACATCAACGATGCAGTAAAGAAGGATACAGCTAACGGGGCGCTATTTCAGACATGAAAACTAAGTTGAGAGCAAATTAGTACTGTATCAGCCAAGGGAATGAAGAACGAAAAGAGGGAAAAAAAAGACATTCGTAGGAACACTCCTAAACGACACGGGTATGGAGACGACACAAGAGATAAACACCGTCATGATAGACCTTGCAAAATGAACGAAGCGTGTGGACACTATGGGTGTGTACACTATGGGTGTGTACACTATGGGTGTCGACACTATGGGTCGTCCCGACGGGCGAACTAGTCTTGTTTAGCTTAGTCAATATACTAGCTTATTTTAGGAATTATGTCGTGCGAAATGATTCATCATTCCTGTAAAAGACACAGGGGCCTCTCAAGGCATACGGTTACGTTATGGGGTAGACTATATGGATAGGAGGGGAAGATAACGGTTAAATCTGGACATGAACAGGTTAAGATTTTAGTGATCGAGAAAGCATTCTCTTGGGAGTCTGTTCCACAGGAAAGTTGTTCGCAGGAAGAACTTACTTCTCACTGATGGAATACGGAGAGAATGTGGGTTGTTTACTACAATGTAAGTGTCATGGCGGGTCCTAGCTGTGAAGGTTAGACCTGGCGGGACCAAGACATTAAGTTCGTCCGAGCACTTTCCATGACAGTAGCGAAAAAGCACGCCAAATCCCGCCTGTGATAGAGAGATTAGAGAGTAGAAAATAATTTGAGGACCCCATGGATTCAGAGACCCTTCTGGAAAGTGAGGACTAGGCTGCTTCCGCCGAAATATGACAACAGTGCTCCGTTTTTGGATTGATCTGTCTCTTGTAAAGATAGAGGATAGCATGAGGAATCCTGTACTTACTGAAGCGGGATAGGGAACCGACCGTTTTACCTGCACCTTTAGCAATGGCTCACATGTAAGAGTTCCATTTTAAGCAGGTAAGCGTTTAAGAGTGGGTAAGTGAGCAAGTGAGAATGAAACGAAAAACACAACATTTTAATTAGTATCATGAAATTAGGCGATTTAGTCAGAAAGGCAAACCCTGCCCATGCGACCGGCGGGCCACAGTTTGTCCATAAATGCGTTAAGTACATGAGAACATTATTGCTCGCTCTGTATTCTTTCTTTCTTTCTTTCTTTTAACGTCTATTGTCTTTTACTCACTAAAACTGAACAACATCGCTGATATATCTTTTTCTTCTGTATTTCCCGGCAATAAAAACAGAATAGTCCATTATTTATCAAGGGGAGTTGATAGGCCTGGACACCTCCGCTAAGAAATGAAGGAATAAGTGAAAATAATAATAATAATAATAATAATAATTATAACAATTGGATTAATCGATAGCCTGTACTTATTTTCGTATTTCCTTATGATCACAGCGGAATAGTCAATTATTCCGCTGACATTGTCAGTGCGTTTCTTTCTTTCCCATATATGCATTTCTTAAATATACATTCTGCGTCACTGACAAATTGTTCCTTGCGTCTCCAACCCCCCACCACCACCATCGCGATCAAAACGGAATGGTCCATTATTTATCTGGGGTAATGGTTAGGCCGTAACGCCATTGCTAACAAACTAACAAACAAACTAACTAAGGAATGAAGGGACAAATAAAAATAATAATAATAATAATAATAACAACAACAACAATAATAATAATAATAATAATAATAATAATAATAATAATTGCGTCTCTGTCTTTTGACAACCCATCTAGGAGAAGGAAATCTCCGAACAACAACCCGTAACTTAAGGTGTTACACACACACACACACACACACACACACACACACACACACACACACACACACACACACACACACACAACTAGCCAAAGAACTTTAAAAAATGGTCAGAGATCCTACTAAAACCCCACCATGGGTAACCAAAGGAATTACTTTCCTTCTATCCCAGAATAGTGACATAAATGTCCCAAAAAACTACAGACCAATTACATATCTTCCCACAAATTACAAACTGTTCGCATCTATTCTGACAATACAGACATATTCCTTCTTAAGAAAATGACATAGAACCAGTTGAACCAAAAGGGTTCCAACATGGCTCTTACGGTTCTAAAAAACCAATTACATATAATGTTAATAGGATGCTCTTGGAAAACTGCTTCAATACAAAGACAAATCTCAGTACTACCGGGATAGATTATACTAAAGCCTTTGGTAATGAACCCCATTCCTACATCTTAAAGTCCTTAGATATATACAAGGTATCGCCCATCACCATGAATTTCATCAAAGTACGTCGATATGGGAAACAACAACAACTCACCTGAATCATATAAATGGAAGCCATAAGTTTTGTGAAATAAAGATCAAAAGAGGAATATTTTAAGGTGAATCTTTGCCTCCCTTACTATTTTGTATATTAACCAGTGAACTTAGCAGGATGGAATATGGATATAAGATATCTCAAAAGAAAATAAGCCATCTATATTACATGGATGACTTAAAGTTGTATGTTAAAAATGACTGTGTGTTGGATGGTCTGAAAACAATAAAATGTTACAGTAATGACATTGACATGGAATTTGATTTGGATAAATGTGCTAAAGCCACAATTATTCGAGGAACACTACAACAATTATATTAGTTTACATCCTAGTGTAATCAAAGCAAGAAGCTCATAATTAATCCAAATCGAATTCCAAACAACAAACCTCCTATATTAGCTTATATCCTGGTGTAACAATCAAAGCAAGAAGCTTATAAGTACCTCGGTGTAATGAGGGTGAAGGAATTCACCATATAAACAAATGAAAGGAAAAGTTCGAAAAAGTCCTATTGAAGAGTGCGACTGGTATTAAAGACTAAACTGAATTCTCAGAACAGAATTATGGCTATTAATATCCTTGCCATTGCAGTGGGTAAATATAGTTTCGTCATCTTGAACATGACTCTAAATGACATCAGGCGAATGGATTCTAACACATAGAAAGCTTCTTTCTAAGTATAACTTGCATCATCCAAAGGCTGACGCAGACCGTCTATATATATCCCGTAAAGAAAATAGGACTTATTCAGCTAGAATTGTCATACAAGACAACAACTATTAGCTTACAGTGAAATAACAAATGACTGAATGATACAATCAATCAAACAACACGAAAACAGAAAGAAAAAAATATTCAATCATGAAAGAAGGCTGTAAATAGAAACAAGATTTACATTTCGTAGCTTCTGTAGAAAAACGATCAGAACCCCAGAACCAAATGTTCCAGGAAAAATTATGAAAAAGAAAGCCAATGACAAAGCTCTTGAACAGATAAAACAACGCTGGCAAGACAAACCTGTGCATGACCAATATCCAGAACGAGGCTAATAAAGCCGATGTTGATAAAGTTAACACTCATCGATGGTTACGAGCATCTGGATTAAAGGCTGAAAAAAAGGCTTTATTCTTGCAGCGCAAGACCAGCGTCTTTTCACCCGGAACTTTCAAGCCAATATCAAACATAATAGTGTGGGTCCGAAATGCAGGTTCTTTGACAAATATCAGAAAATCATTGACCATCTAATCTCAGGATGTTCTGTACTTGCCCCAAATGAATATAAAAATCATCACGATAAAGTGGGGCAATATATTTACACCTGGCATCAACGAACACTGGAAAAGATGTTAATAAACACTGGTATGAACATCACACAGCACCGGTCACATTAATAGAAGACATCACAATTTTATGGGTTTACGTCATCTTTATACAGACAGGAAGATTAAAGCAAATAGGACGGACATAAGTGTCAAAACTTGCCAACTAATTGATATGGCTTGTCCAGCGGACATAGCAACCAAAGAATTTGAAAAACTACCGAAGTATAAAGACCTGGAAATCGAAATAGAAAGAAAAAATGTGGAAATTGAAAACAAGAATCGAACCTGTCATAGGTGCGTTTGGAATGATAAAAAAGGAACATGACACATCGAAAAACTTGCCTGGGAATCCCAGCTTAAGAGAAATACAAAACATTGTCTAGATAAGTACAGCCCACATACTAAGAAGAACTTTGTCTATGTAATGCTAATGATGTTATGGAAGTTAGAAAAAGAAATCATGAAAGTAGTTATGTAGCCATAACAACACACCATTACCTGCCTCAGGTCTTCCCACAGACTTGGTAGGTCGTGGGACCATAGCAGAAATCGAAATACAGTAATAATAATAATAATAATAATAATAATAATAATAATAATAATAATAATTGGATGACTCGATGTAGTTTTTCCGTCTTTCCTGATGGTCAAAGCGGAATAGTCAATTAACCATTTGATATTGTCAATGCGTTTCTTTCTTTTTTCTTTCTTCCATTCTTTCTTTCTTTCTTTCTGATATATATATATATATATATATATATATATATATATATATATATACTTTCTTTTACTCACGGAAACAGAACTGTGTCTCTGATATATCTTTTTCTTTCTTCTCCCCCATCTACCGCGATCAAAACGGAATGGTACATTTTTTATCTATGGTTATGGCAGGGAGTAACGCACGCGCTAGCTAACTTATTGAGTTACTAACTGATCAACAAGCAGAATAATAATATGACTTATTAAGTGTATTTTGTGCAAGTGAACACGATGATAGGGAAAGAAGGGAGGGAGGGGAATGGTTCGGAATATAAAGTTTTATTTTCCAGTGTGGAAAGAAAAACACACCAGAATAAGTCTGAAGATTTTCTCCGGATTTGTGTCACGTCCTAACAGATGTCAATCGAAGTCTTATTTGCATCAGTGGACAACAAACAAAGACTATTGGATAAGTTTAAATGATCTCGAAATCCGATTAATTTTCTAACGTGATTTCAGTGGGAAAGAACATCCTCCATCACATCATTCCAGTCTAACAACCAAACATCGAAGTGACCGAAAACAATTTACTCCAAATAACAAAAGAAAAAAAAACACACGCACAATATCACACACACACATACACACACACAAACACACACATACACATATATATATGGTGTGGGATAGAGAAACGGATTTCGATAAACATACAGAAAAATATCGAAAATCAAAAACACACTCATTTATTTCTTAGTCATACGGAATATTTTCTCGCATTACAGATGACGACAGT
>OZ038480.1:93704323-93709323 GCA_964036315.1 Acanthosepion esculentum | reverse complement strand
TTATATATTCTATTTTTACATCATTTCTCCCCAAGCAAGTTTACAATGCCACTAGGACGCATAGATTTACTGAAAATGGAAGCGAAAGAGAAGACTTTATTGAGTAGAAAGTATTCTGGAAAACAGTATATAGCAAAGTATAAGTAATATGATTATTATCCAACTATTTAAAATTTACTGACACAAATCACCTTTATGGTAATGAATTCATATAGATATATCCATTATAATAATTTTGTCATTTTCTTGTAATAATAATATTTATTATTGCTTTTGTTGATTTGACTGTAGAAGATAATCTCGCTATTTCAAGATTTTATTGCAAATATTTTCAATAATGAAGAAGCACGCTACAGATTTTTAAAAGAAATATATACATCCCTAATTATCCTAAAAAAAGTAAATATTTACCGCTATTTTTGAAAAAAAAATCGTTTGGCATCTGAATACAAATAAAAATTAATTTACAGTTGTAGCAACAGATAAGATATTTACAGCTATCACTATTCATATTACCATATATTTATTATTGGAAGAATATATTAAATTGTAATAATTAATTTCAGAATACAGATTCAAAAATCTGAGGAAGATTTTAATTATTAAAATTTTTAACTAATTCGGCAAGAATCCTGAGGAGAATACAGAGAGAAATTGTTGTAGCTTGATCGCTAGCATAACCATGAGATAAGAGTGTGAAAAATTGTAATAAATCGTAATGATAAAAAAGGACCAATACTAAGAATTGTTCTTTAATTTTCCGTTAATCTTTTGCCATTAAAATGCACTGAGAGCTAACTGTCGTCTGAATATTCATTGGGAAATTGTGAATAATGTCAGGAAGGTTAAGAGGGTGTTATTAATTATTGGAATACAGGGAAACAAAATGCCATTCAAAGGAAGAGTGTGTTTTAAGAACCCAGGGAAACGATAATTACCAGATTATGTTTTGGACCGTGAGAATTCGAGGAAGATTTTACGAGATTTCAAGAAACTTGACGTTTCTTTGGCCCCCAAAAATGATCATCACAAATCTGTACTGTTAAGACAGTGAATAATAATAATAATAATAATAATAATAATAATAATAATAATAATAATAATAATAATATCTGCACTGAAAAATCAGTAACGCTTATGGAAAGGAAAATGCAAGAAATTGCTATGAACACCACCAGAACTCGGTAACAGAGATAGGAGCACTAACAATTTTAAGAGACTTTACAATACATACATACAGAACAATCAAAGCCAATTGCCTTGACATCGTGATTAGAGACCGCAAAAACAAAATGTACCTCCTTATTGATATGGCAGTCCCTACAGACTGCTATGTATCTTTGAAGTTCTTCAATCAATTATAAAAATACAAGGATCTTGAAGTGGAAATCTCAATAATGTGGCACATGAGGACATTAACAATTCCAGTTGTAGTCTGTTCCCTCGGATTGATTGGAAAAGATGCCAATGGACTCATGGATGGGATCCCTGGTAGCCCATGCCTTAAAGAAATACAAAAAATTGTACTCACAAGTACAGCAAGCATCTTACGTACAACGTTATCCATGTAAAATATGTGCGATTTTTTTTCTTCAAAACTACTCAGTAGAAAATATCAAGATGCCATTTCTGAACTAAGGTCTCTGGTCGGGAGCCGGAAAGAAATGCTTATACGCCAGAAACCATAGAAAATAATAATAATAATAATAATAATAATAATAATAATAATAATAATAATAATAATGATAATAATAATAATAATAATAATAATAATAATAATAATGATAATAATAATAATAATAATAATAATAATAATGATGATAATAATAATAATAATAATAATAATAATAATAATGATAATGATAATAATAATAATAATAATAATAATAATAATAACAATAATAACAATAATAATAATAATAGTAGTGGTAGTAGTAGGAGCAAACGACAAGATTGGCGTAAATCTTCCATATTTTTCAACAGTTAAGAGAAGGGCGCGATTTAAGAAAAGTAAAAGTAAAGAAAAACACATTGTTTGACAATGTTAGGCAATATTTCAACAGAATATCTATCTTCTTTTTTTAACAGTTGTAATAACAGTAGTATTAATAATAATAGTAGTAGTAGTAGTAGTAGTAGTAATAATAATAATAATAATGATAATAATAATAATAATAATGGAACATATGTGACTTTTACGGGAAGTAAACAGCAAGAAACTGGTATGAACATCAGCCAGACCCGATTAGAGAGACAGGATTTGTAACAATTTCAAGGGATTTTCCAATAAACACAGACAGAACAATCAAAGGTAATCGCTCAGACATTTTGATCAAAGACAACAAAAACATAACGTGCTATCTTATTGATATGGCAGTCTCTGCGGATTGTAATTTATCTTTGAAAATCTTCAAAAAAAACTATCAAAATACATGGATCTTGAAGTGGAAATCTCAAAAATGTGGCAGATGAGGATCTCAATAATTCTAGTTGTAGTTGGAACCCTCGGATTGATTGGAAACGGTTCTGATAGACTCATTGAAAGGATTTCTGGTAGTCCATGCCTTAAAGAAATAAAAAATTGTACAAGTATAGCTGACACATTACGAAGAGCTTTATCTGTGAAAATTTGTATGGAATTAGTAGGGTTTTTGGTGTGTGTGGGGGGGAATAAATGATCAGTTGAATATGTCATCAACTTAATTCTGACTTAAGGTTTCTGGTAGAGCCCCGGAAGAAAATATGTATACAACAGAAATCCAAGGAAATAATCATATTTAAAAAAAAAAAAAAAATTCAACCGCCGCCGTCTGAAAATCACAGCGGGTAGTGAATTAGTACAACATTCGACGAATTTCTGAAGTCAATGCTAAAACTATAGAAGACTTTAAAATCTAAATAATAATGATAATAATAATAACAAATAAAATGAATAAAATGACAAAAATAAAATAATTAAAAACATTAATATTAACAATAAATAAAATAAGTAAATAAGTAAATAAATAAATAATAATAAGAAGAAGAATAATAATGATAATAATAATAATAATAATAATCCCGGTTACAATTCTATGGGACTGCACGATACACACTGAAAGAAAAATCAAAGCCAACCGCCCCGACATTCTTTATTAGAGACCACAAACAAAAAAGTGCCTCCTTATTGATATGGCAGTCCCTGCAGACTGCAATATCTTTGAAGATCTTCAAAAAGCTGTCAAAATACAAGGATCTTGAAATAGAAATCTCAAAAATGTGGCACATAGGAACATCAACAATACCTGTTGAAGTTGGAGCCGTAGGATTGGTTGGAAAAGATTCCAGTAGACTAATTGAGGGGATTCCTGGAAGTTCATGCCTCAAAGAAATACAAAAAATTGTTCTCATAAGTACATCCCACACTTTACGAAGGGCTTTATCTATGATTTTTTTTTTTTTTTTTTTTGTCAGGGGAAAGTTTCATGATGCCATTTCTAACCTTAGGTCTCTGGGCGCGACCCAGAAAGGAATGTGTAAACGCCAGAAATCAAAGAAAATAATAATAATAATATTTCATTCCCTTTGATTTCTGGTGTATATTCATTTCCTTCCGGGTGCCGGCCAGAGACCTAAGGTCAGAAATGTCATCATGACATTTACCACTACTTAGCATTTCTGAAAAAAAAAATCATATTTTACATTGATAAAACCTTGCGTAAGGTGTGTATTTATGATTGTGAGAACAATTGTTTTGTATATCTTTAAAGCTCTGGCTACCAGCATTCCCTTCCATGAGTCCACTGGAATCTTTTCCAAACGAGGACTCCAACTACAATTGATATTGTTAATGTCTTCATGTGCCAAACTTTTGAGATTTTGATCTAAGCTAAAATATTTTGATAGGTTTTAAAAGAACTTCAAAGTTACATTGCACTCTGCAGGGACTGTGATGTCAATAAAGAGGCACATTTTGTCGTTGCGATCTCTAATCATGATACCTGGGCGATTAGCTTTGATTTTTCTGTTTGTGTGTATTGTAAAGTCTCTTAAAATTGTTACAGCTTCTGTTACTGTAATCGTTGCAGATTTTCCAGTGAAGATATTGGCCCACTCTAACATGTCGTGTTTTATATTCAGTGGGTACCAACACTGTGCAACATGATACAAGATGGACAATTGTTTCTGGATATTTATCACATAATCTGCATTTCGGTTTAACACAATTTGTCATTATATGAGCTTTGCCATTTCTAATTAACAAGCATTGGTTCTTTGCATCAAGAATAAAACCTTCGGTTTCAGATTTAAGCCTATTGTTATTATTATTATTATATTTCGATTTTTGCTATGGTCACACTATCTACCATATCTGCGGGAAAAAACCTAAGGCATGTAATACTGTGTTGTTATCACGACATTTCTTGATTTATTTTTCCAACTACCAACAACTAGCGTTACATGGACAAAATTCTTTATAGCGTGCGAGGGATATTTTCAATGTATTGTTGTGTTCCTTTGTTTTCATTCCAAGCGCACCTATTATGACTGGTTTTATTCTTGTTTTAAATTTGCACTTTTCTTTTTAATTGCGATTTCCAGTTCTTTATACCTTGATAGGTTTTATTTTGTTGTTATTATTATTATTATTATTGTTATTTTATTTCCTTTGATTTCTGGTGTGGACACATTTCCTTCTGGGTCCCGCCCAGAGACCTAAGGTTAGAAATGGCATCATGACATTTTCCACTATACTCATGAGAACAATTATTTGTATTTCTTTAAGGCATGAGATTCCAGGAATCCCTTCAATTAATCTACTCGAATCTTTTCCAACCAATCCAAGGGTACCAACTACAACAGGAATAGTTGATGTTCCCATGTGCCACATTTTTGAGATGCCGGGTTTTATATTCCTTGGGTAGCAATACTGTGCAACCTAATACAAGATGATCAATTTTATTATTATTATTATTATTATTATTATTATTATTATTATTATTATTATTATTATTATCATT
>OZ038480.1:93694323-93696823 GCA_964036315.1 Acanthosepion esculentum | reverse complement strand
ACACAGCTCTCTCCTTGTAACTATATCCTCCTAGAAATTACAATATTTTATCAATACTATATATATATATATATATATATATATATATATATATATATATATATATATATATATATATATATATATATATATATATATATACATATATATATATATATACATATTATATATATACAACTGTATGCATGTATTACAAGTGTAAAGATCGTGAATATGGGATCAAGAGAGCATACTTATGTTCAGTGTAACTTAGTAATATCTTGGATATTAGATACTGTTACACTATAATAATAATACATTTTAGGCAACATATTTATATATATATATATATTAGAAATGATGGCCGTCCAATCTGCAGAGGATGACAATTGTTAGAAATCATTTTATGACAACGTTGTATCTTTAAACAGGACCAATGTTTACAAATGATACAATGTTTTACAAATCTGCCAATAAATAGGCAAAAATCAGACAGACATATGCTGTATATTTGTGAATTTTTATATATCAAGAAAACTGCAGTGATGCCTTTAATTGTATCACGTGCAGGCGAAGCCATGTGATCGTATGATGGGGTGAAACATATTTTTATTGTAAATACCTAAAGATCAAAAATACGTAATAGAATTTAAAAAAACAAAAACAAAAAAAAAACGCACGTGATAACATTAACGCGTCTGTTGAATTAAAAAATAATTCGTAACGTTTATTTGGTTCTTATAAATGTAGCAATACGAATCCGCTGCAAGGCAATTGGCTAAAGATAAAACTTTGACCCTGGTGAGGAACGATGACGTTCGAAAGTACTCGGTTGTCTTTTGGAAAATATATATATATATATATATATATATATATATATATATATATATATATATCAATATAATTTTGAAATAAAAAGTCTCATTCGAAAATATGAGAAAATACAAAAGAAAATCAGCAGGACTAAGTTGTCTTTGGCGTTTAATACAACGTGTTTAAAAGAACTAAGTACCCATATATTTATACATATATATGTACGTGTATATATTTATACATACATGTGTGTGTATAATGCATAGAGTCATGTATATCTGCATTTGTATATTTACTCATACATTATATATATATATATATATATATATATATATATATATATATATATATATTAATGCTTACATGTATATATAGTAATATATGTACATATATATATATATATATATATATATATATATATATATACATAATATATATTAGATGTATATATATATATATATATATGGGTATATATATATACATGTATGTACATATTTACAGGTATTTACATCTATATACACATATATAATTAGTTGTATATATGTTGCTAGACAGGTATATAGACGTATATATTTACAAATACATTCACAAACTTATAATACTTCAATGTAAACTAATACCTGTTAAATGTGAAAATGCACACGTCTAAGAAAATTATTTTATACATTTAAGATAACATATCGTCCAATTGTCCCCTTTTTATACTTATGCACTCATACATATATAAACATGAATAATCACCTACCAACACTGGAAATTTGCTCAGTGGAAAGTAAATGAACATGGTGCAAAGAGATTCTAACTCTGTCCTGATGCCGATTTTAAAACGTTTGTTTTTTTCCCCGATAGGAAAATCTGTAAGTTACACAGCCTTTTATCCATAGCGGTCAGTCATTATCTGGCATAATCCTCGAAATCTAATGGCGATATTTTACTAACAGTGCCAAAGATTTTTTTTTTGTAAATTAATATCCCAGAGCGTGTAAGTGAATATTTGACACGTATACGAACACACACACACACACACACACACACACACATATATATATATATATATATATATATATATATATATATATATAGATAGATAGATAGATAGATAGATAGATAGATAGAGAGTGAGAGTGAGAGATAATGAGAAATATTGAGAGAGAAATAGACGTAAGTTTTGTCAACAAAAATGGGACTAAATTAATCCTTGTTAAAAAAAAGAAAAGTTAGCTAGTTGGTCTAATCAGGTAAGGAAACTGTGTTCTTAACACCTGTAGCAGCCGCCTCCTTCTTGCTATTAAGGCGTTGTCAGTGACGTCCCAGCATCATGAGGGTGGACCAATGGGGGAAAAACGAATTAGGACATATTGTAGCTATGGTGATTAACTCAACCACAATAACGGAACAAGTGATAATTAAAATGAATTCTCTTTTACTTCCTACTTCCTTTTTGTTTTGTTTATCTTACTTTCTTTCTTTCATTCTTTCTTCGCCATCTTCTTCGGTGTCTCCTCTTTCATTTCACTGACAAACACTTTTCCTTGACAGAGCCGCTGTGGATAAATGGTTGAAACAAAGTACTGAAGGAAGATATTCGTTCGACTTTCAGGCAAAGCTAAAAGAAAATGATGTTACATTAATAGAAACAAGTCAAGATGAATTATTAATATATCTCTAGACTTCAGGGCTAATGGTTTTTAATTTGCAATATATCTGG
>OZ038480.1:93661823-93686823 GCA_964036315.1 Acanthosepion esculentum | reverse complement strand
TTGACCCAGCGCAGCACTAACTCCGTGTTGAGCCTGATGCCCTGTGGGAAGATGAATGGAAGCATAACGTCGCCATCACTAGTAATTACACCAAACGGCTTCGTAATCACTATTAAACTCCTCCAACTCTTTCCAAATCCTCTGCACTCTCCTCAGATTGACACTCAAACACGCTGAAATGTTGGTATTGTAGCTTCCGGCGCGAAAGCCAATCGGTACAGCATGCCGTTTCCAAATTTCTGGCAGAATGAATTGCGGCATGGTGCTCTTATTTTCTCACAGACCGTGCCCAAATGACTGTGCAGTCGAAAGAAACAAACAATGCGCATGCACGATAGTAAGAATATAAAATGGCGATAATTTACCTATCGCACCATATATAAGGTAAGTTGCAATTCATAATGTGTATTCCTTTTTTGTAAAAAGAAAATGACATTAAATTGTTTCCTGGTGTTAAAATGTTATTATGCAACGTAACTGCAACACCTTTACTTTAAATAACCCGAAAATATATAAGCTACACAACCATATTTGATTAGCACAATACTGCATATATCTGAAAAATATTATTTAATTTAATTATTTTTTAATGTAATATTCTCCCAGTGCAGGCACCAAGAGAACTCGTGATAGGGGTTTACTGGGTGAGCTTGTTGCTATGTTAGGAATGAAGTAAGTACAGATTATGTGGATTTGTAGGATATATAACGAATGAACATAACGTGAAGAGGTAAAGATTTTAGTGATCCGGAAAGCATCATCTCGGGACTGTGTTTCACGAGGTAACGGTTCAAGTAAATTAGCTGTCTGAGTTGAACTTCTTCCTTACAAATGCATATTAATACGGGATCCTTGGCGTCCTATAACTTGACTATTTTGCCTAATTTTTATATTTTTAATTTTATTTTTTTGCATCCCATTTGCATGAATGTTGATTTTATTCTAAAATGCATAAATTTTCTATCTGAATTTCTTACATATGATGTTATCATTGTTTCCATTCAGACTATTTTCCTCATCACTACTGTTTTTATGACAGTATTACGGTCGTTGCGTTCTCAGGCCCTTTTCAAACGTCTGTCGACTGGGGTAAGCTTTTATCGCTATTCCTGTTTCTCCTCAGTTTAAGCCTCTATCTAATAACCTGCTCAGACATTCACAATTTTTATATCACCAAATTTGTGAACCAATGTTTTAAGCTAGTAGGCTATTGTCTATTTAATGCTGGATTAATATCAACAGGAGATTGTCATTTTTTTTTTTGCTGGATTAATATCAGCAGAGGATAAAAATAAAACCAAAAGGAAAAAAAAAATAGAATGGGACACTTAAACATCGAGAAATATCAGACGGCAGAATTCGAAAGGATAGTTGAACGTCGCTGTATGTTTAACGTTTCGCAGTAACTTTGTAAATGTGCAGTCTAGGTTGAAGATGCAAGAAAGTTCTTTGTTTAATTTTATTTTATTTTTTGTATTTAATTCTCCTAATTTTTCCGGGGAGAATTCGAACATAGAATTGTTCAGCACAAGCGCATGCACGCACACATTCATACTGTCTCTCTACCTCTCTCATACACGCATACACACGCATACACACGCATACACACGTACGCAGACACACACAAACACACCGAAAAAACCTTTCTTTCTCACACACATACATTCACACACACAAACACATGTGTAACACAAATATATAGAGTTATGATATGTATGGTCTAATAATAATATACGATGTGAAAATGGGTGTCTGGATGCAGTGTGTAAATAAATAAATATATATATATATATATATATATATATATATATATATATATATATATATATATGAAGAAATATAGTCTTAAAGTGTGCTATATTTATGGGATAAAGTGCTCAATATCAGAGATAGAGCGTGTGTAAAAATAAAAGTGAACATAGAAGTCAACACTTAGAGGCGACAGTCTGTTTTATGCTAGATACAATCGTCAGGCAACTATTGCATCTAGCATGAAACAGACTGTCGCCTCTAAGTGTTGACTTCTATGTTCACGTTTATATTTATATATATATATATATATATATATATATATATATATATATATATATATGCATATATAATATTATATATATATATATGTATATATAATATTATATATATATATATATATATATATATATATATATATATATATATTATAATTATGTGTTATAAATATGTATACATTGCGACGCAAAAATTACTATGTTTCGAAACCGAAATTAAATCTTGAATTAAATTTAAAATTTGAAGTTTGGTCCCATTTTCGAGCGATGTTGAGAATAACGGCTTATTCTGACATCGGCTGAAGATGGGACCAAGCTTCAAATTTTAAATTTAATTTAAGATTTAATTTCGGTTTCGAAATATAGTAATTTTTGCGTCGCAATGGATACATATTTTTTTTTTAAATAATTATAATATTATGATCCAATGTGCATCGAGCACTTTTAAAAAATAAATGGTAAAGAACTCTGGATTTTAAATCTGACAGTTCTTTCTTATTATTTTGATATATATATATATATATATATATATATATATATATATATATATATATATATATATATATGATTGCGTTTTTGCCTAACAATTGTGATCTTGCGACATAAATAACACCTGCACTTTACATTATACCATTTTAAATATCTTTACGCATATATTTTATTTTATATCGCTCCAAACGTTATTATTAGTGAATAACCGTTTTGAAGTAGACGGCCATCTTTTAATCTTTATCCACCTGTGCACTCGAGATAAAATGGTATCCACTAAAAAATGGGTATCCATTAAAAAAAAAACCTATGAAGTAACAAACATGACAGATTAATAACGAATTCATTAATTCTTTAGATATTGCAATATATATATATATATATATATATATATATATATATATATATATAGTAAGACAATGATATATATAGGTAGAACAAGGAAACTTTTAGTTGAACTTTGTACGTAGATATATGTATATTTATTAATATATATTTCTTAGCTCTGTTTAACCAAATTGAGCACTGTTTTGTTTACACCTTATATTAAATTGCGTACATATTTAACCGCTTACCTGTGTATGCAGACTAACGCAAATATATACGGTTGCTAATATCTAGTTATTTGATTTATCCACATTAATTCCTATCTATCTATCTATCTATCTATCTATCTATCTATCTATCTATCTATCTATCTATCTATCTATCTATCCCAGTCTGTTCATATCTATCTATCTATCTTTCTATCTATCTATCTATCTATCCCAGTCTGTTCATATCTATCTATCTATCTATCTATCTATATATCCCAGTCTGTTCATATCTATCTATCTATCTATCTATCCCAGTCTGTTCATATCTATCTATCTATCTATCTATCTATCTATCTATCTATCTATCTATCTATCTATCTATCTATCTATCTATCCCAGTCTGTTCATATCTATCTATCTATCTATCTATCTATCTATCTATCTATCTATCTATCTATCTATCCCAGTCTGTTCATATCTATCTATCTATCTATCTATCTATCTATCTATCTATCTATCTATACACATATATATATACACTATCTATACACACACACACACACATATATATATATATATATATATATATATATTAGATACATACCCACACGCATATATATATATATTAGATACACACACACGCATATATATATATATATATATATATATATATATATATATATATATATATATATATATATATATATATATATATATATATACATATATATGAATATCTATATATATGCATATCTATATATATGTACATATATAACATTCTGATATCTTCATTTGTCCAGATTTTCTTAAATGGATATATATATGTGTGTGTGTGTGTGTGTGTGTGTGTGTGTGTGTGTGTGTGTGTGTGTCTAGGTATTTAACTGTGCTGTGGATTCTAATATTTCTATTGATTCGAGATCAGTCCTAATTTAGTTCTATTTCATGATTGTTTACACTAAGAAACACTGTAAAATAAAATTCTAATTGTTACGGGATGACCCGTTTAAATGAGATCGGCTGGTTAAACGTTACGACTTCTTCTGTCATCGGTAGAAGCTTTCATCAACTTGTCGCTATTAAATGTACACTTTGAATTATTTTATTTGTGGGGCAGTTGTGTAAATAGAACCTGCCTATCCTTAATACTCAGCTACAGCGTGTGTTGCGCGGGAGAGGCTGTTGAACAGACAACACACATGTATTAGGAATAATATAACTTAAACGGACTAGATTGTCGCTAGTGAGTTGATTTTATTTTCTTGACCCAATTTTCCAAAGAAACCATTTGAAAGAAAAATGTCGCTTTGCTACTGAGAAGTTAACATAATCTTGGTTAAAATGAAAAAGATGGGTTATATAAAAACCTACTCACTTTTAAGATCAAAATCTTTTAATTGTACTTGGAATATTATGACGTTTCATTTGTATAGTCGTCTGGTATCAATAAGCTGTTACATAATAGAGTTTTTATTATTATTGGTAATTTTTTACGTAAGAAAAACAAAAAAGAAGTCACAATTTAACAGTATACACTTCTTGTATTGTTCGGTCTGTTGTCCTCATGTTTATTACCATATTCAAGATGTTCCGGGATTCTTCAGTTGATGTTTGTTGGAATTTCGAAACGAACCCATTATTTAGTCTACAACAGGGGTAGATTATTGTAATTCCTCGTGCCATGCCTTTGGATGACGTAACCATATGTCCCCAAGCACACGCGGCCCAGTGGATAAAAGCGTTTGTTGATAGATCCAAAAGTAACTTGTCCCAAGGTTATATGAGTCCAATCTCACAACAGAGAGAACACAAATCTGAAGAGTTGAGTTTTCAATGAGAATTACCTAAAATGGAGATAGCCAAAGGCAACGCACGCGGAATATACTCAACATTACCATTTGTTTTATGAAATAATAATTAAAAAATTCCTCCAATTTAGACTTAAGTTTTCTTAGACAAAGCATTTTATTGCAATATCAATTAAAAGAGCTGGCTGGAATAAGGCTGTACCGGGTGGATTTTAGTTGCAATAAGAATAAACCACCTGGCTGGCAATTTAATACTGGAATGATTATATATGCTAAGCAAAAATACTTATTTCACATAACTTCCTACCGTGATAATATATTCAAAATGTATGAACAGACCAACACAATTCTATCTATCTATCCATCTATATATATATATATATATATATATATATATATATTACGGCATAAACCAAAATTACCTCAGCATGAGTATAGTCTATTTCTGGCTGATCTGAAATCATCCGTCTTCAGTTTTTAAGTGCTGAAGACGGCTGGAATCAGATAAGCCAGAAATAGACTTTACTCATGCTGAGGTAATTTTGTTTTTTTGCCGTAAAAAGTATATATGCTCTGTTATAATAAAGACATTAAGCTCTCTGTGGATCAGTTTTAATATTTGTTATTACTAGGATCCACCTGGATTATAAACCAACGGATCTATTAGCTGTTCTATATATATAATACTCGTTTGGAAAAAAAAAACCTCAGATTGTAGATATATTAAAACAAATCGGTATCCGATTTAAAAATGGGAAATAAAAAAATAAAGACCAAAAAACATCCGAACAGGGCGAAATAAATCGTCCAGTGCTTTAAGTCTTTAGTGAAAAAAAAAACAACAAGCGAATAGTATATATATCGCTTGTTTTATATATATATATATATATATATATGTGTTTGTGTGTGTATATATATATGCATATATAAAATTAATGCAAATATATAATTTGTCACTTAGCTGAGTGATATTATGTTCAGCACAACTCTTACTTTTCCTGTCTTTTGTCAGCTTAATTGGCCAACATTATTCATATACACTGAACAACATACAAGTGGATAAAAAATATTCCGATCTAAATTAGAGTAATAACCTTGTACTACTCTATGTATTTAGTGAGCCTCCCTCGTACTTATATATATTTCAATATATTTTCTGTTTATACGTTACTTTTATAGATATAATTTATTTCAGTAAATGCTCTGTTTTTCAATGAAATGATATTAATTAATTTTACCGGTTTGAATGTTCGAAAAATTTCGTAGAAAATATACGTTCTCCGACAGGAATCGAACCTGCAACCCTCATGGGAACCGTGATAGAGTCTGGTGTACCTTTACCATTCAGCCACAGAGAAGCGGCTGGTGCGTCAAGTTCGAATTACTATTTATAAACACACCCTATCGACGATTTTTCTCAATCGATTATTTCTGATCACGAAACATATCTTAACAACGTAAAAAATGACAACATATGAAATGGATTCAGTACGACAATTATTTAATATATTTTCTGTTTATACGTTATCTACGTTATCTTTGTAGATATAATTTATTTAAGCCAATGCTATTTTTTTTAATTAAATAGTATCAAATACATTTACTGGCCTGATTTTTTTAAAAACTTTGTAGAAATATGCGCTCTTCGACAGGAATCGAACCTGTAAGCCTTTGGGAACCATCATTTGATCTGATGAGCTGTTAAACATTCTGTCACAGCGAAAAGTCGGTAGCTATCCAGACGCTTTTCTGGTAATATTTTTTTGTTTTTTTCGAAAAATATATTTCTGGTATTTTTTCCAAAAGTGTATTGGTGGTAATAATTTATTTCCCGAAAATGTATTGCTAGTAACATTTTCTTTTCCAGAAATTTATTTCTGGTATGTTTACTATAAAAAAAAACTATTTTAAAACATAAATCGTGCGTTGGCTCCAATCACCTGGGACACTAACAGGTGCTACTACCCCGGGTCAGGGTAGACCTGGGAACAACAGCAATTAAGAGGTGGTTCTCCGCTCCTCAAAACATCCTGATCAGAGGCCTTGCTGCAAGATATAGTTTGTCCTTATACCCAGGACCCTAAATTTTGTTTGACCAAATAAAAGCTGGTGTTGATGGATCAGAAATTAGCAAATTACCCTAAAATAACGAGTATTCTACCAGTGCCGATAATTCCGTTATATAACCTCTTCTTCGTAGCGTAACCTCTCAGGATGTAGGCGACAATGGCTCTCCACAATTTCCTGTTCTTTGTAACACTTAGTAAATTTTGTCTTTTCTTTATTTCTCTTACGCCCTGTTCCGCCATCCGTTTAGTCAAGTTTGTCATGTTATGGATTCTTTTCCTCTGCCTATCTTCCCTCAATCTGTCCTGTGAGTATCAGAGTTTCTAAACTCATCTTCCTCATTAAACCTTAGAAGCTTCAACTGTCACTTCTTGATGTTAAGTATAAATTTCATTTCTGTTTCCATTTTGTCTAAAACGTTGTTCACATGTTCCACTCATGATATCCTCAGCATCCTTCTGTAGAATGACATTTCTGTTGCTTCAAGTCTATTCTTCATCTTTGAAATTGAGGAAATTGTCCCGCATTCACTGCCATATAGGACGACAGATATCAGTACTTTTTCTTTGTTTATAACCACAGTTTTTCTCACTGTTCATATAAAACAATGCTTTCTCGCTAAATAACCCACAGAATTCTGTGAAGCGCTCCTTTTCATCCAAATTCATGTATTCAGTATTTATGGCCTCCCTGCCGTAAGTTTTTGACAAATTAAAAATTACCCAGATGCTCTTAATTAATAATTATATATGTTGTAGAATACCTAAGGACGATAATGGGTATGTCCCCATTCATATAAATACAGTAGTAAATACTGTATGTTGGTCTGCAGTTGGAGATTCGTCTCCAGCTGTGCTGGTCAAACTCTCTGCCTCCGGGCAGAGAGGATCCCCAGACAAGGCTATGTCGAAGGGCAGAGTTTAATCTCGGAAAACAGCTACCCAAATCCGTTTTATACTGGGTCTGTGGGGAATTTTTGGCCGAGCTTACGGGCTCGGATACCTCACATTAAATTTGGCCTTGTGTCACATCTGACTGCGTGGGGCCGTTGGTAGTTATCCTGCAGTTGCAGATTCAATGTGGAATCCACTTGACTCACTTGTGGCCGTGGACTACTACTTCTACGCGCCGCTGGCGAATCGTATATGTGTTGTTGGTGCCCTAAGTATTATGGTTCATTACCAACCTTCGTGTGATTATTCTGTTCAGTAAACTTCCTTAGGTTACAACAATATATTGCATCATATCTGTGAAGGTTAGACATAATTGCCATTGCGCGCCATGGTTTTGAACAAGATTGATGTGATTTAGTCATATATATTGTTTAGCCAATTTTGCATCGAGCCTCATAAAAGAAGAATATGGCATAGAGAAAAAAATTAACGTGTTAAAAAAAGGTTGCAAGTTTCGAAATCAGCAACAAAAATAGGATAAATACACTCTCAAAACTTCCGGTAAACATGTGTTGAACAATATTATAAAGTATCCCCATATATCATCTGACTGTTGAGGGAATCTCATCTAAACAGGATAAAAATTATGGTGTCTATGAAAAAAACAAAAAAATTCTTGGCGGAGTAATGGATAGCGGCTCGGATTGAGGAATCGGAGAGCCGAGTTCGAATCCCAGTTGAATCCATTACATTCATTTGTACCCTTGATAAAGGTATGAATCCACTTATTCTCCCCACAGCTATGGGTAAAATAGTAGGACAGCGTTCAATGACAACTGGTCTACCGCAGAAAGAAATGGCAACCTACTGCGGGAAAAAAATCTGCGTCGTCAGTCATGTATCAAAGGTACATGATCGCCTAAGCGTTTATTACGCATGACACATAACTGATTGAAATAAATTTATGCCAATTATTACGGGTTTTGACCATGTCTTTTTCCAAGTTAAAATTTTAGGGAAAGCGGTTTTAACTTTATTAATCTTAAATTGATTTTCTGTGCAAGAAATTCAAAATCATTAGCAAAAATAAATATAAAATATCAATATTCTAAATAATGCAATGAAAGTGATGATTAAGGTGATCACCAAATTCTCAAGGAATTTGAACATCGTTAGTTTTTCAAAAGTTTCTGATAGATCCTTGGATATCAAAAAGGAGGAATGTCAGGTAGGTGCCGTAAAAACACGCGAATATTAAAATTATTTAATGTAGACTTAGATCTCCTCATAAAACGATCTGATATATAGAAAATGACAAAGAACGGACAGCGCATCAGTTTATGGAAGGTACTTCCAAATTACAAAGAATAAAAGAAGCTTATATTTGCCGTAGCTGAGATTAAATTTTGTATTTCACTTAAAGGTATAATAAAGTTCAAGAAAGTTTCGAATTTAACTAAAAATCCTTTTTTTTTTTAAATCGGAATTCCACTTGAGAGAAATCATAGTTTAACCGAAAACATGATTCACACACATAATTTGTAAGTTGGTCATAGAACTATCACACTATCTCGTAGATTAATTTGCAGTTTATCGCAGCAAAGTGACATTCGTATTGATATTAATGAACATAAACAACTATAAACCGGTGCTTTTAATAGTTAATAATTCGTGAATACGATGCAAAATTAACTTAAGATAAGGGCTTCAGAATCTTGAAGCGCTAATAAAATTAAAAAAAAAATGATCTAAGATCATCAAATTATTCCTTGAGATTGCGATCAGATTTTGAAACAGTTTACATCAATCCAGTCCAATATGTATTGTATATTATCATGCGTGTTCCGTCATGACATATTATCAACACTATGTCCTTCATTTAAAAATTAAAATAAGCCTGTTTTCTTCTTATCTGTTAGGGAGTTTTTACTTAATAACAGTTGTGAAATAGCATCAAATACCACACGTTTTGAGAATAGCCCCAGCCACTGAAAGTACACACGTATTCTCTATATATATACCCTTACACAAGTACAGGGATGATAATCATGGAATAAAATTCCAATGGCCAAAAAACACTATGTAAAACACTAAATGTAATTTGTAAATAAAACAAAGCAGGTCATAACCTTTCGCGTCACTTGACAGGTGACGAAAGACATTTCCATGACGTTTAGATTACGGGAGGATAATTCTTTCTACGGATGCAGGGAAGTGAAATTATTTACATTTAAGTGAACAAATTATTTACCTCGTTATTTTTAAGGAAAACTTTCAGCGCTCTAATTTTTTTTTTGTACTTAGCTTTCAACTTTACGTTTACGATGCTTTATGGAAAATATATTATAAAGAAATGAAAAAATAAGACTAGTGTTAAGAGTGAGATTAAATTTCATAAGAAAGGTATCTAATTAATTTATAGGTACCTTTCTTATGAAATTTTATCAGAAGTGTGCATAAAATACTATAATTTTATGTACATTTATTACATTTTACTGTGTTATTTGTATTTCCATTCATTTTATTATTAATTTTTATATTTAATTTATGGAAAAATGCCATAACTGGGATTAATATAAAAATAAGATCATATAAATTTCATAAGATGATACTAATACTTGTAGGTACCCTTCTTAGTTGAAATTGAAAAATCAAATAAACTTCTCCACACGTGTTTCGCAAAAATAAAGGCCTTAACAGCGGAGAACAATGCTTAACTCAAATAACGCAACTTAATTGTATTCTGGTTGGTCTTCCGTACTTTATAATTACAGCCCGATTATAAACACAAAATTACAATTCTTAATTACTCCGGATCTTCTGATTAGTCAAAACGATACCGTTTACAACGTGCTAAAAAAGATCTATCTCATAAGAACACTTACGAAACCTGATGCGGCTTTTAACTAATTTTATAATATTTTAACAACTTAAATGTAAAAATCTATTATAATTAAAGAAATAACAAATAATTGTATTAAAAATTCATTTTTCATCGAAAAAAGTTTTTGCTTTCAGAAAATATTGTTCATATTCATAAAAACAACTAAAAGCAAATAAAAGCATTTGAAATTAAATAATATCTTTGTTTTATTGAGTATTTTATGTTACAATTCAGAGCTGATTTTCAGGTACGTTGGGTCCAATTAAAAAAAAACATGATTTGCATTCCTCAAAGCCTTGTGCTTTTAACTATTGTAATCACTAAACCTGATGCGATCGAATTTCTAGAGTTTTCATAAAATTAGTTATGGGGGGGTAATAGATATAGAAAAAAATATTTCTGCCATGACTTTAATAAAAAAAAAACATATTTAAAATAACTTCCATCATCTATAAATAGCAACTGAGAGTTTCATTAACTTCCGACAATTGTATTTATTTTTGCAAGATTTTCCAAATTAATGTGTATCATACAAAAAAAAACGTGCTAAAAATTGAATATGTTATTTAGTAGTTCCGGTGATACAATGAGAAACAAGGTTTTTTTAATAAAAATTTAGAATGTTCTATAAAAAAGTAAAAATTTTTTTAAATAATTTAAAAAAAACTTTGGTATTTCGTCTTCATAATAACATAAACATTTAGACGATAACATTTTGTTTTACTCAAGTTTGGCGTCTTTTTTATCATGCTATGCCATTTTTTGGCGATTTCGTGGAGTTGCCTATATATACATGTTATCAGATCACTACAAAAATTGCAATTTTTGCTGTGATCTTATAACATGCATATGTTATAATTTTCAATATATATATATATATATATATATATATATATATATATATATATATATATATATATATATATATATATATATATATTAAAATATGACAAACTAGAAATTTTCTTGTGACGCAGACATACCAAAGCTGAACTAACGATCAAGTCACTTTACAGACATTTTCGTCTAAGAGGATTATTTTCTCTTTTAATCAAAGTAGCATTCCTTGTGTTAAAATTGTGGTCAGTTTCGTTTACGGGGAACAAACAATGCATTCTCTGTGTTGTTTTTAATAATGTTCTTTTTTGTGTTCATATAGTTTTTTGTTTAATCTTCTTGAGGATTCTCAAGTGTATTCATTCTGGCAATTCCTGCATTTGATAGAGCAAATTCCTCCTTCATATTTTGGCTGGTTGATTTGTTTTTTATTGATTAAGTCATTAATTGTTTTAGATGCAGTTGTCACAAATTTGTATGTTGAGTTTAGATAAATTCTCTTCGGTTGGAGTTGTGGTAAATTTAGTGGGTAGAATAATATATTTTTTGATTTGTTAGGATTATCAGAAAGAACAGCTCCCCTATTTTGGAATATTTTATGAGCCTTTTGTTTCGCATTGAAATGAAACAGTTACTGTATTGAAGTGTCTCGAATGTAATTTCAATATATTTCTCCTCTTCGTGTAAATACTGAGGGCTGCAAATTCGGAGTTCTCTTGAATAGAATCCAATGATCATTCCGGATTTTGTTGTTAGCATGGGAATAGAAGTTTATTAGGCCATTTTTATTGGTTGATTTATTTGGTGGACACTAAGTTCTAGGCTGTTGTCAATTCGGTGTAACATGATGTCTAAGAAAGGTAAAATATTGATTTTTCTATTTTGAATTATTCTATTGTGTGTTCAATTTTGTTTGGTTTATCTACAAGATCCTGTAAGATAGTATCACGGGGATATATTAATAAAGCATCATCAAGATATCGGAAGTAATTTAATTGTTGAGGTAACATGATTTGGAAAGAAGTAGACACGTGAAACTCCGTGAAAATACATGCCATTACTGCACTGAGAGGGGATCCCATCGGTAATCCAAATTTTGGTTTGTAAAAATTGTTATTGCGCTTATGTGAATTTAACAGGCAGGGTTGGAATTCACACTCGGCTCTTCGATTTCTCGTGTATATAAGCCGATAACCATTACATCAAAACGCGCATTAAAACGTACGCTGCTAAAAATACATTTGATTTTCTATCTTTTTCTTTACTTTCTAACTTATTGTATTCTCCGTTTTCACTGATTCCACGGAAAACAGTTCAGCCAAGGGATAGAACTCCAAATTCACTAGCCAACTTGGGTCAATTCTGAAGGGAGAACGTGGAGGCTTAAACTTATGCTGCCTGCCGTTCAGTGCTGCTTGTCACGCCTGACTGCACTAATTGAGATTTTTATTGCAGCTGCTACTGCCGGTGAAGCATTGATGCAACTTCTCTTTCGTTATTTATTAAGATAAAATTTCATCCCTGGGCTGGGCATTGTGTACATAGAGTCAGTGGAAACGGTGCGAGCAATAACTGGGCAGTTCAAAACCAGTCGAGATGGACAAAGCGTAAACGAGAACAGTCCATTCCTGTATACTAAATAAAAAGCTTCAGATTGAAATTCCCTAAAGGTTAAACGGATCGGCAAGCACCTGATGAAGGCCGAAGTACACAACGGCTGAAACGTTATGATATCAAAAACAAAGATGCGTACATTCAATGCCTCTAAAGCCAAACTGATTACATTCTATCACCGCTGATCAGACCCCGAACGACTGCTAGTCATGATGAATTCATGTCTCCTTGAGGAGACACCCTGCCTTGAGAGGATATTGAGCCTGAAACTCACAGCCGACCTCAAGTAGAATTCCTATATACGATCCATTACTAAAGATGCAATAACCGCCGCAATAAGTCCCTGTCTACTCATGCTATCCTCTACCTTTATAAGAGCCAGATCTGGCTGGAAATGGAGTAATGTTACCACATTTGGGCAGCAGCTGCCAAGACCTCGCTTTTCAGTCTTCATAGAGTTCAAAAGCGTCTCCGAGTCCTTAATTATTGAAGAATTATTTTCCACAAGCCGTTAGTTTTCTCCTTCGTATTTCACACATGTGGTTATAAATTCTCTCTTTGTTTCTCTCTTCAGAATCAGAGTGAATGAATTTCACTGCCTGACCCAGGAATAGAAATCCCGACCATCAACAACAGTTGCCACTATAAATGATTGCTCACCGACTCGGACATGACTCCAGAGTCTGGTCTATTTTATTCTATTTTGTTCCTTTTGAATGACACCTTCTCTAGAAATGTCGAACAGTTGACTGACACCTGACAAAAGAAAACAAGATACGACACAATTTCCACATTAATTCATCTCGAAAGCACATGACTTCTTTTTAGCGTTGACTGATTGATGCATACCACGTGATTATGAAGCAATAATGATCATAATATTAATAATAGCAGAAGATCCGGTTTTCCCTTACTTTTCTTTTTCTTTCTTTTATTCACTAAAATGAAAGTACATAATTTCGAAATACGGAAGAAAGAGAAAAATAAATAAATACGGAAGCCCCTAAACACCAAAAAAAGTTACTTTTTATTATAAGGAAACATAAAATATCAGAGCAAAAACAGTATATCGGGGTGAGTCTAGGCTAGGCTGTTTTATACCGGGGTATAATTTATACTTGACCACTATATAGCCCCCGGGTTATTGGGGTAAATATACCCAATTACGCCCACCATGTTTCTGTTGCATAGCCCCCGCTCCTCATTCTGTGTGATCAATGCTGCCAATTCGATTAAATGTTGCATCTTCTCTCTCGGCCGGTGATCGCTAGATGTTTTTGGGTCCAGAGATGAAAGAAATTCAACACGTAGAATTTTAACTTAACTATTTTATTAGTGTCGACATGTATAACTATACTGTAGAGGTCGTCCCCCTTCACTGAGGAGCCATTTCAGACACGAAGGTAACCATGTCTACTTTGCTTGACACGTAAGGACCAACTCCCTGAAAAAACCTTTCTCTATCTCTCATTCCCAAAGCTCAGTCAAACAAAATCGACTCCTTTATTATGGCTTCCATCTGACCTGGAAGGTCAAGCTCCAGAAGTTGGAGCCAAGATACACGTCTACTAAAAAATAATAGCATGCTAAACTATTACTTAACACTTCCACCTTTTTCAAAGATTTTTTAATGTGTGTTAATAGAATATATAATAATTATCCGAAACAAAAGTGGAGACTATGGGACGAAAGGGAAAAGGGTTTAAACCACGCGTTTTGCCGATGACGTGAGTTAGGTTCGGCGTTTCCAGGTTGGAATGAAAGACAAAACTGTGTTTAAGAAAATAGCGTTGGGATTTTTTAGGATAAGAGAAGCAATAAATTTAATTACTTTATGAAACGAAACGGCGAGAGACAAGAAGGCGTTTTTGTTTTTTAATTATATATTAGAGCCGCAGGGTGTCCGTTTTTTTTCTCAAATATTTTTTCTCTTATCAGGAGAGAAAAAGGATTCACTAAGAAGAAAAATGCATCAAGAGTGCACTAATCTCATAATTCTCGGCAATAAACCTTAGACCAGAAAATAATATCACCGATAATCGCAAAAGCAGAAGTAACACAATGCGGTATACGAGCTAATAGAAAAGAAACAGATTTTTACTCGGAGTGGACTGATTTCAAATTCAACAGATACCACCGTCTCTTTCTCTGTCTGTTTGCTTGTCTGTCTGTCTGTCTCTATATATACACCAATAACTAACGCATAAATTTATTACATCTAACTTAGTATAAAGACACCGAAAGTTTGAGAAAAACGGCAGTCAATTGCCGAAAAATACCGACGAGTGTACCAAACGATTACAAAATGATTCTTCTATGAAACTCTGAAGTTAAAGTGTCTAATATAACGTCAATCAGTTAATTGACAAATTTGATTTATACGAATCATATATATATATATATATATATATATATATATATATATATATATATATATATATATATATATATATATACCGTTGTGCAAATTAATCGAAACAAAACGAATAATTTCCTTATTATTTACTTTTTTTCATATTTTTCCAATGACATGAACCAGTGGACATGTCAGTACTTCGTATGTCCATTCCACGAAGTCACTCCATGCAGATTGACCACGGATTCTCGATTGGATTACAGTCAGGAAAGTTTCCGGGCTAATCTATAGTACTTTGATGTTCTCACTGGTAAGGCCTGCCAGTGTGTTCGTAGAGCGTTACAATTTTCGTAAACTTCCTTGGAGTAAAGCCCATAGCAAACAATGACCGTAAAACAACTAATCGACAATCGAGACAATAGTGTCTGAGCGTGATAAACATCTGACGCAATCACGGATGACGCAATATTTTTCAACGCCAAACAAATTTCATCATACGCCCCGAAATTAGATTCACATTACTGCACACCACTGTAAATGACTTCATCTGAATATATATATATATATATATATATATATATATATATATATATATATATATATATATATAATGTTTGTGTGTGTGCGTATGTATACTTTGTAAATTCAATCTATGTTAAAGTTATATTTGCTAAAAAAGAAATGGCTAAATAAAGAGTGCTCAATACAACTTTCAAAAACGTAAATGTAGGGCAATTTAATACACACACACACACACACACACACACACACACACACACACATATATATATATCGAGTCGCCTGACGATTGCACTAGCATGAAACAGACTGTCGCCTCTAAGTGCTGACTTCCATGTCCACTTTTATATTTACACACGCTCTATCTCTGATATTGAGCACTTTACCCCATAAATATAGCACACTTTAAGACTATATTTCTGCATATATATATATATATATATATATATATATATATATAAATTTGAACATAAACATCTGGTCTCTCGTCTTCGAATCGGATAAAGTAATTTAATCTATTGCTGCTCTTATCCTAAAAAGAGCACGACGTTTTTTTCCTTACACACAATTTTGTCTTTCATTCAAACATAAATACGCTATAACTAATTTTCGTATCGGCGAAAGGCGTCAATAAAAAGCTTTTCCACTTCGTCCCACAATAACAAGTACATTATTATATCCACGTATGATAGTCGAAGATGCTATGTTTGATGCCGTGTCCCATTTCTACAGAGATTTCTTGTATGCATTCCATAGCCGTTATATTTCAATTCATCGGTTGTTTAAATGAAAAAAATATTGCTTCTTTTTTGAAACCTGGGTAACTGAGTACCGTTACATTAGCTTATATCAGCCATCCATTAGGAATTTTTAGCTGGTTTAGAAAAACAGTTCTTGATATCATTAGCAAACGTAGTTATAAATTGGCCCTATGATGAGTAGTTTCGGTAAACTATTTTATGCTCTGAGTTATGAAGTAAGTTACTCGAATCATAGCCCGCGGTTATTATGGATTAATCTATATACCCCGGTATATTCTGGGAGGGGTTAATCTGGACTGATACGTGGAATCTTTTACTTTAGTCCATAGCACGAAAAAAGAAAGACTTACCCTACGCACTAAGCCTAAAATTAACCCCTAATTCTTGAGGATTAATGAAATTTATTTGATAAATCAATTCACTCTGGAAGGAGAGTTTTAATCTAGAAGAAAATTATGAAATGCTATGATGGATGCTGCTATTTTTATTTATTTTGTTTTTACTTATTTCAGACTTCAGGCTTTTTGCGTATAGATGCAAAAAAAATGACAAATTATCTGATATGGAGTACGCATAATAAATAAATACAAAGCTAACGTATTGCAAGTAAGATGGAAAAGTTTTGATTCCCAAAGATAAAATTGTTAAAATCTGACTCTAAATTAACAGTACTTTTCTAGGCAGTGTGGTAAAAGAAAATCCAAAGCAAACGTTTCTTTTAGGCTACCATACTTTAAAATTATGGACGTTAGGTTTTGGCGGTGCTAACGATAAAATGGATATGTTGATAGTACAAGGTAACCAAAAAAAAGTTCTGGCCGTTTTTAAAGGAAAAAAAGAAAACGCTTCACATTATGTGTAACTTATATTTAGTCTTCGAAGTAATCGCCATCGGCATCCAGCACCTTCTGCCAACGTGTCTCCAGCTGTCCAATGCCCTTTCGGTAGAACTGGGGTGGTGGTGACGCAAAGAAGTCCGTGAGGGCTTTGCGCAAGTCTGCTTCATTGGTGAAGGATTTCCCACGAAGATGATTATCCAGTGAGTGGAAGAGGTGGTAATCGGATGGCGCAAGGTCAGGTGAATAAGGTGGATGGCACAAAGTCTCCCACCCAAGTTGCTGTATGGTAACCCTAACCACTCACGCGACATGCGGCCTGGCGTTGTCATGGAGGAAAAGCACACCTTTGCGATTCACCAGTGCTGGCTCCTTCTGGCGCAATGCCTGTTGCACACGTTTCAATTGCTGTGAGTATAGGTCTCCAGTGACCGTTTGGCCCGTTGGTATCAGTTCATAATGAACCACTTGACGACCTGTCCAGCAGACACAAAGCATAATCTTGCGTTGGTACATAGGCGGTCATGCGGTGTGAGGGACAGCATCCTGAGGAGACAACCAATGTCTGGAACGCTTGGGAGTTTCGTACAGAACCCACTTTTCATCACTGGTAAGCACTCGATTGAATAAGGATGCGGTACGGTGGCGAGAAAGCAGTGATACGCAGGCTGCCACTCGTTGTCCCTTGTGGACCACCAACAGCGTTTGCGGAATCCACTTTCTCAGTTTGTACGTCTTACCTAGGCGATGCAGGTGAAGTCTAACTGTTTCATCGGAAACGTTGAACTGTCTTGAACGTTCACCACACGTTAGACTACTGTCCTCTTCAATGGCCGCCTTCAGGACTCCGTCATTCAAGACCTGTGGTCGTCCACTGCGAGGCTCATCATGGAGAGACAAATCTCCCGACTTGAATTTTCGAAACCAACGCCTTGCAGTACGTTCATCCACAGCCCTATCCCCAAATGCTTGACATATGCGGCGACTTGATGCAGCTGCTGATAAGCCCACTTTGAAGTCGTAAAGCAAACAGCCCCGAACAGGATCTCTAGACACTTCCATCCTTCTTACAGCTGTCCGGCTAATAACTGAAGGCCGGGCATGGTCCGCGTGTTTTTTATAACGTCTGATGTTCCTACGTCCGGCTGTCCGAATTTGAAAACAATTGCTACACGCATTTCGTATATATTTCAACTTCATTCAATGACTAATCAAAAAACGGACAGAACTTTTTTGGTTACCTTGTATAATGATTATAGGCTCGGAAAGTGGAATCGCCGCGTTGAGTTCAAATCCCCGCCTCGTCTGTTCTCTTTCGCATAATGAGTTAAATAATAGCGTAGGCAACGGTAATTCACAAATAATAAAATAAACACATCTGTGGTGACATATGATCGCCTACGCTCTGAAAAACATAGATGAAAGCCTGACAAGCCTAGGCAAGGGCATGATCGAACATATTTCTAAATATCTTTGTTTTTGTTTGTATTCCAAAAGAGAATATTTGCGTATATCTTTCTTTAATGACATTTTAATTTAGTTATAAAGCAATAAAAAGGCGAAGAACTAGAAAGATTTTAAACAACTTGCAAGAGAATCGCAAACTCTTTTTCAGAATAAGAAGGTGATAGTCAATTTTATAATCGCTTGAGAATTGAGAACAATCGGAAAGAAAAGCATTGCTCGGTGGGTTCCACTTCTTCTGACAACAGATCAAAATGCACAGGCTGATCACATCACGGGGACATCTGACCTTGAGATCCACCCATCTGGCTTCCTTGAACATTTCCTAACTCAATATGAGTGCTGGTTTCATGCCTTTGAGTCAGAGACAAAGACCACCGTACAGCGGAAACACCCACTCCTTCAAAAGTTACACACCATCAATGGAGATAACGATGCCAACTTACTGAGGAATTTAGACTATAAGACCAAACCACCACGAAAATTGACGAGAGATCTTGTTTCATCAGGACAATGCTCCAACACACAATTTGTTTCAATAGCTGTTGTCCGTGACTGTCACTTTGAACTGCTTGATCACGATCCCCATTCTCCTGATTCTCCATCTGTTCTCCAACACGAGAAAATACTTGGCTGGGGTCAAGTATCGAAATAACGATGACGTCATATCTGCTGTTGATGACTTTTTTGACAAACAGTCTTCTTTGAACAATCAGATGTCAGCTTACCTGGGAATAAACAATGCAGTTATTAATAAGAGCTGAAAATGCATACAAGGATTTCACAGTTCCAGCAGCATTCCGTCATATCAGCCTAGGAAAATTTCAGCCTACACTCCTTGGTTAAAAATGTTAATTTAAAAATTCAGAATGTTGTAGGGCTTTTAAGAATATCCCCGCTTCATAAGTCACAACGGCAGATCGCCAAAAACCTGGTGTATATAATAATAAATGTCGAAACTACTGTGATGACTAGGGTTTTTTGCGTCTTTCCAATAGGCATTTTAGGATAATGTTTTCCTTGAAGGAAGACTTATTTTCTTAAGAGTGGAAAAATATGCCTCCCAGGTTTGGTATCCAAGGTGAAATAAAATACCAGTATTTTAAATATTGATTTCAGAACTAACTAAGCTATCCCACTAAAAAGACTGGCGCAACAAAATCTTCCTCCCTTATTTACCTTGTACCTGGCCCTATTTCCAACGATCTTATGCTAAGTGGATATTAACATTATTGGCGCAACACCATTGAGTAGTGTCTAGCAAGTTTGCCACACAGTCCCTTAATTCTTCGTCTATGTGTTGTGTCCTATCAGGTTCTACACGATTATGGCTCTCCACAACTTCACATTCCTTGTAGTTCAATGCAATGTTTGTCCCTTTACTATCTCTCCTAGTCCCTGTTCTGTAATCCATTTGCTAAAATTCGTTGGGTATTTTACTTAGTGTTGCACCCTTCTCTTCTTGCCTTCAGTATGTTTTGTAAGTCTTAAATTCACTAAGCTGTCTTTCCTTGTTATGTGTCCCAGAAATTTCAACTCTCTTTTGGATTCTATGGAAGAATTTTGCTTCTGTTCCACTGTGCTTTGGATGGAAAGATAAATTATATGAGACTGGCCGCTGAAAAGTCGAACCAAAACAAAGACGACACGAGACGTGGTTTTATTGAAACTGCCGCCGTTTTGCTCCCAGCATTCCCTAGTTGGGCCGGAATTGCTTGTAATCATCATAATCAACATTATTGATGTTGTTATAAACAGCTTCTATTTTCCTTATGTTCGCTGTCCATAGTATTCTCAGCATCCTTCTGTAGAAACACATTGCTGTTTCTTCAAGTCTCCGCTACATTTAATTGCTATACTGGAGGACTGATATTTCATAGAAAACATCTTTCGCCATTCCATTCAGTTTTCGGCTTTCTGTGTCACATTTTCCATTGTCTGTTAAAACGTTTCCCTCATAGTCAACAATGTTCATTTGCTTGATTTAAACACCAGTGTATTTATATTACTCGACCGTGCCTCCTGGATAGCGGCTCAGATTGAGGAATAGGAGAGCCGAGTTCGAAATCCAATTGAATACATTACATCCACTTACGTGCTAATAACCTTGGGAAAGGTATGAATCTTCCACCAGCTATGGGTAAATAGCAGAACAGACCGGGTTCTATAGACTTGGATGGCAACTGGTCTAACGCAGAAAGAAATGGTAACATACTGCGGGAAAAATTTAGCTCGTCAGTCATGTATCGAAAGAAAAATGATCGCCTAAGCGTGTATTGGGCACTTAACTGACAGATATTTATATTAATTTAAGTAATTATGAAGCAAGCAACATATGTGCGTGGTCAAATATTTATTGTAAAATTTCTGTTAATCTCTGCTTTTTCTTCTTTTTTTTTTGCTTTTTTTGGCTAGTTTCAAGAATTTCATCAAAAGCTCTTAATAGAATGAAAAATCAAAATGCGATTTTTTCAATAATGAGTTTAAGTGTCATTCTCTTAATACAATGCCGTGGAAGGTCAATGAGTGCCAGATACATTGTTCGTTGCTTCAGAGGTCGTTCGGGTTAAGAGAAAAAAAAATCAAGAAAGAGAACGAGGGAGAAAATGAGAAGTAAAGAAAGAGTGAGATAGGGGTTGGGCGTCGTCTATTTTTTCATTCGTTATTTTACTTTTTTTTTTATTTTACCTTACGTGCATGACTCTTATTTAATTTCACGCCTCTCTGTACCTTTACAAATATGGCAAAGTATAGATTGTCACCTTATATAAAAGAAGAAAATAACAACAAGAAGAAAGAAAGAAAGTGTAAAATTGAATGTAGGGTGGAGACGAGAGAAAGGATTTATTAGTAAATTAACGTCCTCGTTGGATGCCTTTTGTCCATGATGCCGTATCTATTGGAGCAACAAATGTTGCTAAGAGGTGTTAGTCTCGGCACCAGACGCGAGAGGAGATGCCCAAACGTATTATTATTAGCTAGTGATTAATTTTCACGACATTATCCTCGTAGAGTAAATTTGAAAATAGAAACAAACACAATAATATATACATATACGCATATATATATATATATATATATATGTATGTCTGTGTGTGTGTGTGTGTGTGTGTGTGTGTGTGTGTGTGTGTGTGTGTGTGTGTGTGTGTGTGTGTGTGTGCATGTATTATTTTAATACTTATACTAGGGAGATGTAAAAGGAAAGAGATAATACAATTTGTAAATTATATTTGAACAAACCGGTATCAGGAAAAAAATTCAGAAAAAAAGAAAAGACTAGAAACATCTGTTTCCAAACAAATCCACACGAAGGGCATACTGATGTGTTGACCGTCATATGGGTTTATATATATCTATATATCTATATATCTATCTATCTATCTATATATATATATACATATATATATATACATATATATATATATATATATATATATATATATATATATATATATATATGTGAATATTTGTTTGTGTATGTGTATATATATGTATATATGTGTGTGTGTAAATTCTTTCTCGTTGTCTCTCTCTCGATGTATATATATATATATATATATATATATATATATATATATATATATATATATATAACAGTGAACATTGAAGTCAACACTCAGACGCTCTGAGTGTTGATTTGAATGTTCACTTTTATATTTTTACATTTATATTTACATACGCTCTATCTCTGATATGGAGCACTTTATCCCATAAATATAGGACACCTTATATATATATATATATATATATATATATATATATATATATATATATATATATATATATATATATATATATATATATATATATATATATATACAGAGGCAGAGGTACACTGATTGATGCGTATATGGATAGTTGTGGACATTGTGAATAAAAGAATCACCACTGAACCGTAACTGTCACTTTCACGTTTTACACATAAACTGAAGGTAGCTTATATATTACTTTATTTTAGTGGATACTCGTATTTGAGTAGATTTTCCGTTTATTTATTAAACAGGATAATTATTTATTTACATTTGCCGAGCTGTATATAATAAACCTTCTTAAAGGAAAACAAGCGCTCTATGGCAGGATTCGAACTAGCATTCCCCTAGGACAAACCGTCATTATATCTGACGTGTTTTGCTCCTCTCGGTTACGGAGTGCGTAAACGAACAAGCAAAGTAGAATAGTGCCTATAATCACAGATTTTTCTCTAACTCTTGACATAGACATATCTGATCAGTTTTGAAAATGTAAGAGCTTTATCTATATAAAATGTGTGTGATCACAGATCTTTTTTGTTCTTTCAAAAAAATGATCAGTGCAATTTGTCATAATGCCATTTCTGTACTTTCTCCCGGGAAGAAATGCGTATACACTAGAAATTATAGGAAATTATATAATAATAATAATAATAATGTGTTTGGGTAACAGGAGAAGCATCATACCCAGGATATTTTCTTTAAGTTTGAAGGATGGGGTAGCATCGGCGACTAGGTAGACATGTCTAAATATTTGGGACCACCTTCAATCGGAGACCGTCTGGGAGAACTGGATCACCCGACTTGAAGTTTTTTTTAACTGGTCTCTGCCAGCAAGATTATGCGTTACTTTTAACAAAACATGTTACCATAACGCACGCATTTAACTGTGATGCAAATGCCTACGATTAACAAACTGAGGCATGAGACTGGTTATATTAGACTTCGTACATTTGTGCCCGAAAGCCACTGCGCTGTTCTGTGATTCAGTCATAATAATAGTCGAGAAACTCATGTTTCCCAACTCTCTTGTTAACCGAGTTTGAATGAAACGATAAGGATTAAACTCGTCGATATTTCCCACATCACAAGTTTTCATCAATTTATCCGCCGATGAGGAAATCGCCCGATCCTCACTCCTTACCGGTCTTTTGAACAGGAGTAGAGGTTTATCCCTTGTTTTCTGTTTAGGATTAGTGTTTCCGGTTCCTTCTAAAGTCTACTTACTGCTAGGATCTCTGTTTAAAACCCCGAAATTTTATTTACTATTTATTTGCATTTTTATTTCTTCAATAGGGGTAGAAAGGTTCGCCTATCGTCTGGATCGCACTCGTTCCTGGTCATTTGAAGTGGAGTAAAGGTTTATCCCTTTTTTCTTGCTTAGGATTGGGTTTTCGGTTCCATCTAAAGTTTTTTCCTTATCTTTCCATCCCGGTGAACCTTTGCGTCTTGGTGACATTATCACCTAACTTGGGATGGTGTCTTTACTATGTTACACTCTACCTTAAGAGGCGCTTGAGGTTTGTACAGTGTGGACATCATTGTCAATCTATACTAAATATACGTTCTCATGTATTTATAGAAACCTAAAAATCATGCAAGGATTTCTATTTCCTATGTAGAATGTACTTAAGATCTTACTAAACTCTACCCCCGTTGTATAACTTTAGTTTCTCACGCATTCCATTTAATATTCTTAAGCGTTTTTTTCTGTATTTAATTTAGAGTAAATTCTTATCTTATTTTCAGAATAGCTCGAACAAATTTTCTTTTTCTTTTTACTTTCAACTAATTCCGAAAAATTGGATAAAAGCTTACCTTAAATTCATTTCAGAAAGGGTTATATGAATGAGCTTTCCAGCCATTGTGAAAACAAGATGAAGATTTACTACAAATTCATTGCAGAAAATCTGGGGGAATATATTCATTTTTTTCATGAACTAAGAATTATAAAGAAAAGATACAGAATAAATATTAACGGATTTTTTTAAAAGTCACTCATTTTCATTCTTTTCTCTCATCACGAGAAACGGCAGGTTAGTTGAGAAAGTACTAAACATCTATCATTTAAGCATACACTCAAATACGCACACATATATTTCTTTCTTTTGTTTTTAAATTTGATTAGGCCTAGAAGGGCAAAACCCGTAATCAAAAGTT
>OZ038480.1:93639323-93654323 GCA_964036315.1 Acanthosepion esculentum | reverse complement strand
AGACTCGGCTCTCCGAGTAACAATTTTGAGCCATTATCAATTACACTACCCACACATCCAACAGTACAGCACCCGGTATTCCCAAGCGGTCACTCATCTAGGTATTGACGAGGCTCAGCGTTGCTTAACTTTGGTGATCCTTTGGCCGTAAGCCGGAAAATACTAACTTTATGTAATAGCGGTAATGTTTTTATTTCATTATAAAGTTTATATTTAATATTGCTAGTATTTGAGAAGACTTAACTGGTTTTAACTTTTTTAATAATAAGAAATAATTTCGGGTTAAAAAGCCATTAATTGCCACACACACATATATATACATATATACATACATATATATATATATATATATATATATATATATATATATATATCAATATATCAGTTTTAAGTTTCTTCCTATAGAGGTCTCGGGGTTGACTCGAAGTAGATGGTTATATTAAGAGGCAATTTGTGCGGATAGGACGGGAAGATGACAGTTAACCCGAGGCTTGAACAGATTAAGATTGTAGTGATTGGGGAAACATCCTCATGGGCCTCACAGAGCAGTCATTCGCGGAAAGAAGCTCTTCGAGTGAAACTTACTTGTCCCCGATGGAATACGAATTGATTGTGGGTGGTTTGCTGCAATGTAAGTGACATGGCGTCTCCTGGTCGTTATGGTTTGAGTTCGTCCGACCATTTTCCATGGAAATAGCGATAGAACAGCGAGAGGCTGTGTGTGTGTGTGTGTGTGAGTGTGTGTGTGTGTGTGTGTGTGTGTGTGAGTGAGAGAGAGAGAGAGAAATTCGTCACCCAAAAGGTATCAGAGACCCTTTGAGACTATCAAGACTAGACAGTGAATCCTGAGCTGCTATATATATATATATATATATATACACACGCACACATATATATTTCTTTGAATGTTTCATATATATATATATATATATATATATATATATATATATATATATATATATATATATAGATAGATAGATAGATAGATTGATAATCAGTAATGCTTATTTTATTCAGTTTTTTTTTAATATGAGGAGGAAAGAAAATTTTATAAATTTCTACTCAATTTTTCCAGTGACCCTACAGTTTCAATTTTATGAGAGTGTATAAACTCTCTATTGTGTTTATTGTCCCATGTAATTTCATCCAATACTGCACCCATTTTAAGCGGTGTATATTTTTAAATATAAATTAACATCTAAAAATCTGTAAGATCATAGAAAACCTGAATTAAAAACATAAAATTTTCTGTCATCATCATATACACGATTTTTTTAATTTCCAAACTTTTACTGAAAAACTGTTTAGCACAAATGCTGAATCCTATCAGCAACAATCTACATTAATTTCAGAAATTGCTTGTTTTAATTGGGAATAGTTTTCGTTTTGAACCTGTAAATAAAATCTTTCAGGACAGCCGTTAAGAAAAAGTCTGAGGATGTTAGATCAACTAAATTGCTCCACGTCGTCTTAACCACTTCAACTCGAGAAAAGGGCGTTACTTTTGCCGTACCCAGTATATCGTAAGTATGTGCACATGCATAAGTATGAGATTATCTACGTCTGTATGTGCACACATATTTGCTTAGGGATGTTTAGCTCAATATTCTTGTCTCCCCCTCTCCCCCCCTCTCTCTCTCTCTCTCTATATATATATATATATATATATATATATATATATATGTATATATGTGTGTGTATGCGTGTGTATCTGTGCGTGAGTATGCGTGTGTATCTGTGTGTGTGTGTGTGAACATTTCAGATAAAGTATAACTGTAAAAGGACAATATGAATAAAGTCAAACGGATAACTTCTCTTAGCCGGCCCGTTCCGTACTCTGAGAGAATTTAAGAAGGCAAATGCAAAAGTTTTATTTTGGAACGAATAAAATCCTTGCGTTTTTCTTGGTAACGTACCACAGAGGACGAAACGCGTCGGCTACGATAAGTCTCCCTTTTGTCATATGCATGCTTTTTTATCATTTAAACTCGCGCGCGCATGCGCACAGACATACACACTCACGCACAGACACAAACACACACACACACACACATATAAACACACATACTCAGGGACACACAATGGTAAATAAACATCTCTTTGCACTTTCGCCTTAATATATAACAATAATGAGGAACAATTTTGACTTTCCCTCGTATATATATATATATATATATGTATATATATATATAATTTCGTCATTATTGCAAATTTAACAACCATTACATAATTCATAATATTCAAATATATCGAGTTAATAAACAGATTTGTTTATTTTCAAATTACTTACTCCATAATAGATTCAATTATTCTATTTAATAATTTTATATTATTGATTTCCATGAAACTCGCACACACACTTGCATATATCTATCTATATATATATCGACAAAAGGAGCCCTTGTGTTATATATATATAGAGAGAGACATAGATAGATAGATAGATGTAATTAGCAATATATATATATTTATATATATAATTAAAAAAACAGTGATTCAATACAATTCAGTAGTGTCTAAACATTATATATATATATATATATATATATATATATATATATATATATAATGTTCAGATATATATATATATATATATATATATATATATATATATATATATATATATATATATATATATATATATATATATATATATAATGTTTAGGCTCTACTGAATTGTATTGAACACTGTTTTTTAAAATTAAAAATAAAAATCATTAATAAGATAACCGGATTATAAATCTCATTGTTCTTACTACACACAAACACACACAAACACAAATATATAAAAGTCGTTGTTTGAACCGAGTACATTTTAACAAGCCGCTATACAATTATGCTTCGCTTTTTGCAAACGAATATTTCCAATGCACACACACACAAACATACACATACACACACACGTACCTACATATATAGATATAACTATATATTGAGAAAATTGTAAAACAAAATGAAAAAAGATATCTATGTATATTTCTTCTGTTCTTTAACTACGGAATAAAGTCTACCTAGAAATCGGCCAATCCAAAATTATTACAGTAGGTGATTTTATTATATAATTATTTTTCTAGCTTCCTCTTTACTTTAAAATTCTTGTATACTCTTACTAATTATATATTATTTTAAAAATTGTAACAGGATTTATTAATTTTTTAAAAGGTTTACGCATCTGTCTTTCACATATATTTATTAAGGGAAAATATAAAATATTTTGGGTCGATGTAGTTTATTCGGTTTGTTGAAGAAACAAAATGTAGACAGAAGGTACTCATGAAAACATTTGAATTACATTCAGTGAAAGCTTTGCAGCTATTTCTGCAACGAATAATTATAGTAATAGTTGTGATATTGAAATTTATTTATTTTATATAAGCAGATATAAGCCAATATGCATTTACTCAGAATTCTGGAACCTTCTCCTTCTATGCGCCGTGTCCTACAGGACGTGGGCAAATATGGCTCTGCACAGAACGGCAAACTTTATTAAGAGCTACAATGTACAGGAATCCACATAATAATCTCAAATGATTATGACAATATTCACGGAGATATGAATGAAGTTGAGGCTCAAAGGTAAATGTAAAGTTTATATTTTGCAATAAACATTTATAAAGTTGCTATACATACACACACACACACACACACACACACACACACAAACACACACACACACACATACATATATATATATATATATAATGTTTAGGCTCTACTGAATTGTATTGAGCACTGTTTTTTAAAATAAAAATAATTAATAAGATAACCGGATTATAAATCTTACTGTTCTTAGTATATATATATATATATATATATATATATATATATATATATATATATATATATATATATATATATATGTATATATATATATATATATATATATGTATATATATATACATATATATATATATATATATATACATATATATATATATATATATATACATATATATACATATATATATATATGTATATATATATACATATATATATATATATATATACATATATATATATATATATATATACATATATATATATATATATATATACATATATATATATATATATACATATATATATATATATATATATATATATATATATATATATATATATATATATATAAATGGATGCTTTCCTTGATTCCGCGAAGAGATATTTGAGGTTTATTTTCACCGTTTTAAGATATAAATAAACCGCACACGCACACGCACGCGCGTGTGTGCGTGTGTATATGTGTATGTGTGTGTGTTTGTGTGTGTGCGTGTGTGTGCGCGCGTGTGTGTGTGTGTGTAATATGGCTATTCAAGAAGGCAACTAGGCAATCCCTGTTGCACGCGCAGTTGTGTTTATTAAATACTCACAAAGACCACCTGTGGTTTATTCTGCAACTATGCCGAAAAGACCTTAGTTACAGTTTCTGAGAGAGAACGAATTATCTGGCGAGATGAACAAGCCCAGCTCGCTCAAACGCTCGGTCACGATTACTTGTGACTTCGTGCTAGCACAACCATCGACACGACCATATATATATATATATATATATATATATATATATATATATATATATATATGAGAGAGGGAGACAGATAGATAGCGATAGAAACAGAGGGGGCATACGAAGCAACACTTAATGTTGACTGCCAATATCAATTCTTCTCTGCACACTGTGTATAACTATAAATCTTCTATCTCCTAAACTGGCCCCTCTTTCACTGCGAATATGTCAAAATTTAACCAATATATATATATATATATATATATATATATATATATATATATATATATATATATATATATATATATATATATTATGTATATGTGTGTGTGTGTGTGTGTGTGTGTGTGTGTGTGTGTGTGTGTGTGTGTGTGTGTCGAGGGAGAGAAACAAAGAAATAAATATAAAAGGAGGCACGATATACATGCAGGTGCTTATTTATATACTTTATACGTAATATATATATTATGAAAGTTTGCTTGGGATTTGCACGTCGCCATGATTATCTGTCGAGAGCCCATATTACCATCTAGGTAAAAATAAGTTGAAAACAGGCAACCCATGGCTTAAGCTGCGAAATGAGGACCTCAGAATCATGCAGATACAAGAATATAACTGTAACTATGTAATCTGGAACGTCAACATCTTGATTATGTCATTATTTTCTCTTTGAGTCACATAGGATATCCATTTTAGTTGTTGCTATTGTTGAAAATCCTCAAGTGATACTGTTTCAGTTAATTTGTACAGTTTTGTGTTATTCTGTAGTGCCAACCCACTAGGTTCGAAGAATGATGGTCCCCTCTAAGACTTACAGGCTTCATTCTCTTGATTCCTTTTTTAACCATTGTTCGTTTGTATATAGTTGGTAGTTTAAACATGGCGCCATGTATGATATGCATATAAACGCCTCGCACTATTTAAACATGACACGAGATTTTAGGTTCATGTTTCTTGTGGTATTGTGTGATACGACAATACGCACAGCCTATTCTATATACATTTTCCTTATCTGCTCTACTAAATTTGATATAACTGATTCATATATACGTGATGTTTTAAGTGTTTATTATTTACTAATTCTACAGCCGTCAGGCTATGGAATTAATAAATAATTTTGTTATGGATTCAGAGTAGATGACATCACTGCTTCCAATTGAAGATCATAGTTTTTGTTTCAGAAAAGTTTATCTTGACACTTGGTAAAGTATGTTGGTTTTTCGTTCAAGATCTTTCATTTCCAAACTATGAATACCTAATTGATTGGTACAAGGCCAATTCACCATCAGTATATTTTGGACTAGAGAGGGAAAAGCAATAATGCTGTTTTCTATGAGTAGATTATTTTGGGATGTGGTATGAAATAATTAAAGACTCAGTACGCATGAATATGCACTGAAATAGTGGTTGTTGTATTCCTTAAGTAACTGTCTATATTTCTGAGATGAGGTATTATGTACACTATTTACATTATTCGGATTATTGTCCTAATCTTTATCACCATATTTATCATAACGTTTCGGCTGTTGTACGCTCCGGCCTTCTTCAAGTGGTTGGAATGTCTGTTATGATCCTCAAATATAGAATGTATACTATACACTGTATAGAATTCATTCTCGCTGCCATATTCTTCTTCTAAGTGTTGTTTGAAGACGTGGGCGAACATGAATGTCCAAATGTTCCACTCCTTTGTGGCTCTTAGTAAATGTTGTCTTTATGCTATCTCACCTGACACTTGTTCTGATTTTAGTATCATTTTAAGAGCTATCAGTCATTTCTATATTTGAACCACGCAAAAGTTCGAATATCTGTTGAATTGAAATTAAATGGGGCAGCGAAACGAAATGCTGGGGTAATGAAAATTAAATTCAAACACTTCAAATATAGAATTTATACTATACATCGTATAGTATAAATTATAGAACAGCTCTTCTTAAACTATGGGCCGCGAGCCCATTTGGAGTCGCAAAGCGAAATGCTGGGCTGGCAAAAATTAAATTCAAACACTTGAATTTTCACTATGTACATTATTCGGACTATTGTCCTCATCTTTGTCGCAATATTTATCCCAACGTTTCGGCCGTTGTACGATTCGACCTTCTTCAGGTGGTTGGCATGTCGAACTGAACCCTTTATTTCGCTTACTGGGGTAGGCTGTTCTAGTTCCACGTGCTATGTCTAATGGATGCCAGTTATCATTTATCTCCTGTTAATTCCCCTCTACAAGTTTTCCACCGCCTTAACCAGGTATTGAACTCACACTCTTTGGGTTCTGTCACCGGATCTAACCAACGCCTTTATCCACTGTGCCATGTGTCCTTGATAAATATGGCGACAAAGATGAGGACAATAGTCCGAATAATGTAAATATTGTTTTCCTTAAGCTGAACAAATCATTAAGAGATATAAAGCTTTTCGTTAGGCACAAACAAACAAAACTGTTGAACTGCTGTCATATCTAATGTCCTATATGGCAGTGAATGCTGAAAAACTTCTTCACAGATGCGGAAAAGGTTCAGAACCACAGAGATGTGGTTGTACAGATGTGAATGATACTATGGGACTAAAGTGGAAAATTGAGAAGAAAATGAGACACTTACATACGAATTCAGAAGGAGGCAACATTTTTGGAAGGCATAAGAAAAGAGAGCTCAGAGAATTTAGCATTCACAAGACAACAAGAAAAGGAACTGATGAGAAAAAACTGCGAGTAATATGTTTAACATGCTGATGGCCGAATATACACATAGGTGATGGGTAAGCGACAAATGTCGCTTCTGTGTTGACCCATGAGCACCTGAGTCGTGAAGGGAAACAACACATAAAATTAATATGCTAACAAAGTTTAACATATGTACCCGCAGAAAAAAAGTTATCTTTTATATAGCATATTTTTTTTAGAATTATCAGCAAAATAATTAAACACTATTTACTGTGTCGATATTTCTGACATAAAAAAAATATTGTAACTATTTACACTGTTTACATTGTTCGGACTGTCGTCCTCATTTTTATTGTCATCTTCACAACATTTCGGCCGTTGTACGTCTCAGCTTTCGTCCAACATATATTACCTGAAGAAGGCCGGAGCGTGCAATGGCCAAAACGTTGTGACGATTATAATGAAGATATGGACAAGAGTCAGTACAATGTAAATAGTGTAAACTATTTATTTTATTAGATTTAATGTTATACAAGAATAAATTGATATTAAGTTATATAAAAATACGTGAACCAAATATAATTCAATACATCTTATTTTCCATATTATAAAGAAATAGCTATAATTTGTTTTTTTTATATTCAGAAATTTATTTAAAAAAATATCTATGATTAAGAGAACTAGAAGCTTTATATAAGCATATAAACACTAAAAACTGTAATTATAATTTTGAAAATATGCAATTTCTTGGCATTTCTTTCATTTGCTTTCTTCCTATAATTTCATTAAAATAGTTTGCGAGTAATGTATAGGTTTATTCTCGAGAACTGACAACAAAAATGTTAAATACTATTTATTTATTAGATTTAGTTTTGTTACAAGAATAGTTTTGTTCTTAATCGTCGAAATAAAAAGAAAAGAATGCATACATTCAGTTTCATATACGATGTATGCACTTCTCTAGGACTGAACGCATGCGACAAATGAAAAAAGAAATGAAAAAAAGAAACAGGGCGTTTACTCAAATACGTGAATCCACAAAAACAAAAAGTATCTCTCTCCATATATATATATATATATATATATATATATATATATATATATATATATATATATATATATTTATTTGCGGACATATACGTTCAAACTCTGAAATTAATGTCTAACAATAGTGTTATCAAAGGAAATGTAACCGTCGGAAGGTATTGTCCCCGCTTTCTCTTTATCCTCTGAGACTGGTGTATACTTTAATATAGCATTTGTTGTAATATAAATAGTATCAGAATAAAATTCAATGCACACTCTCACACACACACACACACACACACACACACACATATATATGTATGTATGTATGTATATTCTATCTATAAAAGGTAGGATGTGTGTGTGTGTGTGTGTGTGTGTGTGTGTGTGTGTGTGTGTGTGTGTGTGTGTGTGTGTGTGTGTGTGTGTGCATGCGTGCGTGTGTCTAACGAATGCACGGCCGTAATTTTCGACGGAATTGCACCAAAATTTACGCGCACATGCTCCAAGTTAGTGAGAAGGCCAAGACCGACTTTGCATTTCCCAACTCCCATCGATAGTGGAAATAATCAATTTTTTCTTGCTTCTACGCCAGTTTTCATGTAGTTTGCGGCCATTTTCTACTGGCCAGTGTGAGAGCCTATACCTGGCTGTCACGAATAAGCAGGAAGATTCTATTAGCCAGCGTGAGAGCCAACAGCTGACTGACACGAATGTTAACTAGCATACAAAAAAAAATCGATAGCTGCATTCGTCACAAATGGGAAAAATTTAAATCTGCATGGTACCTTACTCCAATTGGCTCATTCCCTTGCTAAAATCAACGTTGATTCTGATACCGCAGAACTGGTTTGGGTGTGAAAAAGTATTTGTTGTTAACATTCATTTTTCATTCGGTTTTTCCAATTACGAGTCCTTTTTTAAAGCTGATCGTTTTGTGTTCATTTTGTTTAGTTCTTTTTTCGTAACGGATTTAATGTTTAGTAAAGAGCTTAGAAAAAATTCGCTGTGTGAAATAGACAAGAAGTAAGGCATATAGCAACATCAGCACGGCAAAGGGCACTCCTTTAAAGGCAAGGACGGGCAAAAATATTTTAAGTGATAGCGATTGCAGTATGAGTCGTACGATTTTTTAATCAAGCACGGGCAACGCCGGGCCATGTTGCTAGTGTATGAATAAATCTGAAGCACTTTATCAAGGCAACTGTAAGTATTATATTTTGCAACAAGTACGTATTGTCGTTTTTCAGAATTTTCTAAATTTACGAACGCTCATAAATATACTTAAAAGATTTTGGCTGTAATCATATTTTTGCATATTGTTGTAATTATTTTTATACTGTTAAAATTGAATGAATTGATTTGGATAGTAGATATTAAGAACTTAGTAGGTAGTATTGTATGTCCGTTTTTATCTAATTTATTTTCATTGTTAGTATTTTGTTCTTATTTATGTCATCATCATTTTTGTAGTTGTAGATTTCGTAAACAGTCGTCTGGAATTCTTGATCCTCAAGCGGTTGAAATTATTCAATGAATATGGCGGTTCAACTCCGCATGAGACTGTCTGTTTTTTTCAGAGAATTGAGCTTGCAATTATAATTGCTTGAAACCAATTAGGATTAATAGATTATATATGGAAGGGTCCGGACATTATGACTATTTAAACGATAGGGCGCTGGAAATATCCCATTACGACAAACTTAATAAAATCAGTACTCTGACATTTTGTCATTGAACTCCTGGTTCTCCTAAGTAACCGCTTATGCATGTAGCAACAAATTTCAGCACCAGCTCTTGATAATAAATTATTTTTAAATAGTAACAACAATATTTTAATATTCGAGAAATACTCACACACACACACAATATATATATATATATATATATATATATATATATATATATATATATATATATATATATATATATATTAATTACATAAAATATTCATGGACAGAGTTGAATCGGACCAGGAAACAGTGGTATTAAAAAGTGCTCAATACACGTGTGAAAAAATAAAAAAAATAAAAAATAACATGTAGAACCTTTAACTTGAAAAATCAGGAGATTAGTTGGATCTGCTACCTAGGTTTCAATCTTACAGTATCCTCAGGCGATTTTTATCAAATGACCTCTTAATACTTTATTTGGAAAAAAAAAGGAACTAATGAATGTTATATTATATTATTTATTTATTTAAGTAAATAAGCAAAGGCACGAGGTTGGGTGTTATAGAAAGGGAGGAGGAAGACGTGAAGGACGAATTGACAGAAAAATTTGAATATCAGGAAAACAACTTGAATAAAATAAATTTCATATATATAAGAAATATCTTTCCTTTTTTTAATAATATTATATTCAAAGCTTGAATAAAATAATAGTAAAAAAGAAAGATATTTCATATATATACATACATACATACATACATATATATATATGTGTGTGTGTGTGTGTGTCTAACGAATGCACGGCCGTAATTTTCGACGGAATTGCACCAAAATTTACATGCACATGCTCCAAGTTAGTGAGAAGGCCAAGACCGACTTTGCATTTCCCAACTCCCATCGATAGTGGAAATAATCAATTTTTTCTTGCTTCTACGCCAGTTTTCATGAAGTTTGCGGCCATTTTCTACTGGCCAGTGTGAGAGCCTATACCTGGCTGTCACGAATAAGCAGGAAGATTCTATTAGCCAGCGTGAGAGCCAACAGCTGACTGACACGAATGTATATGTGATATATATATATATATATATATATATAAGATATATATATATAAGATATATATATATATATAAGAAATATCTTTCCTTTTTTACTATTATTTTATTCAAGCATTTTTCCTGATATATGTTTTTTTTTAGTATGTTTTATTAAAGTTAATTCCCTGAAATGCAGATTTTTTTCTATGTCAAAAAAGTAGTTCGATCTGAGAACTTTTTAACAAGCCGCTAGTCATATATGCCTCGAATTTGGCGAAGGAAGATTTCCAATACGTACACACAAATACGCAGCCGCACAGGCACGCGCACACACAAACACACACTCACAAACGCATAAACACACACACACACACATATATATATATATAAATATATATATATATATATATATATAATATATATATATATATATATATATATATATATATATATATATATATATATATATATATATATATATATATAACAAAGGTATACATATAATTAAATATAAACTAATCGAGTCGTCTAAAATACACTCTTAGGCGAACATAACTTAAAAACACATATTCATCAACACGAATGATATACTTAGAGTTATAAAGGTAGAACTATAAAAGATATATACTATACTAGAGTTATATATATATATATATATATATACATACATACATACATACATATATATATATATATATATATATATATATATATATATATAGATAGATAGATAGATAGATAGATAGATAGATAGGTAAAGGTACATATGTATAATTATATTTACCAAAAATACTAGGTTAATTTAATATTCATTTACAATGCACCATATTTGATACAATATTCACAAAAAGAAATACACACACGCACAAACACGCACGCACACACACGCATATATATATATATAACCACATACGTACGCATGAATACATACACACAAGTAAATATGTTTACGATTATAGTGACCCATAATTCCAAGCAATAAATATAAATTGTAGTTACAGCACAAAAAAAAAAATTAGACAAATAACAAGTCTCGGAAGCAAACGTGTACATTCTATTCATATATCATGAATACATATATAGACAAATACCCTCAAATATAAGTATTAACTATTATGTATGAAGCGGTATTAAAAGATAATAATAATTATAACTTCAAGACATACATGGAAATAGGTAAAATCCATGTAAAATAATTCCACAAAAAGACATATTTAATCAACTAAAACCAAAAAATTAAATTAAAAATGAAATGTATAATCTAGAATTCGAATTATTGTAGCTCAACACTTATTTATTTTCATGCCTACATGTGACCGTTATTGCATTTCTATTGCTCAATAAATTTGCGTTATTTAAATGTTTTTAAATAGTTTATTTTTCTACAATACGCAGATTTCATCTTTTACCCTTCCCATTATAAGAATTGATATTAGCTATTATATCGTACGTAATTGTGTATCTATTAAGACCATTTTTTAATCGCCAGAAATATTGTGAGAGAGTTATGTTATTAATGTATTTCAGGTTATTTAAAGTCATCTTATGGTTACTGAACCTAAATTTCCAAGGAGATTCAGTCGTGGCCAGAGATTAGGCCGACAAACATTTGGCCGAACGGACATTTGGCCGACGAACATTTCACCGAAAAAGTACAAGTAAATATAGTAACAAGCAATACTTTAAGTAGTTTAATTAGCATTAGTATTATAAGGTAGAATAGGACTAATAATTACCACTGAATTTCAAGTGATTAAATTACTATATCTAAATTTAAAGTTAAAAGTTTCTTATTTCAATATTTGTTTATTGAAATTAGTATTTTCTTTAAATATTTGAGAGTATTTGGGTAAAAAGTAGCACCTAATTATAAAATATATGTAGATAAAATTTATCCCATAAATATAGCACACTTTAAAACTATATATATATATATATATATATATATATATATATATATATATATATATATATATATATATATATATGCATGTATGCATGTATGTATGTATATAGGTATATTCTCACTTAATTCCGACGTACATATGACCGGCACCGACTACAAACCCCTTGCGCGAATTATAGCGGGATTGCTCTCCTTTCTTCGGCAGATAAAATCTTAGCCTCTGCTCTCCTATCTCTATCTATAAAAGGCAGGATGTGTGTGTGTGTGTGTGTGTGCGCGCGCGCGTGCGTGTGCGTGTGTGTGTGTGTGTAACGAATGCACGGCCGCAATTTTTGACGGATTTGCAGCAAAATTTACATGCACATGCTCCAAGTTAGTGGGGAGGCCAAGACCGACGTTGCATTTCCCAACTCCCACCGATGGTGGAAATAATCGATTTTTTTCATGCTTCTACGGCAGTTTTTATGTAGTTTGCGGCCATTTTCTAACGGCCTGAATGAGCGCCTATAGCTGGCTGCCCCGAATAAGCAGGAAGATTCTATTGGCCAGCGTGAGAGCCAACAGCTGACTGACTCGAATGTTAACTAGCATGCTAGCATGCAAAAAACATCGATAGCTGCATTTGTCACAAATGGGAAAAATTTAAATCTGCATGGCACTTTACTCCAATTAGATCTGATCATTCGCTTGCTAAAAACTCAACGTTGATTCTGATTCTGCAGAACGGGTAGGGTGTGAAAAACTTTTGTTGTTAACATTCTGTTTTCATTCGGTTTTTCCAGTTACGAGTCCTTTTTTAAAGCTGATCGTTTCGTATTCATTTTGTTTAGTTCTTTTTTCGTAACAGATTTAATGTTTAGTATAGATCTTAGAACAATTCGTAGTGTGAGGTAGGCAAGAAGTAAGGCATGTACCAACATCAGCACGGCAAAGGGCACTCCTTTAAATGCAAGGAAGAGCAAAAATATTTTAAGTCAAGTGATAGCGATTGCTGTATGAGTCGTATGATTTTGAATCAAACACGGTCAACGCCGGGCCATGCTGCTAATTTAGATTAAACTAGAGCATAGTTGACAACATACTGTCAGAGTCACAATGCGGTTTCCACCAACACAGAGGGACAGCAGATATGATTATCACTGCACGACAAATCTGGGAAACAAGCTGTGAACAATAAATGGACCTTTATCAAATATTTGTAGATCTGAGGAAGACTTATGACAGTTAGTTGTGATGATTTCTGGACGATCCTCTCGAAAGTGGGATGACCTCCACCTTTCTCAAGTTTCTGAGGTCCTTCCTTGATGGTATGGAAGCCTGTGTCAGTTTTGGCGGTTTACTTAGGGGGCACATCAAGGTTGAAATTGGAGTCAAGCAGAGGGATCTTCTGGCTCCTACATTGTTTTCTTTCTACTTTGCAATTGTACTGCTTGATGGTATTATCGTAAGTTACATGTCAACTGGCAAGCTGTTCAACATACGTAGGTTTGGAGCACGGACAACATTCTTTTTGAGTTTTTTGCGCAACCTTCTCGGAGTTCATGGATTGACTATCAGGGTCCTGAAAGGCATTTGGGCTGCCCATCAGCCTTGACAAAAAGTGATGTATCAACCTGCCCGAGAATTTCAATATATAGCGCCATCAAATTATGTTGATGGTAATCGACTTGGGGTAGTAGACAAATTTGTATACCTTGGTAGCACCTTCAACTCTGAGGATGAGATGGCGTTACGGATAAATAAGGCCTCTGATGCATTTGCAGCACTCAAAGTCCGTTTCTGGGGTCAGAAAGGCATAAAAAAGCAGAGAAAAATAAAAATATATAATGCCCGCGTCATGTCGTCTCCGCTATATTCATGTGAGTCATGGGTAGTCTATTGCAGACAGCTGAAGATACGGGAACGTTTTCATAAACGCTGCCTTCGGTCTGTGCTTGAAACCCACTGGATGTCTCACACCCCTAATAGTGTTGTTCTACAAAGGGCCAATTCACTATCTGTGGAATCACTTATACACAAGCACATATTGCGATGGATGGGCCATGTTGTTCGTTTGACGAATGACAGAATTCCAAATTAAATAATGTATGGAGAAAAGGAAATGGGGAAAAATCGCAGCATAAGCCCAAACTTCGTTACAAAGAGTCAATATACAAGTGCAATATTGGTCTTAATAACTGGAAGACTCTAGCTGAAGA
>OZ038480.1:93634323-93636823 GCA_964036315.1 Acanthosepion esculentum | reverse complement strand
GTTTCGGATCTCACCATGGTCGATTTGTCAGGAAGGAGACTTCCTGATGTTATCGGTCTAGAGGGGGCGTCCCAGCGTGCAGCACATTTGGAAATTGCTTGAAAACTATACCACGGGTTGACCCAAGACTTGTGAGTGAAACTGAGTAGATGGAACGCTTGGGGCCGTCGACAGCACGAAGTCGCAAGTCATCGTGACCGAGGATTCGAGTGTGGTAGTGTTGTTCAGATTGTTGATCATTCTAGATAAAACGTTCTCTCCCAGAAACTTTGACTAAGGTCTGCTCAGCATAGTTGCAGTATAATCTACACGTTGGCTCTGTGGTTGTTGAACAAACACAAAGGTGCCTGAGCGATAATCTGCAATAGGGATTGGCTAGCCGCCCTAATAGACGAGTATCCTCGAATATAGGTAGCCAGCTATTATTATTATTATTATAGAGAGAGAGACGGAGATAGATATGTTGATGCGTATATATAGATATTAAAGCATATGTGTTTTATTGCGTGTTCGTGTATTAATATGTACATAATTTTTACTCTTGTATAATGTCTCACTCAACTACAGTAAACATAAATAAAAAATATGTCATAAGGTAGACACTTACGGACACAAATATAAACCAGATGAATCTTTACCTATAGATACAAGTATAAACACTATAAACTCAACTAAAGTATACCTATAGTCTCAAGTATAAAATGGTTAAATATTTACCTATATACACAAGAATACACCAAACTAATGTTGTGATACAGACTCAATTATAAACCAGATCAATGTATATGAATACAGTCAAGAACAATCCCGACCATGTTTACTTAAAGAATCAATTATAATACCAACCCATATTTACTAAAAGATTCAATTATAAACCCGACCAATGTTGACTTATAGACTCAAGTATACACGACCAATGTTTACCTATAGACTGGAGTATACTCCAGTTCAAATGATACCTATAGTCTAAAGTATAAACCAGAATATTGTATACTTGTAGACTCAAGTTTGAACCACAACAAATATCGACTAAAAGATAAAATTGTATCAGACTTATACATAAAAATAATCCATTACGCTTTGATATATCACAAAATTCACCAACCTTATTCAGTCAAAAAGCAAAAATCAATTATTATTCTGTATTATTGTGCTTGAAAATGTTCCCTATACATTTATAAATGTAAAAATAAATTTTAGGAAATTAGCACAAAATAAGAACTGGTCTATTATTGTTAACATTTTCTGTCACAGAAATTTTAAAACAAATTTCAGTTTGAAAATCAAGCCTAATTTTCATCAGATGGCACCTTTTTATTTTATGTTAAGAAAGTATCAGGTGTTTGCTGCAAAGACCAATGACGTAAATGCCGTCATAAAAATGAGCTTGTGTCGTATTTTAAAACTTGCATGTAAAATGAAGACTCTTATAAATGCGTAATGACTGACAAACCCAGCTTTTATTTATTTCATAAGTACACTTTTTTCTATTATTATATATTGACTAACTGAGACTTTTTACACTGTGACGTCATGAATATATTTATCAAATAAAGGCGTCAAAGTTTTCATTCGCGTTATTGCTTGCATATCTAATGACAACGTAATCTATGGCAGTAAGAGCAAAGATTGTAACAATAATCACGATTGTATTTCAGCGACCACAACATTTATATATTTTACAACATGCTGATATATCGAGAAAATTTGGGTGGGGGGTTACTTGTTTGTTTTTTATTGCTGTCTGCCAGCATTACCGTACCTGCGCCATTATTTAGTCACTTAGCATCCTCCATAATTTACTTTTACTTTAAAAGTTACTTTTCAGAATATTTATAAGCGTTCTTAAATTTTAAAAACTTTATTGTTATTTTTTTATTGGCATCTCACCCCATGGAAGGCAGTCAAGCCACTAAGGAGTTACAGCATGTGGAAGAATTAGGAACAGAAACATTACTAATTAGCAGAAAAAGAAAATACCATTACATTTCATAAATGAAACAGGTAACTCAGTTATGAAATGAGATCCCACCCCCTACTATTTGCCCATAGTTGGGACCCGGGCCATGGGTAGACCTGGGAACAACAGCAGCTAAGAGGTGGTTCCACGTTCCTCAAGACCCCCAACCTAACGCTCACAGCCATGCCAATAAGGAATAATTGCTCGCTATCAAGGGAAATAACTAGCACACGTGAAATTATTTCAGAAGTGTGCTTTCGTAGCTTTGTTGGAGACAATTTTAATACATTTATGTGTATATTAAAAAAAAAAACAATTATTTGATTTTTGCAGGAATTTCCACAAAGTGTTTTCAACTGAAAAAGGCGGTATAAAAAAAAAATTCAAACGTGCTAAAAAGAAATAAATTTAAAAAAAAATAATTTGGCCTATCCTCTTATTAACAACAAACTTTTTCACGATAAAACTTTGTTTTTATTAAGTTTGGGGCCTTTTCATCAGGGTATGCTCATTTTTTAGTGAAAAAGGGAACATACCTAG
>OZ038480.1:93601823-93629323 GCA_964036315.1 Acanthosepion esculentum | reverse complement strand
ATTTATTGAAACGCGTTACGCTACGCCTTAGTTTCACACCTACATGGATTTTTTTTTTGTAAGCTGTCTATTTTTGACATTTAAAACTTCTAATATTTCTAAACACTTTTACTATTTACATGATGCATAGCTTTTGTGTTCGTTGCTGATCTGCGATTGAATAAATCTATTATCAGCTAAATGGCAATTTATGAAAAAATGCTTAACAAAAGTTTCGTTGATCGATATATTAATACGTGTGTGTGTGTGTGTGTGTGTGTGTGTGTGTGTGTGTGTGTGTGTGTGGTTTTCATTGAATTCTAACAAATATGGATTTGTTTTAAATTCTTACAAGATTCACAAAGGGAAGATTTATGAAAGAAGAGGTGAAAATATTTTCGTCAAAAATATAATACATTTGGGTTTTTAAATAAAGTAAAATAACTGTTCTCGACAGATTTTTTTTAAAAAAAAAAGGCAGAATTGTTTGAATTTAATTAAAGTATTTCCCTCTAAGAAAGTGATTTTTTTTTAATTAAGAAAAATATCAAAGAATTTAGCTTGTTAATGGTGATCAGCCGAAAAATTTTAAAAGATGCATCGATATGCTAAATCCTTTATTCCTCCTGATACTGAAGTAAGTTCTCTTATTTTGCGGCGTCAATAGCAAATCCATCTTTTTCATTCTCTTATTGAGCCTAGTATTTAAAATGTTAATTTTTTAAAGTCTGTAATAATTTATCGGTACTCCTATTTGGCAGTGAATGCTGGACAATGTACTCACAGGTGAAGAATTTGGTCGAAGTTGGCTGATTTTGTTTAACGGCATATCGTAGATTATTTAATGGCGAAATCTAAATATTTTTTACGTAATTTTATACTTTCAACAAAACATATATTGTACATAATTTTATGTTTTTAAATTAAAGATTTTTTTGTTGTTTTTTAGACATATAGTTTGTACATCTTAAAATGTATTGTTAGTAATTTTACTATAAAATTGTATTTTCATATTTTTTTTAGTTTTGCATTGATTATCATTTTGTTATAAAAATGTGTTGTTGCTCATTTTATTATAAAATGTACTGTTGATTTTTTGTTTGGGGGTTCACTGTTTGCCCATAACTGGGACTATAACAGCTGGGACCCTGACCTGAGGTGGTAGCACCTAATAGGGCCTCAGCTATGGGCAAATACTTAACACCACAAACTGGTGTCAAAACACTATAGAAGTATAAAAATAGATATTTATAGTAAAAATACCAGCAATATATTTTTAAAAAGTTACCAACAAACTATTTGACTCTCGACAAAAACCCTATTTACAAAAATACGTCAATGAAACCTGATCTACAAAATGATTTCTTACAAATAAATAAATATTTTATTTATAAGATCCTATCCTAAAAATCGTGTCGTCATTAAATAACCAATTGAGGTTAATATGCCGTAAAACAAAACAAACCAAGCCATCACTCAAACACCATCATTCAAATAATACTTTTAAAAATATATCGGCTTTTACTCAAATTTCTATGTCGTTTGCATATTTCTTAAAGGAAAATACTTTTTCCACTGCGTGGACGCAAAAGTAGAACTACGACATTGTTTTCTTATATATTGTTTCATTGAAAAACTCGGAAAATGTTATCATCGTAATCATAATGATATCCTAATATGATTATCGTTTAATTCTGCAAACTATCCAGACATATGTTAATATAGGCAGAGTTATTTAAAATGTATAACACATCTATCAACCGTGTTCTACCAAAACGGATAAACATTAAAAATATATCGGACAATCTATTCAGATTAAAATAAATATGGCATATGACCTAATGATAGAACAGTTTATGTTTTCATTTTTTGCTATTGTAAATTTTAAATATTTTCTTCTTTATGTAACGTGTCAATTCAGGACGTGGGCGATAATGGTCCTCCACCTCTTCCTGTAGCTCTTAATAAATTTTGTCTTTTTGCTATTTCTCCCAAACCACGTTCAACCAAGCCTATCAAGTATGTTACACGCGGTTTACCTCTGTCACTCTTTCCCTCAAACAGCTCTGTGAGTATCAGATTTTCCAAGCTCTCTTTCCTCATTACGTACCCCAGAAATTGCAACCGCCTCTTCCTGATGTTAATTATAAGCGGCTTTTTTGTTTTCATTTTCACTAAAACTTGGTCGTTGCTCACATATTCGGTCCATGGCATCCCCAGCATCTTTCTGTAGAACCACATTTCTGTTGCTTCAAATCTTTTTCTTTTTTAAATCGGAATCACCTAAGCAAGGCAGTAAAGCCGCTAAAACATAAGGGATTACAAGATGTGGAAGAATTAGGAACAGAAACATTAATGATGAGTAAAAAGAGAATAAAATAATCAGGTGGACAGTAGATAGCGATTGACATTGTGTTTAAATTTTTGAAGATTAAAGTTAGCTGGAGATTATGGAGCCGGAGTGGAGTCCCATAAGCGAGAAGTGCGAGAGAAGAAACTGTTAGCATAGAACTTACGGCTCCACTACAAATTGATAAGATCTCGACGCCAGTCTAGTACTGCGCTTAAATTTAAAAACTTTAGGTACCACAGCGAAGGGCTTATTCGAACAATTACCATAAAAGTATTTATAGAAAAGACATAGAGAGGCAACCTTACCGCGGTGGGCAAGTGACTGGAGTTGAGATCAAATGTAAGATATATTCTGGAGAGAAAAATTATCTTGCCCGACATAGTGAACCAAATTTCTTTGCAGCTGATCTATCAATCAATTCAATATAATCTTTCAAATTTATGTCAGTTGAGAACGTTAGCCGGTGAAGGGGTAAAGAGTCACTTTCCTGGATGTTATCATCAGCTATGCTGATGGAAAGTAGTAAACGGTCTCTCTGAATAATGGAGGGAAGTTTAGTTTTGGAGGAATTAAAATTAACAAGCCAACGTTTGTCCCAGTTAACTACGAAGTTAGAACTAATCCAACTTCTAATTTTCCAGGCAAGTTTGATCTTCAAAAATTTAAATGCATTGTTTATCCTTATCTAATGTCTTCTTAATTCCTGTTCTTTCATTGTTCTCGTTCTTTAATAATTTTTCTCTTTTTCTTATTTCCTTTGACACTTGCGCGTTAGTGTCGCTACTGATATTGAGGTGAAATGATAAAAAAATACAGAATATACATATGACAATTCGGGGGTGAACAGATTCTTGGTCGTGTGCAGAAATTCTTAATACGTGTATGTATATATATATATATATATATATATATATATATATATATATATATATATAAATCAGTAACAATAATAACATTTACTCACTCTTAGATATTAAATTATATAGCTTTGCATCCTTCATAATTTATTTGGACTTTCATTTAGCCTGAAAAACTAACATTTTTATTTCTGATTATGATTACTTGTTACAAAATAAAATCTTACATTCACCTTTTTAAAATCAGAGGACGAGACATGTTGGCTGAGAGGAGTTTTCTATTCGTCTTCATATATATATATATATATATATATATATATATATATATATGTACGTATTTATGATGCGATAGATTAATTGTCGTCATATTATATTTTTAATTTCGCATATGTGCGCTGTTTGTTTTTGATTTTGTCGACTGCACAATATAGTAGGGTCACTTAGGCACCGTCTGTCAGAAAAGGAACACCGTGACGCAATTCACTACGCCAGAAATTTGGAAACGGTATGCTGTACTGTTTGACATTCGCGCCGGAAGCTTCAACACGAGTCGTTGTGTATCAATCTCAGGACAGTGCAGAGGGCTCGGAAAGAGTCTAATTGTGATTACGAAACCATGTTCAGATAAGAAAAGAACTCCCGAATTTGTTAGTGATGGTTTAAGACTAAATACAGGGGCCTGCATCAAGTTCCTTGAGGCGGTAGTGCTGCCATGTGTAAAGAGGTTGGCTGCTGGAAAACATTATATCAGGCAACAGGACTCTGCAAAATGCCAACCAAGCATGAGAACACAGTCATGGCTGTCAGACAATTCATGCGACCACATCACACCTTACATCTGACTACCTAAATTCCCAAAATACAGCCGGTGGTTATTATGCGTGGGGCGCAGTTGAGCGAGAGACAAATAAATCTCCTACTATCACCAAAGAAGGCAAGGATTATGGCAGCATTCAACAATTTAAACAAGGAGACGGTACAGAAAAGATGCAGGAGATTCTGAAGTCACCTGGAGGCCGTAGTTGAAGGCAATGATGATTTTATTGAAGAAATTCAGTCTTTAGTATTTCAAGTCTTATTTAGATAAATATAGCTATTAAAATGAGATATCAGTATTATTTTCATTTTTGTATAATTTATACATTTTTCTGTCGCACTCTGTGTATATATGAAATATATGAAAGAAAGAGGAGACAGAATGAAGGAATAAGTGACCTACCTGAGTAAATATTTGGCAAGACAGTGACTGGGTGGGATAATAAGGAGTCACACATTTAAATTTACAAAGAATAGGAATGTGTGGACAGCCTTGATATCTCACGTCATGAAATTAGAAGTATACAGTATAAGAAAGACATCACTTACCATGAAATTAAAAGCTGCTCAGGTAATTTCTGTATTTGGAATATTTTATAAAAGTGCATTGGTCGTTCAGTTTTCCGTTGCATTTCTTTGAATGTATCAGTATATTTTACATGCTTTTTTGTTGATTTCATCGTAGAATTTTCTCCATCTTTTCCTCCTGTCCTTCTTTAGATATCTGTCTCATTCGGAAACATTCTAGTGATTTTTTGTAAGCAATCCATAGGTATGTGCTGTTTTCAGTCGTTTGCTTGTTGCGTTCGGTTTCCTTGATAGGGGAGGCCAGACACTCACGATAACGATGTGACCTCTCTCTTTAACTGGTATGTATTTCAGCACGAACCTGATACAGTGCTCACACAAACGCAATTAGCAATTCGGCCATATATTGAGATTTGTACGCGGCTAGTTGAACGGATGATTTGAGCGACTAGCGTCAGAAAAATAAAAATAAATAATCTTTCGGATTCACCGTGATATAATGTTTCTCTTTATCGAACAACTTATCAAACAGTAACTGACAATATATATATATATATATATATATATATATATATATATATATATATATATATATATATATATATATATATATATATATATATATATATTATCTCCTTTTTACGCAGTTTACGTTTCTTATTTAAACAAACGACTTTAATTAAAACGGCGTTGTAATATTCTCTGTTCTGTATCTACACCTGATTCACATTTATCCATCTTTTATTAACTTGGACCGTGCCTCCTCCTGGGGAGGCACGGTGGAGTAGCGGATAGCAGCTGGATTGAGGAATCGGAGAGCCGCGTTCGAATTCCAGTTGAATCCATTACATTCACTTACGTGTTAATACCCTTGGAAAAATTATGAATCTTCTTCTCTAAGCAGCAGGTAAATAACAGGACAGACCAGGTTATATAGCCTTGGATTGTACCTGATCTGCCGCAGAAAGAAATGTCAACCTACTGCGGGAAAAAAAATCTGCCTCGTCAGTCATGTTTCAAAAGATACATGATCGCCTAAGCGTGTATCCCGCATAGCATAATATCTGACTGAACTCAGATAAAATCCTTCTTCTCATGTTACTTTTTATACATTGATTTTTCCCTTTCTTTAGCATTTCTTCTTCCCCTTCCGGCGGCCGTAAACCTAAATTTTCACCAATCACGTCTTCTTAGTTAATAGTAAGCATCTAATGATTTTGCCACTAAACTCATTATTATCTTCAACGACACAATATTTAGAGGATTAACATTGGTCTTTGATCATCGTATTGTTAAATTAAGAATAAATCAAATATACCGCGTGTACTGATAACCTTCTATTTTTTGCTCGTTTTTTTATACTCTCACCCAATTATTAATACTTATAGGTTTAATTTACTACGCGGCGCAGTGGGCAAGTCGTTTTTGAGGTGCTTCGTTCCACCTTTCTCGTGACCAGAAAACCACCAGCGGGTGCGCTGCGATTGCCTTTCACCAGAAGGCAGGTAACTTTGATCAAAGAGATAACTAGTCATGTGAAGTTGCTTGGGTCTTAAGCCTATCGGTTTATTTTTGATTGTAACGTGGAATTTGGGGTATTTCTTGACCGATAGGTCTTTCAAGTAAAATTAATGAAAGATTGAAAAGCAAAGCCGTAGCCAACAAAAAAAGGAATAGAATAACCGACAGAAGAATACAAGAGAAATTGTTCAATAATGCAGAATTTTCAAATTAGAAAACCGAACGAGAATAAAACTGGAAGCCCCATCACCCCAAAAAACATGTCACACGCATAAAAATCGAATGTGAAATTTTGTGGCTCTGTTTTTGCATTGGATATGCACGCACACACACACACACACACACACACACACACACACACACACACACACACACACACACACACATATATATATATATATATATATATATATATATATATATAAAACGAGTTCACATTCCAGTCGAATCCATTACAGCCACTTACGTGCTATTACACTTAGGAAAGGTATGAATCCTCTTCTTCTCCCTGAGCTATGGGTAAATAACAGGACAGACTGAGTTCTATATCCTGGGATGGCAACTTGTCTAGGAGATGGACAATTCTGAATTCAAAACCTGCGGAGGGCATTTTTGGGACCTTGTGCCACGTAGTGCACAAAGTTTCTGTATTCGGCCATTCAAAAAAGTATGGATGGTTCTGCACAAAGCCTTCACCACTATGATCAGATCGTATGTGCTTGTCGGTTCCTAGGAACTGAGCTGCTTGACCCTCATACGTCGAATGCGACGCGAGAGTCCAGCATATATGTATGTATGTATATATGCATCTATGCATATATATATATATATATATATATATATATATATATATATATATATATATATATATTCCAGTCGAATCCATTACATTCACTTACGTGCTAACACCCTTGGGAAAGGTGTGAATCCTCTGCTTCTCCCTCCAACTATGGGTAAATAGCAGGACAGACTGGGTTCTATAGCCTTGGATGGCAACTGGTCTAGGAGAAGGACAACTATGAATTCAAAACCTGCGGAGGGTCGTTTGGGGACCTTGTGGCATTCGTTGCACCAGGTCCCTGTATTCGTCCCTCCAAAAAGTGTGGATGGCCCTGCACAAAGCCTTCACCACTATAATCAAATCCTGTGTGGGTGTCGGGCTTTCAGTTTCTGGGAACTGATCTGTCTGGCCCTCATACGTCGAATTCGACGGGAGAGTCCATCATATATATATATATATATTATTGTCATCCACAGACAGACTGTTTCGCTGTATCACAGCTCTTCAGTGTGGCTAGACGTCCGGTTGCCTCTAGCTAGGATCGAAACACGACTGAATTGGCGTCAGTCGGAAATTCTACCACTTAGCCCTCGGCGCACGGCAGGGATGAAGGTGAATTTTAGCGTATTTATTTTTAGATTTTAGATAAACACACAGTGACTGACAGGACTCAATTCTGCCGAAGAGTCATGCTATATTAGCTTTAATAGTCACTGTTTACAAACCCACGCATCCTTCCCACAGAGCTCAACCGAAATAAATTTTCAGGTACCTCAAATCAGTTTCGATACCTATGTATTAAAATGCATTTCAAAAAATGTAAAAGCATTCTTGAAGCTTTCATTTTTAACTATAATTGAAAGTTAAATGATTATATATACTATTTCCAGTATCTGTCTATATTTCTGAGATAAGGCATTATGTACACTATTTACCTTATTCGGACTATTGTCCTCATCTTGTCGCCATATTTATTACAACGTTTCGGCCGTTGTACGTTCCGGCCTTCTTCATGTGGTTGGAATATCGAACTGAACCCTTTATTTCGCTCACTGGGGTAGACTGTTCTAGTTCCATGTGCCATGTTTAATGGATGTCAGTTATCAGTTAATTTTTCCCTCTGAAAGTTTTCCACTGCCTTAACCGGGTATTGAATTCACACTCTTTGGGTCCTGTCACTGTGTCTAACTAACACCTTTATCCACTGTGCAATCTGTCCTCTTTACTATTTCCAATAAGCAAAATACTCCAGTGTATTTTAAATAGAAATTATATTGATTGGAATCTCAAATTTTTTGTTGCTTTCAGAAAATCGATAAAAATCGATAAATATAGGCCATTTTGACACATTTGTAAACAAAAGTTAATTGTATAATATACTTTTCTGAAACTTTATTTGCTGATTTAAAGTAAATGAATCTAATTTGAAAAAAAAATTATTTACTTTAAGTTTAAAATAACAGAGAAAGGGATTTTTAAAACAAACGGTAGCGGTGATTAAGCGTTTATCATCGTTTTTGTCACCCGTAGATAATTTAACAAGTTAAGGTAAAATCTATCAACATCTTTACTGTTGTTCGACGGAGATTTTGTCTGTTAAAACTTAATTTAAGAAAATGACGAGTGAACGATTTTTATATAATTGTTAAATTCTCAGTAATCTTAAAAATGTTTGGAAATAGTCTCCGTAATCAAATTTTAGATATGATAAATTTAAATATACTACAGTCATCGATCTTTATTTCTGATCATGTCATGTATGGTCAACCATACTTTCAAACAGGGGCACGGTACCTAATATTTTATATACATAAAAAGTTTGTTTTTCAAAAACATTGGGTGTAAACGACTTTTATTGAGCTTTTAAATTTTTGATACGGAAATATAGTTTTCACTTGATAACGATAACACCTAACAGCATTGAATTAATGCAGGATTTTAAACGATTTATAATATTATAAATTATTAGAATTAGAATTTAAATAAAATGAAAATAATTCTTGTAAATATTCATTATTCATCGAAATTTTATTTTTTCTGAAGACAACAGTGTCCTTAATAAATCTTATTTATAAAATTAATTAAAAGCTTTTTTAATTTAATAATGTCATAGTTTATTGCATTGTTTATTTTACGATTCAGAGCTGATTTTCGGTAACTGAGTGTCTTGTTTTACAAAAACAGCTTATGATATAAATTCTCCAAGTAGTCCTGATTCGGATTAATTCTTTTTCATTCTCTTTGGTGTACATTGCTAGCGGAGCGGGCATGCTTACACTGTAACAGCAGGATAAAAAACAGGCACAATGATGCGCAGAATTCGATCACGTGACCACAGTAAGACCAACAATTAGCACGCAGTAGCGGAAGGCATTCTGACAAAACTTTAGTTTTGTCAGAATGCCTTCCGCCCATGCCTTCCGCACAACGAAAGTGCAGATAATTATATATATATATTTTTAGAATTGGACATAGTCCGACAATTTATTTAAAGACATTTATATTATGTTTAACGTTCTTTTTATAGATAAAAGTATTTAAGCAAATGCTCTGTTTTATAATAAACAGTATTAAATAACATTTACCCGCCTGAATGTCCGAGAAATTTTCATAGAAAACTTTCGCTCTCCGACAAGAATCGAACCTGTATCCTATACGGAACCATCATAGGATACAGGTTCGATTCCTGTCGGAGAGCGAAAATTTTCTATGAAAATTTCTCGGACATTCAGGCCGGTAAATGTTATTTAATACTGTTTATTATAAAACAGAGCATTTGCTTAAATACTTGTATCTATAAAAAGAACGTTAAACATAATATAAATGTATTTAAATAAATAAATATATATATATATATATATATATATATATATATATATGTATATATATATATATATATATATATATATATATATATATATATATATATATATATATATATATATAGCAATTGACCGATTTGGGAGATTTTAATGAAGAAATGGATTACGGTAAATTATCTCATACATAGCAGCGGTACAGATTTGCATGAACGAATATGTACCTAAAAGTTCCAAATCTTCATTACAAGACCCATAAATATTCTGTGTGTTCACAAAGTGATATATGAATACAATCAAATGTACATAATATGTTAAATTTAGTAGATAAATATAAGTTCCCAAGTAGTTATTTATGCAGATGACACTGCCATTTACTCTTGTCTCAATAGCAAATTCGTCAGAGCTGACAACGTAAACCTGGCTGCTGTTCTTGAAAAGGGCTTCCAATCAGTGGAGGAGGACATGGCTTGTAAATTTGAACGCCTCCAAAATAAAACTGCTTTCATTTAACTACCACAGAAAATCTTTTCTCTCTGCCCTCAGCATGGCTGACGCTAGACTTCTGGAGAGCAACAGACTGTGCCTTCTTGTCCTTACATTTTTCAGCTAACTTGAAGTGGAGCTACTACATTGAATCAATAGCTGTATCTGCTGCAAGGAAGACTAGGTCACTGTCTAGTGCCAGAGAACTTTTTCTCGTCAGAGTCCATCTTGCACATTTACAAATCTACAATTCGTTCGTGCATTGAATACTGCTGCCATATCTGGTGGGGCTATCCTGCTATTCATCTCGTAGTTCTTGACAAAAGCCATAGAAGAATCCGTCATGTCACTTTCTCACCGACTTGACGTGACTTCTTTCTTTCATCTGCAAATATTTTCATGACAGATGGCTCTAACGAGCTTTTTTTTCCTCTGGTGCCTCGGTTGCATCAATTTAAGCTTGCTACTCGATTGTCATCTAGGTCCCACACGTTTATTGTTGGGATGTTGTTGTGATTCAGCCGCCGCTTCTACTCCAACAGTTTCTTTTTTGTCCTTCCCGGCTGTGGAATCTTCTTCCCTTTACTTGATTCTCTGATAACAACGATCTTCAAAAATTTAAATGCATCGTCAATCGTCATCTTCTGTCTTCTTGAATTCCGTTCATCTTTTGTACTTTCCTCAATCCTCTCCCTATACTCATTTTGTCTCTTAATTTCACTACCTAAACCAACCCACCACTGCGTACTGGTGGCATTACCGCTTTTCTTGTGGTGAAATTATTTTTTAAAAAAAGAAAAAAACGTTGGTGGAACAACTTATGGGAATGTTAAATGAAAAACAAATATACAAGCGAGGCCAACCCTGCTTTTATAGTGAGATAGATCACCCAATGATGTCTTTATTATCTTCGACTGTAAAGATCTAAATATTTGTTAGTAATTTATGAAACATAGAACAGACTTCTGAATTGCCTGATGGTTTCCTTTTTTTCACCACCCATGTAAATGATAAGAGCCAGAAAGTCTGCAAGTGATTTTATATTCATGAGCATAGTGTTAAAAACAAAGGCTAATGGTTGGAGAAACAGTGCCAACATTATGGGCTCCAACTGAATGACATTGCACTTGCATAAAACCTTAGATATTCCATTTTTGTTTTGTGTTAGTTTTCACAGTCATTTTATTTAGCGTTTTCTTGGCAGGAAGAAGAATAATTTGGCCCTTGGGAATTGATTGAACTCTGCATAGTATGAGTAATAATTGGTTATTGCATGCAGAACTGAAATGTCACGATTCAATGTTCTTGGTGTTCAGTTACAACATTAAAATTTCATTAAATAATTTCTATATTTTTAATACTGGATTTAGACATTGTCTTTGGAAAAATTGCCTGTTTTTTTAGTTCGGTCAATAATAGCAATATGTTCATTATTTCCTTTATCTTTCACCTGTCAATTTTCCTCTATCTATCTATCTATCTATCTATCTATCTATCTATCTATCTATCTATCTATCTATATATATATATATATATATATATATATATATATACATATATATATATATATATTGTGTGTCTGTCTGTGTGTGTGTGTGTGTGCGTGCGTATCTGTATGTATCGGTCTGTTTATTATCTATCTATCTATCTATCTATCTATATATATATATATATACATATATATATATATGTATATATATATATATATATATATATATATATATATATATATATATATATATATATATATATATACGTCAGTTCATTATCTATTTCAGTTTCTTCTTGATTTATTTCTCTCTCTCCGTCTCTTTATATATATATATATATATATATATATATATATTACGAGAATCATTCATACGAAAAGCAGTAATATAAATTCGCATAATATAAATTGAACCTACACCACATAATTGATATATATATATATATATATATATATATATATATATATATATATATATATATATATATATATATATATATATATACCGGTCTGTTCATTATATATATATATATATATATATATATTTATATATATATATATATATATATATATATATATGTTTACTCAGTATCTATCTATCTATCTATCTATTTATCTATCTATCTATCTTTATGATCTATCTGTGGAAGCCCCAATTCAAAATTATATAAAATGTTATACACTTAAGTGCTGTCACTGAAAAGTTTTGTTTTTTTATTTTACAAAAGCGGTTCCAAATATTTTAATTTTTGTATTCATATACAGTGTGTATCAAAAATACTTTTACAAACTTTGGGGCTTGTTCCTACCACAAGAACGAGGACAAAAGTCATTATAAACTTATGTCCTCAAATCCTACGTTTTTGAGTTATTAAGTTTAAAGTTTACTGTAGACGCTGCTAAATGTACGTTCGAAGATAAAATCGAATATATTTCTACAAAGTTTGGGGCCTGGACCCGACACCAAAACAAACTAAAAGTGTCATACGAACATACGTCCAAAAGACCATCATTGTACCTCAACACAGTAAAACAAGGCAAATGTTCAAAATGTCTTCCGTTTGCTTCTTCACGCGCATGGACCGGTTAGACTGGCAGACCATTTCACATATTCCCACATGATGTCTAATGGTTTCCGAAGCTCCCACGACATGCTGAAGAAGCGTTTCTGCATTATTAATGTCTGCTGCATGAAGCAATTGTCTTAGGTGGTCCAACAGATAAAAACCAAAGGATTGAGGTCGGTGGAACGTGCTGGCCATGGGACAGGTCCTCCCTTACCTATCAATCTTTCATGATAGATGTCAACAAGAGCACCGCGAATAATGTGACTAAAATCCCATCATGCGTGAACCACATTCGTCTTTGTATAAGCAGAGGTACATACTCTAGCAGGTCTGGAAGTGTTTTAGAAATAAATTCCCTGCAGGCAGCTCCTTTAAGATGTGCTGGGAGAATATATGAACCTACGAGACAGTCACATACAATTCCAGCCCACACATTAATCGTAATCTGATGCAAGTGTCTAGACTGCCATAGGGATTCTGAACTGCCCGAATATGTTGTTTGTATAAATTTGTTATTTCATCTCTTCCAAAGTTTGCCTCATCCCTAGACAAGACGGAAGAAACAAACAACGACTCGACAGATTTTGCAATGAACCATCAGCATCGTGGTGATTGATCAGAGAGGGGAAGACTCTGCAAACGTTTAAAATGATACGGATTAAGAACTGCTCTTGAAGTACGCTCCATGCAGTACTATGAGATGCACGATATGATAGGGACACTTAACGGGTACTGATACATAGATCATCTCCGACAGTCAGTACGACGAGTTATTCGTGTCAGGAGTAGGAGAGGATCTCAGACTCCCTCGATCCATAGTTAGTTGTACCACGAATACTGTCTCAGCAACCCGACGATAAACAGCAGCAAAGGTTGTATGACTCGGCTACCTTCTATCTGGAAACGCAATCTGATACAGTCGTGGAGCCTCGCGTCTGTTAACATTCGTGTAAAACCATATCTGTCTGCTAACGATATGAATATCCTGCCATTGTTAAACGAAACACTTCTCGGTTAACTCACTACTCCACACGTTAAAGGTCGAAGACAGAATAGCCACAAATGCATACGAATGGCAAATGTAACCAAGTCTATATGGCAACATAGCACCATATTACGTAAAATTTCTTTAAATAATAACTAAAAAACGAATTATTTGCGGACATATATTTATAGAGTTTTCTCCAGGATTTAGTATGAGGAACCCGACCCAGTTTGTAAAGTAGTTTTGATACACTATCTATCTATCTATCTATCTCTCCATATATATATATATATATATATATATATATATATATATATATATATATATATATATATATGTATGTATGTATGTATGTATGTAAGTAATTCACAATAGGGAATTTTATGTACATATGTATATACATATATATACATAATTTCCAATGGTTTCCCCACACAGTATATATATATATATATATATATATATATATATATATATATATATATATATACACACATGCATACAAACATGTGTGTGTGTGTATGTGTGTGTGTGTGTGTGTGTGTGTGTCCCGAATGCACGGCCGCAATTTTGACGGATTTGCACAAAAATTTACATGCACATGCTCCAAGTTAGCGGGGAGACCAAGACCGACTTTACATTTCCCAACTCCCATCGATAGTGGAAGTAATCGATTTTTTCATGCTTCTACGGTAGTTTCCATGTAGTTTGCGGACGTTTTCTACTGGCCAGAGTGAGAGCCTATAGCTGACTGCCATGAATAGGCAGGAAGATTCTATTGGCCAACAGCTGACTGACACGAACGTTAACTAGCATGCTAGCATGCAAAAAAAAATCGTCACAAGTTGGAAAAATTTAAATCTGCATGGCACTTTACTCCAATTGGCTCATTCGCTTGCTTAAACTCAACGTTGATTCTCATTACGCAGAACTGGGTTCGGCGTGAAAAAGTATTTGTTGTTAACATTCTTTTTTCATTCGTTTTTTTCCAGTTTTGAGTCCTTTTTTAAAGCTGATCGTTTTGTGTTCATTTTCTTAAGTTCTTTTTTCGTGACAGATTTAATGTTTAGTATAGAGCTTAGAAAAAATTCGCAGTGTAAGATAGGCAAGAAGTAAGGCATGTCGCAACATCAGCACGGCAAAGGGCACTCCTTAAAAGGCAAGGAAGGGCAAAAATATTTTAAGTCAAGTGATAGTGATTGCTGTATGAGTCGAACGATTTTTGAATCAAGCACGGGCAACGCCGGGCCATGCTGCTATTATATATATAAATTAACGATTAAAAAAAATAAATAAAAGGTTCCAAAATAGTATAAAACAGAAAAAAAATTATTCATATTCGCTCTCGATCAAATGTAAGGAACGAATGAAGTGTTTTCCTTACATATTACATATACATATATAAACATATATATATATATGAAGAAATATAGTCTTAAAGTGTGCTATATTTATGGGATAAAGTGCTCAATATCAGAGATAGAGAGTGTGTAAATATAAAAGTGAACATAGAAGTCAACACTTAGAGGCGACAGTCTGTTTTATGCTAGTGCAATCGTCAGGCAAGTTGCCTGACGATTGCACTAGCATGAAACAGACTGTCGCCTCTAAGTATTTATATATATATATATATATATATATATATATATATATATATATATATACGTGTGTGTGTGTGTGCGTGCTGGGTGGATGGAAAAAAGCTTCCTATTGGAAATTACTTATAACTTTTTGAACATCCCTTCATTTACCTGAAACTAAATATACAGTGATCCCACAAGTAGAAGAATCTCATTGCCAATTTCTATTTTTGTTTCTGAGTGACGTGTGTAATCCAGAATGCCTGGCATTACAAGAGTGTACTCAGCTAGCATCTCGTTACGATGGGTGGCAGTCCGTGGTACTGACGCAGTGTTCATGGACGTCGTGCTACACTAGATGTCAAAACCATCAGAAATTATCCTTTCAATGTGATGAGTATAAGATCTGTGGTAGCCACACACCGTAGCAGTCGTCATTGAACAACCAGATTCGAAGAAAATTTGAAAAATACAGAATTTTTAACTAAAGTTAAAAATCACGTCCTCTCTATTTAAGTCTATTTTCCTCTTCTGTAGGTATAGATCTACACACACACACACACACACACACACACACACACACACATATATATATAGATAGATATAGATATAGATATATGTGTATGTATTTTTGATACACCTTATATATGAATACAAATATTCAAATATTTGGAACCGGTTTTGTAAAAAAAATACAATACTTTTCAGTGATAGCACTTACGTCTGTAGCATTTTTCTACGATTTCGAATTGGGTTTCCATAGAGAGATCATAAAGATAGATAGATAGATAGATAGATAGATAGACAATGAGTAAACACACACACATACACACACATAAACACATATATATATATAGATAGATAGATAGAGATTTTAACGCTGTATTGTGCTTCTATCACTATTCTGTTAAAATAACTTTTTTTAAGAAAATAAACTAAAAGTTAATAAAGATATTAACTATTTTATATATCGAATTCCATTCAGCCTGTATGTTTATATATAAGTAATTAGGAGGGTTTGAGAATTATAATTAAGTAATTTATCAAGTCTAGAAACCTCAACAGAATACAAAGAGCACTGGCCAGCCGTTTCGTTTTATATTTGAGACTCATCAGCAGTGAGCATCCACTACCAAGAATTGAAACCCGGACAGTTACATCGCCAGGCAAACTCCATAACAACTGTTCCAACGAGCCTCGGAGAAGAAGTAGCGAATCAGACTCGATATAGAGCCGCTCGATCACATATTCCGTGGTGGAACTCAACAGAGTCTCCCTTTTTACCCATAGGACTGTGCCCACTCGAGCCACGACTACTATCACCAAGCCGCTCCAAATGGAGCATTAGAAGCCGGTTCAAGCTTAGGATATACAAATAATTAAACGGTTAATATTACTATTGCTATATATATATATATATATATATATATATATATATATATATATATATATATATATATATATATATATAGCAATAGTAAATATATATATATATATATATATATATATATATATATATATATATATAGCAATATATATATATATATATATATATATATATATAGCAATAGTAAATAAATATATATATATATATATATATATATATATATATATATATATATATATATATATATATATATATATATATATATATATATATATATATATAGCAATAGTAATATTAACCGTTTAATTATATTGAAAATTTCGGCATTCATTGACTGAATAGCTGGTAAAAATCTCGCTTGAAATTTATAAAATCTTTCTCTTAAATCATATTTTTTAGGAAAATAGGTTTTGTCAGATCGTGTAATTATTATCGCTCTTACCATTATTTGTGGAGAGGTCCTTCTTGATTATGACATTATTTTTTTCTTCCAGTTACGTCTGTGACGGAGAATATTTCCCTACAAGTTTTGATTCGGCTGTCGGACGAAAGACAAAAATATTCCTACATCCAGAGGAGTAGCAGGAGGAGAAGTAGCAGCAGTAGCATCAGTAGCTTTTCCTGAAAACAATTAGTCATTCATGGCTAAACATTCTCTTCCCTAGTTTCTATTCTACATTATGTTTCCCTGGACCAAAAGGTACTTGTTCTTAAAACAATTCCGGTTTTTTCCTGTTGTTTTTGACAACTCAGTTACAACAAACAGCAATACATTTTAGTTGTTGCTGCTGTTGAAATTCTTCAAGTGATGTCATTTCTCTTATTTGCAATAGTAATTTGTTTGTGATTCTGTAGCCCCAGTCGACGGGGTTCGAATTAGTACCATCTACGCTGAGACCGACAAGATTAATTCTCTGGGGAGCCATTTTTAATCATTAAACGATGTTGGGCGCCAGAAATCCATCTGAAACTCGCCCATCTAAGGAAACTATTAAAAGTTGTCTCAATTTCAAAAGGTAATGCTTTGGTTTTGTAGCCTACGGCAGTTTTAGACGCAACTCCTCCTAGCGCAGACTATTCTATGCTATGTTTCCTTACCGTCTATATTAAATGTGCTATAACTGTTCCATACATCAAGGTATTTGATGTGATGTGTTTACACATGGTACATGAATTTCGATCCTAATTTGAAACAACTTATACGAAAATAGAAAAAAAAAACGAAAATTAAAAAGACAGTACATGTCTGGATTTCATAAAAACTTATACATATCTATCTATCTATCTCTCTCTCTCTCTCTCTCTCTCTATATATATATATATATATATATATATATATATATATATATATATATATAATCAGTTTCATTCTTGAGCACTTTTGCTCATAAATATAGCATACCATGAAAATAAATTTTATCGTATATATATATATATATATATATATATATATATATATATATATATATATATATATATATGTAAGCCTTCCACCCCAAGCTAGGCTTGAAGCCACTAGCACGCAAAGGGTTACAGAGAGTTGGAGAAAGAGCAAAGAGAAATGATAGAGGAAAGGATGAAGAGAAGGTTAGGGGATATATCAGGGCATCTGGAGACGTCGATTGACATTACATTTGAATAGTTGGAGACTATAGTCACCAGGAAAACAAGAAATGGGGAGGAAGTCCACAGGCTAGAAGTGCGAGACATGGCGATATTGGAGTAGAAGAGCTACATCTAACAGTTTCGACAGTGAAAGAGTGAGAGCGAGATGCCAACCTAGTTGAACGCTCATATATATATATATGTTATGGACAGTCAGAAAAGTAACGGGACTGATGTCACAATCAATTTATTTCAATTAAAAAAAAAAACTAAATGGTTTCCCCTTCAAAGTCATCCAGCTCGAGTCTAACGCACTTTCTAATCCTACTCTGCCACGCTTCTCTGCACTGCTGGAAGGATTCTTCTTGAATGCTTCTCAGCTCCGTCGTTACAACCCTCTTGATGGCCTCGACGCCTTCAAATTGGATTCCCTTGATGTTCCACTTGAGCTTGGGAAAAAGAATAAAGTAATACTGAGCAAGATCAGATGAATAGGGATATTGTTCCAGTACGGCGAGATTCTTCCCGGCCAGGAATTGCCGTATGCTCAGGACGTTGTAATACCGTGCACCGTTGTGCTGAAGCAGCCAGGATTTGAAAAAATGCAAATGGTTGCAAAAAGCTTACATTTATATACTCCCAATATATCATGTTAGATGTCAACATATTCCGCTTATACCACGTTCACCTAATTGCACACACCGTCCTTTACTTTTCAGAAATGCCTGGAATACATACATACATATATATATATATATATATATATATATATATATATATATATATATATATATATATATATATATATATATATACATGGTGGACTCTCCCATCGTATTCGACGTATCAGTGTCAAGAATGTTTTTTCATTTTTAAAAATTCATTTTAATCTTTAGATATCGAAAGTGAGTGGATATACATATATATATATATATATATATATATATATATATATATATATATATATATATATATATATATGCATGTTCAATTAAATAATATAGACAAGTTTTTTCTATTTATTTTATGCAAATACCTTTCATATCGTCTGATAAGCTTACTAACATTATCATTGAAAGACGAAAGAAAATCACATGCATATATGGCGGTCTCTCCCGTCGTATTCGATGGATGAGGGTCAACCAGTTCAGTTCCTAGGAACCGACAGCTAGACACCTGCACATATGATTTGATTATAGTGGTGAAGGTTTTGTGCAGAACCAACCACACTTTTTGAAGGGCCGAATACAGAGACCTGTTGCGCTACTTTCTACAAGGTCCCCAAACGACACTCCGAAGGATTTTAAATTGAGAGTTGTCATTCAAGGCTATAGAACCCAGTCTATCCTGCTATTTACCCATAGCGGGTGGGAGAAGAAGAGGATTAATACCGTTCCCAAGGTTATTAGCACGTAAGGAAATATAATGGATTCGACAGGAATTCGAACTCGACTCTCCGATCCCTCAATCCGAGCCGACATATATATATATATATATATATATATATATATATATATATATATATATATATATATATATATATATATATATATACACATATATATATATACATATATATATATATATACATATATATATATATATATATATATATATATATACATACATATATATATACATATATATATATATATATATATATATATATATATATATATATATATATATATATATATATATATAGGATTAATATAAAAATTTGTTTCTTAGCCGATTGATGTTATATTCAGCACCTCCAATCCGGAGATTTGTAGTAATTGTTCGGTCCACTCCTCAAGAGATGTCAGCGAATGTCTGCCAATTTTCTTGTTTTCATTATTTAAAAATATATATCCTTACACATTTTTTTTAGGTTGATCTTTCTTGTTGTCCATGTATGTATATGTTTGCGTGTGCGCGCGCTTACACATGTATGCGCATGTACGTGTGCATATGTGCACATGTATAGTATGTCGTGGTTATTTATTCTTTTCAAAATGTACTCGTCTCTTTGCAATCTCTCGTTATAACTTTTCTTTCTTTTCTTTGTCTTTCGGCTCTGAGTGTCAAAAGATAATGTAGCGATTTTTTCCAGGGACAGAGGCGCCTTAAAATTAGGTTAATATTCCAGAATATTTTGGGTTTCTCAAAATATAGGTGTATTCCCTTTTCTTTTGTTTATTTGTTTGTTTTTTTATTTATTTCTTGTTTAAATAATTAAAAAAATGCTTAATATTTACCGTATTTGACAGCATATAAGACGCACGGGTGTATAAGACGCACCCCAATTTCAGCAGGGCAAATAAAGAAAATATTAGTAATTAGTAAAATTAATGAAACTTATGTATGACATATAAAACGCAGGCGAATTTTAAAATATATTTTTAGTAAAAAAAAGTGCGCATTATATGCCGTCAAATACGGTAAGTCAAAGACATATCTATATTTCTTTTTTAGCTTCCGGACATTTTTTATATATATATATATATATATATATATATATATATATATATATATATATATATATATATATATATATATATATATTTCAGTTGACAGAGTGCACAAAGCATGCACTTCAATAACTTTACGCTGATCAAGCGCATAAAAATGCCTTAAATAATCCTAGAAGACATCTTACTAACATTGTTCAAATTTCACTGGAAATACTTTAGTCAATATAATATTTATAAGAATGGTTAATCCAATTTGAAAGTTCTGTTTCTTGCATCATATTAAATTGAACGAATAAAATATATTTATTTGTAGTTATGCCAATGATTTTCCTTTAAGTACTCACTAGTATTCGTAACTGTATTAAAGGGAATTGTGGAGTTCATCCCTTTCTTTATAGTATTTGGACCAAATAATTGGGAATTAATCTGTGGATTCGTAACAGCTACGTTATGGAACAGCATTTTAAACAAATGACTTCAGTGAATTTCAGTTGTGTCAGTCAATGGATAACCATTTTATGGTTTCTTTTACGCTTGATGAATCAACCACATACTGTATATTCTCGTGAAAGTGTGAGTTTTATGATCAGTTGTTTTAGACAGCACAAGGCTTAAAAAGTATGTATTTTCAGTGACCGTACGCACTATAGACAAGTACATTTTTTCTGGAGGGGTTAAAATACACGTAAAAATGGTCAGGAGCACTATACACGAAATCGTCTTATACACGAGTATATACTATATATTAAGACGAACTTATTTTTTATGATACTTTTGCATCCGTTAACCGATTGATCTAGTCGCATTACAAACGAAATCGGCTTATACATGCGTATATATGATATATTAAGACGAAGAACTTATATTTGATGATACTTTTGCATCCGTTAACCGATTGATTTAGTCGAACTGCAAAAGAAATCGGCTTATACACGCGTATATACGATATATTAAGACGAAGAACTTATATATTTGTTGGTACTTTTGCATCCGTTAACCGATTGATTTAGTCCCATTACAAACGAAATCGGCTTATACATGCGTATATACGATATATTAAGACGAAGAACTTATTTTTGATGATACTCTTGCATCCGTTAACCGATTGATTTAGTCGAACTGCAAAAGAAATCGGCTTATACACGCGTATATACGATATATTAAGACGAAGAACTTATATTTGATGATACTTTTGCATCCTTTAACCGACTGATTAATATCTGTGTTTTACAAAGAAGTAATTCTAATCTACAAGTAATTTTATTGGAAAAAAATTGAAAAGAACCAACCGTATAAAATTATAAAAATGAATTCCTTCAATAAATATCATTTTTTTAAAAAATAATAAAAAAACTGAATAAATTAATTCGCGGAAAACAGGCAATGTGCTGTAAGAGTTTCTTTCTTTCTTTTATTTTTAAAAAAAATTTCTTTTCATCTAAATTTGTTTGGTTTTATTTTCGTTCCGCTAACTTCCTTCCATCTTTGAACAACTCTGATGGCGGACTACACTAAAATTAAGTCTTGATCGTAGTTTACCTGAGAGCAACTTTCAGTAAAAGAAAGGAATGCAAATTGGCGGTTTCTGTTCCAGAAAATTGCAAGTGATAATTTTATTTTCATGCATGCGTACCGCTAATAATTATACCCACATCGTGTTCGCCAGTAACATCCATATCACTACCAGCGCCCGTCGTCGCCTCCTTCGCTGCGGTCGCTGCCATTATTGCCCCGACTATCAAGATCAGCAGCATCACTGCGCCATGTTCTTCCGTATTTTCGTTCCCAGAACCATGGTTATTCCAACGCTACCAGCACCATTATCATTATCGTCGTCGTCCTTTTGTTTCTAACATCTGCTTTAGTATAAATAGTGGCATTCGCACTTCCGTCGCCGTATTCTTCATCGCTCACCAGCCCACCATTGAAATAAATACGCATTTTTCACACATCACACTCGCTATTATCGACATTCGTAAAACAAAAATATCCTTTCACATTGGCAGTTTCTTCTTTTTGGCACCGAAGGCTTCCACATGAACTCCAGATCTCTTCCTAATATTTCAGAGCCTATATACCATCAGAATATACTACATCTACAAATATACATACAGAAATGTGAACACATGCATACATCAATATTTATATATTTATCTACTCACCCATATACACAGACATATTGTATATTTGGGTAGCAGTTCTTTTGTTATGTATGTTTCGATAAATATGACGGACAAAAAATTTCGTGTATGTTTTGATTTCATTTTTTTTGTTCTTACAAGTTTTACTTGTTTATTTGTTATACGTTACTATTATTATTATTATTATTATTATTATTATTATTATTATTATTATTATTATTATTGTCATCATATTGACGATTGTATGTGCGGAGAAATTGTCTATAGTATTAGTCAAACGAATTTTGAAAAACAGTCATTTCTATAGACAGTTTCGTCTTGAAGAGAGAAAACAAGAGTTACTTGTCCATTATATATAACTATGCACACACACATACAAACACACACATGCATATGCATATGCATATATATATATATATATATATATATATATATATATATATATATATATATATTACATAGTATAGAAATAAAAAATGACCTCATTCGAATAGCTATTTCGGCTCACAAGAATTACTTATAGGACTTGCCGACTAAGAGGAGTGAAGAAATGAAGTAGGAGCTTTAAATTTTAACATTTAAAGAATGAAAGAAGAAGAATGGGAAAGAGGACAAAGAAAAAGAAAGAGAAAAAGAAGACAAAAAAGGAAGCTGCAGATGAGAATCTAGATATAGACTTAAATAAACTCCAAATACCATGGTAGGAGAAGTGGGAGTGTCTAGATCAGTTAAAATAACCTTGACCTATATTTTAAAATATTAACATCTCAACTTAGGTTGAAACAGAATCACAAAATTAAAGACACGAGTGCAAACAATTTTAAAAATTAAAATAAATAACAGTAAATATTAGTTCTAAATCAAAGAACAAAAATTATACCTTCTCCTTTTTCTTCTTCTCTCTCTCTCTCTTTTTCTCTCAAGTGTCAGCACAATGTAATTGTCTTTATTAAAAAATTTTCAAAAATTAATTATACTTTTCTGAAATTTTTTTTGAGAAATATTAGCTGATTTAAAGTTTAATTAAAGTGACTTGAAACAAATATTACTTACATTTAGTTTAAAATATTGCAGAAACACATTTTAATACAGAAATAATTATTTTGTTTAATGTGTTGACAGCCTATTGACAGTCGGAAATTTAACTAATTTTTCTACGGAGGATATATTTGTAAAACTTTCTTGAAGAATATAACCTGAGTGCCATTTTTATATAACTTTTTAACTGACCAGTAATCTTAAAAATGTGGATAATAGTATAAGTAATCTAATGTTTAATTGAATTTTAAGTAGTTTGGCATTAAATTTATTATAGTTACCGCTCTTATTTTCTGATAAGGTCATTTATGGACGTCCATATTTACAAGAATCGGCACGTTTATACACACACAAAATTCAAACTTCTTTTTTTAAAAAATGGTTCACTGAATTCTAGTAATATCTTTTCTTTATGATAAATAATATAGTTTTTACTTAATAATAATATCACCTAACCGGTACAAATTGATACAGATTTAAAAGATGAAGACCATTTCAAATTCTGTATTAATTTATAAATAATTTTAATTAAAACATCTTAAAAAATTTAAACAATTCTTGTAAAAATGTATTATTTATCAAAAAAATATTTTTCTTAAGTCAATAGTGGTCATAATATATTTTATTCCGAAAAACAATTAAGTTTTTCTAATCAAACAATGGCTTACTTTTATTGTATTTTTTACGATTCACAGCCGATTTACAGTAACTAGGAGATAGAGATTTCCCCCCCAAATGTGTTGATCTAAATTCTCCAAGGAATTCAGCTTATGCTCAAATATAATACGCCACGAACACGCACACACACATACACATACATACAAACACACACACGCACACACACACACACATATATATATATATATATATATATATATATATATATATATATATATACATACATACATACATATATATATATATATATATATATATATATATATATATATATATATATATATATATATATATATGTATGTATGTATGTATGTATGTATGTATTTTTGTGTGTAACAATTGAGGGGCAGTGTGTAAGATTTTGGCATAAGACGCAATGAAGTCCAGACCCCATTCACGTCTACACACAAAAATCTATCGCGCTGAAAACTGCAAAAAGACCGCCCCAAACAACGGCGACGCATTTCACAGTAAGAATTACATTCTATCTCTTGTATCCCCCCTTACTACAAAGAAGCAAACGCACACGTACACTTTCACACAAACGATACCCCACCAGCAAATTCAAGTTATATTTGATTTTGAAAAGAAAAAAAGAAACATTACAAAATTTCATTGTTTCTCACATGCGTAAACAAATTATATTTTTTTTTATTTATTTCTTCCTGATTGGCCCTAAAAAGGAAATAAAATACAGTTAAATTCGTTAAACAGATATTCAACACGCCTAATATTGCCCGTAACTCATGTGTGTCTCTCATAATTTTTATTTAATTAAAGTTCTTTTTTTTCTTTTCAAAAGCAAATATAACTTGAATTTGGGTGGGTGTGTCATCCTTATTGTGCACACTTCCACTCAACTGTTACACAGAAAAAATGTTACTTGGATTAAACGAAAATTACTTACACTATAATACATATTACTTATAATAGATTACTTCTTGCCGTCAATTTTGACGACACGGGTACACTATTAACTAATATATGCAGTAAGCCGCACAAAAATGAATAGAGAGAGAGACAGTGTCAGAGAGAACTATTCGAAAGCCTATGAAAAGAAACATTATTAACAAAGATTTATTTTTCAACATAATCTATCTTACTTGTCGATGAACTAAAATTTAAAGATGAATCACATAGATTGAGCATTATTTACATTATTCGGACGATTGTCCTCATCTTTGTCGCTATATTTATTACAACGTTTCGGCCGTTGTACGCTCCGGCCTTCTTCAGGTGGTTGGAATGTCGAACTGAACCCTTTATTTCAGTCACTGGGGTAGACTGTTCTAGTTCCACGCGCCATGTCTAATGGGTGTCAGTTACCAGTTATCTCCTGTTCATTTTCCCTCTGAAAGTTCTCCACTGCCTTAACTGGGTATTGAACTTCACATTCTTTGCGTCCTGTCACTGGATCTAACCAATGACTTTATCCACTGTGCCATGTGTCCTTGATGAACGAAACGTTGTAATAAATATGGCTGCCACTGCTATGTATTTAGAGATTATAGATAAAAATACAAATAATCATCATCAATATTATTGTTTTTGTTCCTGACATTAATTATCAGTTATGTCCTGTTAATTCAAGTTCTCCACTGCCTTAGCCTGGTATTGAACTCACACTCTTTGGGTCCTGTCACTGGATCTAACTAACGCCTTTATCCACTCAAGGAACAGTCTACCCCAGTTAGCGAAATAAAGTGTTCAGTTCGACATTCCAACCACCTGAGAAGTCTGGAGTGTACAACGGCCGAAACTTTGTAATAAATATGGCGACAAAGTTGAGGACAATTGTCCGAATAATGTAAATAGTGTACATAATACCTCATCTCAGAAATATAGACAGAGATTGAGCATTACACAGCGAAAACAACCTACAATGAAACCCAGAATAACAGAAGCCGTGTAAATAAGCCGTTCCATTTCTATAAACGTCATTTAAATAATCTGGATGTAATTCAAGCGGAATTTTTCAAGAGGGAATGAGAAATGTACAAGCTTCATGATTTTCTGGTGGAATATTTACACCTCCAGACAAATGATAACGCTTTTTCATTGATGGTTCACCCCAAACAATGCCCAAGGGCCACACAAGAGTAACACGGATAGAGGAGATATGTCGAGACAAGAATACATATTAACACACCGAAACGAGCGTGGCAGCTCGCAAACACACACAAAGTACACGCGGGCACGCGTACATACACACGCACACAAACGCACACACACGCACACACAAAATTGAAGCTAATATTTGAAGGTTCGTTAGTTTCGCAATGGCAATTTGAATCATTGTTTTTCGCACTGAAAGACAAAAGCTCTCCTCCTCCCTCTATCCCTTGCAGCTCTCAACAAGTTCCTTCCCTCTGCTTCCTCCCCCAGACCACGTTCTGTCATCCACTTGCTTAAGTCCGCCAGGTATGTCACGCGTTGTTTTCTCTTGTCTCTCTTTCCCTCTATTCGACACGTGAGTATCACATTCTCGAGACCTTCCTTACTCATTATGTGTCCTAGAAACATCAGCTGCTTCTTCCTGATGTTAAGTATAAGCCTCCTACTTGTTTGCAACCTCTCTAAGACTTCATCGTTGCTCACACGCCTTGTCCATGATATCCTTAACATATCCTTCTGTAGAATCACATCTCTGTCGCTTCGAGTGTCTTCTTCATCTTTGAGGAAACCGTCCAACATTCGCTGCCGCAATGAAGGAGAGATGCCACGTAACAGTTAAGTATTATTTTCTTTTGTGACCAAAGAAATCATCCTGTCTCGCAATAATCTGCCCAGCTTTTTGAATGTGTCCTTGGCCATCCCAATGCGTCTACGGATCTCAGTGTCGCATTTACCGTCCTCTCTCATGACGCTTCCCAGATATTTAAATTTCCGTGTCCGCTTGATTCTAGTGTTCCTGACCTTCAGATCGCATTTCGG
>OZ038480.1:93566823-93596823 GCA_964036315.1 Acanthosepion esculentum | reverse complement strand
ATCCTCATAAATATATATATATATTTGTATTGTCATTCACAGACAGACTGTTTCTCTGTAGCACAGCTCATCAATGTGGCTAGACATCCGATTGCTTCAAGCCGAGATCGAATCCCGACTGATTTGTCATCCTGAGCAATCATCGCCCAGTAGAGAGGAAAGCGAATTTTTGCTTATTTATTCTTTGAATAAACACGCCAGTGACCGGGAGAGCTCAATTCATATAAGAGCTTTGCATTATCAGCAGTAGTCGTCACTTTTTACAAATTCGCGCTTTCTCACCGTGCTCGACCGAAATTAATTTTTTGTGGGCGTATATATATTAAGAAATGCACATAATATCTTACATTAATTGCACTACTCCGAGTTTCATGTGGAAGCAATTTTGCAGTGCAGTAATTATTATATTTATTTACATTTATATTTTGGTTTGACACTGTTTTTTCTTTTTAATTTTCTGGTTCATATATTATTGTTGGGGTGGAATATTATTAGAGTTAAAATATTTAAATGAATTTTAGTTTAATTTTGAAATTGAATTTAAGCTCAGATTAATATTTAATATTGAAAATAAAGTTGGAAATAAGAAATATAAATTCTAAATTAGAGCGACGCTAGTTCTGTAAACGTAAGAAAACAAAAAAGGGCGTTGTAAAATTGAGGGTGGTGGCCAGCACATTTTTTCTAAAAAATCGTTACCAACCTATATTTACCCATTCGTTTATATATATATATATATATATATATATATATATATATATATATATATATATATATATATATATATATATATATATATATATAATTAAAACAAAAAATGGTTTACGTGTGCTTCTTATAATATGTCAAATAGATTGGTTGGTTAATAAAACAAAGACAAGCGAAAGGTTACCGATATAATCAGTACGATAAAAATTTATTAAATATTATTAAACATTAACCATATGAGAGAAATGAAGCACAGAGCGAAAGGTTTTATGTTCGAAATTTTCGGACAGGCCTGTCTCCTTCATCGGCGGTCCGAGGAACAACCAAAGTAATGGAAATTACTCAGCAACAGATGTTTTTGTAGATGAGGTATTTTCCAGTGAAAATCTTATTATTAGCACCCCCCCAAAAAAAAACAACATATCTCTGTCTGATTCCTCGATGTGCGAAATTTTTCATATATATATATATATATATATATATATATATATATATATATATATATATATATTCTCGCATAATGAGAAAGGGAGGGTTGGAAAACTTAACCCTCACGGGACATAAGCATAATGAGGGCAATGCAGATAGGGAAAGGAATCGAGCCACTTACCTGATGAGCTTGTGGGAATGGATGGCAGAACAGGAAACGGGAGCCTCCCTAAAAGCAGAAAAGCTCTTAGGAGCTACAAGAAATAGGAAGTTATGAAGAGTCATGATCACCTATGACTTGAAGGGCCGGGGCACATAGAAGAAGATAGACGAGGTATGAAAATTTAATTTAAGTATGTCACTGGGTTAATATGTAAGCTCTTGCCAGGCTCTACTTCTTTGAGGTGCAATACCAGATGACTTGTTGTACTGTAGAGGAATTTGTACGTGTTCACGTTATAATGCTAGTGAAAAAGGTGTGAAATAAATCTGAAGCAGCTGATTAACAACACGTTTCATAGAAACATTGGCAAAACTGCTAATTGCTTCTGATGAACATGTCATGAAAGAATCAAATGCCTTTGAGTAAGATGATGATGATACAGAGAGTGGGCAGCAAACACAGAAAGAATAGAAGCAAATTTAGATAGAGTTAGTATCTTGGTAAGCTGAGATAAAAGCTTAAGATTGACAGCGGAAGAACGAAACATGAATAAGGAAACAGTGCGGTAGATTTTTATCAGAGGATGTAGAAATGAGAAAAAAAAAGATGCATCAGGCTTTCGCGGCTAAGAAATCCATTACAAAAAAATGGGTCATCTGCTTTTTTCATTAGTTCCAGCTCCGGAAGATTTGGGGGCTATTTCAAGAATTATAAAATATTTTTACAGAACAAATATGTAATAAAGTCCATTATAACCAGCCGCACATGAATACATTGCTGAATGATATTCCGGAAATCCAGGCCCAATAATGTTTTCAGATGTGCACAACATTCAGAAAGGGAGTATTTAAAATGTCTCAGGAGCAAATGCGTTATTCTGGGTATATATATATATATATATATATATATATATATATATATATATATATATATATATATGGGATGGTATGGGATAAATTTTTCTTTCGCTCCAAAATGTGTTTTTTACGTATTTATAAGTTAATATTTCGTCCATGCTATGACTATTGCTGCCACATCTGGTCTGGTGCTCCTGTTATATATTTAGAGATTTTGAAGCGAAAAATCCCCCCCTATATATATATATATATATATATATATATATATATATATATATATATATATATATATATATGTATGTATATATATGTATATATATGGGGGGTATGGGATAAATTTTTCGATCGCTCCAAAATCTGTTTTACGTATTTATAAGTTAACAATTCGTCCATGCTATGGTTATTCCTACTACATCTGGTATGGTGCTCCTGTTATATATTTAGAGATTCTTGATAAAATCCCCAAAATGTTGCTGCACTGTTACTCGTCCTGACCTGGCATCTCCGCTTCAGTCACTTTTCCACCGTCGTAATGTAGTTTACCTGCGGCTTTTCTATAAATACTTTCATGGCAATTCTTCTGATGAACTTCCCTCTATGGTAAGTAGACTTTATGAATCTAAACACAGTACCAGATAGGCAACAAGGTCTGATCAATTTACAGTCTATGCTAACAGTTTCTTCTCTCGTACGTGTCGCTTGTGGAACTCATTTCTGGCTTCTTACTATGTAACCAAGTTGGAACTTCAAAAATTGATATACAATGCCAATCGTTATCTACATTCTTCTTGATTCCTCTTCTTGTATTTTTCTCTCTCCTTAATAGACTGTACTCAGGATCATCAAGTCAATGTGTACGCGAGTCACCAGGGCAACATACAGTTTTGAGTTCAGATATTTCTTTCTCTAGACTGGTTGTCACCCAAATAGAATCCAGTCTGCCCTGTCTTTTATTCATAGCTGTGAGGAGAAGTGATGAATAAATATATGTTCCAAGGGTATTGGTACATAACTGAATCTGATTAACTCGACTGGAATTCGAACTTGGCTCTGAGTCCGCAATCCATTACTCCACCGTGCCTCCTTAATAATGTTTCCTTTTTCTTATTCTTTCGCACTCAATAACCCCATTAGAGACCTTACTACTTTGAAATGAAATCATTACAATCGGGATTCGATCCTGGCTTGAAGCAATCGAATGTCTTGCCGCACTGATGAGCTGTGATACAGCGAAACTGTCTGTCCGTGGATGACTATTTATGCTCTCGAAATAATTCGATTGAGGTCTCGGAGAGGAAGGGGTGATTTTATAAACAGTGGCTGTTGCTGCTAATGCAATGCTCTTCTGCTCGAATCATGCACTCTTAGCTACTGACGATTTTCTCATAATAAAAACGATAAAATTTCACTTTTCGCTCTGCCGTGCGACGAGAGCTTGTGAGTAGAATCTCTGACTGACGCCAAATAGGTCGGTTTTCAATCCAGGCTTGAAACAATCGGATATCTAGCCACACTGATATATATATATATATATATATATATATATATATATATATATATATATATATATATATATATATATATATATATATATATAATGTATTTATTTATTTATTTAAGATAAAAAATAATAGGTAAATATACTTGAGTTGCTCTCCACGTTTTTTTAAACAGTGAAATTAATAATAACCGGGCTAGGTTTAGAAGTCCTGATAAGTAAAACTTCAACTTCCGTCAGGAATCGAACGTGAATCCCTTTTGTATTTAGGGATATCGCTTCTTTCTTTTTTCTTTTTTTAACCAAAGCGTACAGTTATCAATTTGACCACGGGGACCAGCCTGCCAGGGAAAAGTTTGGGAATTACCTATTTAATGAAAACATCTATCTCGGCTGGACTTCTACGAATCTATATCTGCTGACTTCGCTGGGTGTTGATGTCAATGCCCACTTTGATATTTGCATACGCTCTATCCCTTATAGTGATGGCTTTAATTTAATAATATAGCATACCATAAAAGTAAAATTTCATATATATATATATATGTGTGTGTGTGTGTGTGTGTGTGTGTGTGTGTGTGTGTGTGTGTGTGTGTGTGTGTAAGCCGATAGATTAGGATATAAATCTCCGACTGATACCAAATCAGTCGAGTTTCGACCTGACTTGAGGCAATCGGATGCCTAGCCATTCTGATGAGCTGTGATACAGCAAAACAGTCTGTCTGTGGATGACAATATATATACGCCCCCGAAAAAATAAATTTCGGTCGAGCACTTTAGAGAGAAAGCGTGAATTTGTAAACAGTGACTGCTACTGCTGATAATGTAAAGTTCTTCTATGAATCGAGCACTCTGAGTCACTGGCGTGTTTATTCAAAATAAATACGTAAAAACTCACATTCTTCGCTGTCGAGATAGCTTAGGGGAAAATCTTCGCCTGATCTTCTCTTGAGGCAATTGGATGTCTAGCCACACTGATGATATACATTTGCCATATGCATACTCGAAATAAAAAAATAATCAAAACCTTAATATACATAATATGTCTATATACATATATGTGTGTATAGGAGTGTATGTGGCTGATGATGTCTTTGATTTGATATGCAAATATGAATTAGTAAATCAGTTGCAATTCATATGGTGTTTCCATTAAAACTGATGGAAAATTTCTTTAACGCTGTGGAGGGCCATGTTTGAGCACGTCTAAATGACATGCGACACATAAAGAAATTAAATGATGTATATTGTACTTTTCATTTTTTTTTCATAAATTTACTTATATATAATGTTAATTTGTGTAATATATGCCATATCTTCAAATGCTCTTTACAGAAATCGGTTTCCGGCGTAAAAAAAATTCTCCTTATTGTTATGCAAATAATACGGATTAAAGAATTGTGTTAATCCATCGTCATTGTTTCTCTCTTATCTTGCCGATATAATAATCTGTTTTTCGGAGTCGGTTAGTTCCCTTCGCAATCCTTTAATCTAGTTGACCGAAATTGTCAACCCTCTGCAATGTCCAACAAAGAAAGATAAACATGGAAGGAAATAAATTATTTTACTCAATGGACAAAAAATAGATTAGACGATTGTCAATCTCCGTGATGAGAAAAACATTTTATTTTTACATCTCCGTTCCTTGTAACATCATTTATTTATTGAGAAAAGTTGATTATCAAAAAAGAAGACCGTTACCTAAAAATATAATTAAATCTTGGTATAGTCATGGGACTACTGCCTTATGTGATTTACGCCGGGAAAAACTAAATTTACTAATTATAATTTAATATCGATAAAGAAGGTTTGTTCTGAGACAATTTGATCTGTGTAATCCCAGTATATGCTGGACACATCCTGAAAGATACCAACGTAGACTTTGCAATCTATTTTATCATAAGATCATAAAAATACCTACGTGCATTAGAAGGTTGAACTTAAAGATTAGTCATAGCCACCAGGAGCATATTTGCTCCTCGCGGATGGTTTGCGACTGGCTACGATAGTCAACTCTGCTGCGGTTAGGATACGCCACGTTGGACTAACGGATCGCAGTAAGATAAATAATACACCGCGCGATTGGGAAAAGCAAAATAATTTCTCACATACTTGCGGGAAAGAGACGCAGCTAAGCGAAACTGACCCCAAACCGCACAACCACTCGCTGATATTAATTGCCAAAAGCTGGAGGGGAATTAGGAATCAATTTTACAGACGGAAGATTTAGTTTTGCGTCCGTCTTAGAAGATAACTTTATACTGCCTCTCAGGACAAAATGTAGACATTTCAGCAAAACCTTAACATTTCCATATGCTCGTCCCTGTATAGATGCGTGCTGGGGCGTAGCGGTTATCGACCAAGAATAGGGAACAGGCAAGCTGGGTTCAAAGGCACGCCTCGTTTAGAATTCCCTTACGCTTTAATGTCCTTTGAGACAAGCGTGAATCCAGCACACTATTGTAATGCATGGGTTAATTAATAGTATAGACTGGGTTCTATAGCCTTGACTGGCAATCAGTTTAAGAGAAAGACTGAATTTAAAGACGCAGACGAAGCGACAGGTACCACATCATTATTTTCCCCAAAATTTATATCAGCTCACAGATAATACAAAAAAAAAAGAATTATGTTCAGATCTTCGATCACCTATGTCCAGGAAAGAAATTACATTTTAAAAACAAAAAACTCTGTATCCCAACTATCAAAGTATTTTCTAACATGTAAAACATTCTTTGTGCGAATTTAAAGCCACCCACACTTTTATTTGCGGAGGTGGCGTGGTTATTACCTTTAATTGTTGTCATACACACAAACACACACACAAGAATAAAAATAGCCACATACGCGCACACAAGAATAAAAATATCCACACACACAAATGAAATAACTACACGCTCATGCTCACACACAATCACACATCCACACCAATAAAAAATCTTGTACAGCTGGCTACTTACTGAGCCATAACACATGCATTTACACATAGAAAATCATGTAAAATTCTTGTTTATTTTGTCCTCATCACTATTATTATCACTATTATCGCTTTTACTTGATGTCATATTATCCTGCACATTCCAATATAGTAGGAAACACTAAAGCTATTTCTAAATACATATACATACACACACATAAATTTAATCATTGCACATTGAACTTCTGGTGATTGCCACTAAGATCCAGTAAAATAGAATTCCTGACACTTGAACTTCTTAAAACTTTCTTGCCATAAGCTATGCTCACTGAACTTTGACTCTCGCAATATTTGACAAAATTTTATGATCATCACACATAAATTACTATGCCTGACTACGTGTAACCAACCAATTAGATCGCATTCTAAACAGATAGAATCTGAGCCGCATTTTTTTTTTGTTGCATAAAACGGAAAAGAATCTCCAATTGCAGTTAGATGCGAGACATATCCTTGCATAGCCAGACGTCTCTCCATCTCATTTTAAATTCTGAAAATCATAGAATTGTCTAAACAAAAATGATTTGGGACCAGTTGCATTTTCAACCTCTTTTTCGTATATTTTACCCGTGTAGGATATATATGTATATATATATATATATATATATATATATATATATATATATATATATATATATATATATATAGTCAAACCTAATGAGCCAGACACACCTACCAAGGTTTCACTTAGGCAGATCGTCAGGGTCGGCTGGGCCTTGAACGTGTATCTGTGCGATTATTTTCGACAGACTTTCATGTTCCTGGCTCTTTCTTTTTTTAAAACCTTTTTTTCCTTTGTGATTGATTTGGCTATTGTTAAATCAAGAGTTCGAAGGTTTTTCGACACGAGCATAGTTACATATATATATATATATATATATATATATATATATATATATATATATATATATATATATATATATATGTATATATATATATATAACTCATACTTTCTTATACATATATATATATGTGTGTATGTGCGTGTGTACGCGTGTGTATATATATATATATATATATATATATATATATATATATATATATATATATATATAGCTTAGTTAAAATATAAATCTGCGTAAGGGAATTTACATACATTTGAAAGAAATCCAGGATGTGCGTAAATCTGGTAAGTAGATCACAGATTAAGCTCTTAATTCTGCTTTCTTGTTTCATCCGGACGCTTATCTTCTTAAAATGCATCTTAACCGTGTATCAACTCGACCACGCACATACACACGTGGAATCAAAATTTAGTTTTATACTTTACTATGCAATTCATTATTAACATGTTTAGGGACAGTTTCCCTTCAAGAAAGTCATCTAAAAAGGAACCCTCTTCAATTTATACAATTGATGTTTATTTTAATATTACTTGAAACATTAGTAATAGCAATAGTAATATAATAGTAATAGTAAATTACTTGAATCATTAGTAACACTAATAGTAAAATAGTAATCTAAAAAATCTTTAAATTACGATCAGCGATGTGTCCAATGTTAAACTTCATTTAAATGAAAGCTAAATATTATATTGAATTATGAGCAGGTTTAAGATGCAAGCACCTAAAGAAATACTTACCATTTTGGAGTTTTTATTAGACGTGTCTGAGTATGCAGTCATTCAGTTTCTTTCTACAATTTTTTTGTTTCCTTTTTATCAACTTATGTCTCATTTAATGCCAAAATTTAATTTTCTTGGGAGCATTGGTAATGTTTTATAAAAATGTATTGCTGGTAACTTTCATTTGTTTTTCAAAAAATGCATTGTTATCTATTTTTATTTTTTTACAAAAATGTACTGCTGGTAATTTTTTTTACTATGAAAATATATTGTCGGTTATTTTTACTATAAAAATATTCATACTTTCATAGTATTTTGACCCCATTTTGGGGGTTAACTATTTGCTCATACCTGGGGCCCTAACAGGTGCTACCGCCCCGGGTCAGGGTGAAACTGGGAACAAAAGCAACAAAGAGGTGGTTCCACGCTCCTAAAAATCTCTAGATCAGAGGCCTTGCCGCCGGGTGTAGTTTATCTTCATACACAGAACAGATTGCTGTTGTTTTAAAACCGGCCAAGAAAGGTGAAATGTTGTAAGAGTCTGGACGCATATTTACCGTAAAGGATCTAGCGAACCGAATGATTAATTTTCTGATTATGAAACGCTGGTTCGAATTTCACCATCGTCGATCAGGAAGGTCTCATTTTGATATCTTCGGCCTGCTGAGGCGATCTGTTTTGGAAATGCCTGCAAACCACACTACGGGTGGAGCCAATCATTGTAAGGAAAACTGAGGAAACGGAATTGTCGATGGTTTTACTATAAAGAAGTGACAAACTACCATGACTAAGGATATGAAATTACTGGCCATCTTCAAGCTATTGATCATGACAGATGATGTTCTCTCTTCCAGAAACTGTCACTAAAGCCCGTTCAACATAGTTGCAGTATAAACCAGAGGTGAGAATAAATATGAATGTGCCTGAGCGGGCGTTTGCAAAAGGGATTGCTTTCGCAGACAGGCATACTCGAATGCAAGCAGCCAGTCATTATAAATAAGCTATTGTTTTATTGATAGTCTTTATAATTTAATTAATCAATTATAATTATTCTCTTGCAGTTGAGTTTTTTACAATGATGTGCAAGGCCCAAGAGCCACTCGAGGTAGAGGGTTACAAAGTAAGAGAGAGTGTTCATGACAAAATGTGGGGAAGATAACGGTCTACAGTTTCGGATTATAATTGTCAAAGAATCATCCTATTGGGAGTCGATTCCACAAAGCAGCAGTTCGTGGGAAGAGCTTCTCCAGTGGAACTTACATCTTACCAGTGGAATACGTAGAGAATGAGGGCGTTTCGCTTCAATATCTGTAGCATGGCGCGTCTTAGTCGTGATGGATAGAATTGGTAGAACTAAGGAATGTAGTTCGTCTGAACACTTTTCATAGACAACAACGACGTTTCATCTGTGAGAAAGATATTGAAGGGGGGGAAATAATTCGTAGCCCACAAGGACCCGGAGGAGCTTTTGGAATCTATCGAGACTAGAAAGTGTCAGATATTGGCAACTCCTTCCCATATATGGCAGCAGTAATCCATTTTCGGTCTGATGTGGCTCTTTTAAAGGTAGAGGAAAGCAGGAGGTGTCAGATACTTACTGGGGCGCTAAATGGAACCGACCATATTTTTCCAACATCTTTAGCCATGGATCGTACGGATCTCATCATGGGAAACAAGTAAGAAGGAGAATTATCAATATTTTAATAACCTATTTTGAATATTGACCAAATATGAATTCGTCAAAGCGTTTTGAGCTTTTAGCCATTAAATATCGTTATAATGCTGATTGGGAAGGTAGACGATTGCGCCTGTTTTGGTTTGATATAACATGGATTATACGAGAAGAATGTTTAAAATTGGCTGAGTTGGTGGGTAGAAGAACTGGTGGGTATTTTGATCCGTTGGGTTTGTCAGGAAGGTTCACTTTTCTGTTTTATTTAAAAACAGAAAAGTGAACCTTCCTGACAAACAATTTTATGTGCCTTTTCTTTCAAGTTGGATATGAAATAATTAGTGCATCGGAGGAACATAAAAGTATTTTCAATGTATTTCTCCTCTTCATGTGAATACTGAAGGCTTCAATCTCTGAGTGCTTGTAAATAGAATCTGATGACTGTTCCGGATTATATTTTGTTGTTATGGTGAGAATCAAACTTTATAGAACATTTTTATTAGTCGATTTGCGATGGACACTAAGTTCCAGGCTATTGTTACTTCGGGGTAACATGATATCTAGGAAAAGTAAAGTATTGTTTGTTTCTATTTCATAAGTAAATTCCATCGTATCTTCAACCTTGTTTAGTTTATCTACAAGGTCGGTTAAATTAGTTACGCGGGGTTATATTAATAGAGCATCATCAATATATCGAAAGTATGTTGATTAAGCAAAATATTTTGGAAAGGACCATATTCTAAAATTTATAAGAAAATGCATGCCAGCATCCCGCTTAGAGGTGGCCCCATTGGTAATCCATTTTTTTTTAATTTATAAAATGTATTGTTAAATGTGAAATAGCATTGATTATTGAAGTGACGGCATATTTTCATTACTTTAACTATTGGTAGGTTGAAGTTTATTTGTTTAAGTATGTTTTAACGGGAACGTTGGTGTAAACCGGTTTTATATTTAGACTAGACTTGTCAGTCATATTTGTTCTTGTTAGTATTTCAACAAGGCTGTCTGAATTCTTAATATGTGATGGGCTCATTGTTCCGAGGAGAGGGGTTATATTTTTCCATATGGTTTTCGCAAGTTTGTGGGGATCGCTACCAATACCTGATATAATTTGGCGCATTGCAATGTCTGCTTTGTGGGTTTTCAGTAGACCATAAATTTTCGTTATTCTAGTATGACATTCTATTAGTTTGTACCGTGAATTGTTTTCATTATTAATTAGTTTTCTAATCGCTCTGTTACATTTTTGTGTTTCAGTAATTATATTGTGTTCATTTATTTATTTATATGCGTCGCTATCGTTGAGTAGTAAATTAATTTTATTATTGTATGCGTTCCTATTCATAATAACTATCTCACCCCACCTCGTCTGAGGAGGTGATGTGTATTTCCTTATAATTTGCTAGGTTTTCTAGTGCATTTAAACGTCTCTTTCATTGTTCGTTTCTAGGGTGACAGTAATTATTCTTTGAATGAAGCATTTGGTGAATTCTGTGTCGTTTTGTTTATGATTTTCAACTATTGTATGGATTGGGTCTCGTTTATTAATCCCGGTGGTGGATTTTAAACCAAAGCTAAGAGCTGCCGGTTTGGTATTAGATACATTTATGTCATATAGAGTCTCTATTTGATCTGGTTTTCCAATATATTTGCATTTATATTGTACATTGGGTGTTGAGTATACCTTATAATTTGATTTCATTGTTGCATACAAATGTGATCATCTGTTGTAAATAAGCCGCTTCAGATTTTGATATAACACTCGGGGTTATGCGGGTTTTCTAGTTCAGTATTTTTAACTCATGTAAAAGTTAATTTCTCCATTCTTTCGAGTTCTTCAGTAGATGAATTTAAAAAATCACGTATGTAGGTTTGAAATACTTGATGGGATGTTCTTAATATTTTATTTTCATGTGTACATTGTGGGATGATATTTTCCTCAATGCATTTCCGTAAGAAATTGCTTCAGTTTATAAATGAATTGGCCGATATAAAAGGTTTTATGTGTTTTTACTTTAGTATTTGATACACATCGGCAGTATGGGAAAACATATATATAAATTTTGATATATCTAAAACAATTTTAGCGGAACAAATTATGACAGTGGAAAATATGTTTTTGCATATATTCTAGCCGATTTCATGCAGTTTGTTAGCGTTATAAAAAAGGACTAAAAGTATAATTTAATAAAAAAAAACTTTGGTCTTTTAAATAAAAACAGACCACTTTAAGGTTCCATTTAATAAATTATTTCATCACAGCCCTTTTAAAGGACCGCAGATCATCAGACTTTACTTCCAAATGTTGAAACGAAAAAAAAGAAGAAATTTACACATTTTTGGCGGGCAGTACCAAGTATATGTAAATTAACGAAGTGAGGAAGTGAGTGGGGAGAGAGACATGATTGAGTTAGATGTAATATTTCTATTTTTTCAAATTTAAATTGTTTGAGGAAATCCAGACATTGACACATTAAATCGATTAACTTAACGGATTACCTAGTTTCTCGTAAACTATATATATATATATATATATATATATATATATATATATTATATATATATATATATATATATATATATATTTATATATATATATATATATATATATTTATATATATATATATATATATATATATATATATATATATATATATATATATATATATATATATATATATATATTATATATATATATATATATAATGAAATGGATAAAGCCCGACAATTATTTAAAGACATTTTTATGTTTAACATTCTTTTTATAGATACAAGTATTTAAGTAAATGCTCTGTTTATAATAAACAGTATTAAATAACATTTACCGGCGTGAATGTCCGACAGGATTCGAACCTGTATCCTATATGGAACCGTCATTTAGCCTGACGTGCCTTACCGCTCGGCTACTTTGTCAATTTCATAATGGGTGACGTCATTTGTTTACATTTGATACGCAATGAGTAGTTATGAATGGACGTGAGAGATTCATGGAAGATTGAAATTTATAAGTAAATTCGACCTTGCCAACCGAACGATCCTTTGTGGCCGAGCTGTAAGGCACGTTAGGCTAAATGACGGTTCCGTATATGATACAGGTTCGAATTCTGTCAAAGGACAAATATTTTCTATAAAAGATTTCTCGGACATTCAGGCTGGTAAATGTTATTTAATACTGTTTATTATAAACAGAACTTGTATTTATAAAAAGAATGTTAAACATAAAAATGTCTTTATATATATAAATATACAGACAGCATGTTTCGTTCCATCACAGCTCATCAGTGTGGCTAGACCTTTTGAAGCAGGTATATATAAATAAATCTTTATATATATATATATATCAAATATGTGGTTGAATTTATTTCTTTGTATAACTAATGCTTTTGAAAAATCCTTGTGTATAATAACCTTTTTGTGTTCCTAGATTTTTTTTTAATTTCGAAAGTTTCCCCAATCTATTGTAAGGAGCAGTCCTAATGCCGTTTTTGCATGTGTAGTTTTGAAATTTCTGGAAAGTTGTACTTACAAAAATATAATGTGAGTATAATATACCATTATTGATGTGTTATTATTATGTGTTATTATTGATATGTTTGTATAATCCTTAGAATTCGTTTTGCGTGCGCGTTTTGCCTTTTACTGCATATCTACATTTTATCACCCTTTTTATATATATATATATATATATATATATATATATATATATATATATATATTGGTGTACAAAAGTAAAATAACAAAGCTACTTAACAAAGCTTATATATGAGGTATACACATATATATATCTGTGTGTGTGTGTGTGTGTGTGTGTGTGTGTGTGTGTGTGTGATGGGCGATGAGAAAATCCTTGGTCCAACACACTCCCCCAAAATCAGTATTTTATTAACTGGTTAGTGGATCGTAACGCGGACCTTTCAGAACCATTTCGCATAGACCTGTGTTCATATGTATGTATCGAGCGATCATTAATGCATCTGCAGCTGTCAACATAATGCGCCTTTGTCTTACGCGATTCCGCCACGGAGCATGAAAGATTTGTACGCAGCGAAGTCATCTTAAATTAGGCGATTAGACATCTTTATTTATGTCCTTATTAAAATCCACGGCTTTTGTTCGAAACACGCGTTGTTTCTCGTACATTTGAAGAAAGAAAAGATTAAAAAACGCAAACGAACTGATTTTTATATAAAATGGCTGGCTTTTTATGCGTCCGTGCTGTTCAGATGTAAACGTACTCCTTGGATTTTCTCTAATAATCCATACTTCGTTTATATCAGTTGCGTCCTCCTTCAAATTATTTATCCAACGATATTTTCTACCTTGAATTTCACTGAAGCTTGGAATCTTTCTCACTTAGATGTTAAGACAGAAATGGTTACATTCAGAGATTAGTATCGATTTAAAGATATTTTAATACTAATGATCACAGTATACAAAGTCCAGGAGCAAGGTAGTGAGTTACTCTATGGTGTTGTATAAGTTAGTAAGAAATTCATGATATTATGTAGGAGAGAGTTAACGCTAAACATCAAGAGGTTAAGCTATTAGCCATCGGTAAATAATCCTTCAATGAATAAGTTCAGTATGGATGCTTCCTCACTCAGATGTTATACAAGAAATGGTTACATTAAGAGATTATTATCCATTTTAAAAAAATTACTACATATGTTCACTGTATAAATGACCCAAATATAAGAAATTTAAGCTACTTGTTTGTGCATCGTCTGCCTTTCAGAAAGAAAGCAGACAATACTTTGGTCTCTTGTTTAATTTTAAATTTCGAAAATATTTTTTTATGCATTTTGATTTGCTCGGAAAACAGCTGTGTTTGGTTTGCATCCAAAACTAATAAAAGAGTTTCCCTCCACCAAATTCCGGGAAGTGTATTTGGAGCCTACCTGTAGGTTATTTAAGGTCGTCTTGAATTTGATTTTTGGAGTCAACGAACAGCTGCTGCAGGAATCCAGACAGCTCCGGCCTAGAAACTCAGAATAAATATGACAACCACCAGACGAGAATTGAAAGGAACATCAAAGTCGCTCCCACATCTCGGAAAATTCTTCGGCTGTTTTGCGTGATCTATTATTCGCTGTTACCATGAACTTCTCTTCGAAAATTGTACCGAATTATTCTTTGAAAACAACTCAGAGAAGTATTTGTCCTTTTCTTCGCTTTTATGTAGTTTCTTTTTCTGAAGACCTTCTTATGCAGTAAATATAATTTCAATTGTAAAAAGGCGTATTTCATTTTCATTGAAAATTTACATACATGTTATTTAGCAGACGAAGCACTTAATTTGTGCAATTAATTTTTTCTGTGTTAGGAATAAAATTTCTGTAGTTTTTTTAAAAACTCGGCTCGTGTCATCTGTCTTTGTTGTGTGCCCATGCCACTAACTTATTATTGCCTCAAAAATTTGTTTGAACTATATTTTTTTAGTAGCGTGTTTCTTTTCACCAAAATATCCTATACAAGAGCCACTCAAGGTAGAGGACTATTGTGTGGCGTTGTATAAGCGTAAGAGAAGGCAAGGAGTGTAGTTCATGAAATTGTGTAAGAAAGGTAACGGTTACCTAGACAGGAAGAGGTTAAGAGTGTAGTCGTCAGGAAAACAACCAATCAAGAGTTTGATTCACAAAGCAGCAGTTCTTGGGAAGAAGCTGTTCGACTTGAACTTACTTTTTATTAATAGAATATGTACGGAATGAGGATGGTTCTTCTTTGTGCACATGGCAATGCAGGTCCCTGCTGCAAAAGTTAGCGCGTGGAACCAACGAATGTAGCTCGTTAGAACAATTGTCATGGAAATAGCGATAAATCAACAAGTGGTTTGTGAGGTTTCGTCAGTGGGAAAAGGAGTCAATATGAGGACAGTTAAAGTTGACAACGATATCGAAAAATGCATTGGATTAGTGAAAGATGCCTTCTAAAATCTAAGCAAAGGAAAAGAAACAAGAAAACATCGCCAGATATAAAGACTAGAGTGGTGAAATGCTATGTGATAACAATCTTTCTATACTGCAGTTGATGATAGACAATTTCTTCACAGATGATTAGAAGACATAAGGCAACTGGGATGTATTTCTATACAGGGATGCTGCAGATGCCACGGAATGTACATGTTAGCAAAGAAGAAAATATAAGAAAAATGAGAAGGAAAAGGGAACATATACTTAGAATTAGAAGGTAGCAGTTGAAATTATGGGAACGAATAATAAGAGCTTGGAAAATTTAACACTCACAGATCATATTGAAGGCAAGAGTGAAAAAGCAAAGCAGCGAGTAATCTAACAAACTTGTGAAATAGATGACAGAACAAAGCCTGGAAGGGAGAGTATAAAGACATCCATTTTTAAAATAGGCGCTTCAAAGAATAGGAAGTTATGGAGACCCATGATCAGTCATATCCTAAATGGACAAGGCACATAAAAGGAAAAAAAATCTCGTTAAAGACAGCAGGAAGCTTTTCTCCAAAATCTGATTGTTAAGTGTATTCAGTACTAAAATATTATTCCCTACACGCAAGCCAGCAATCTGACACTGGGTGGCATCCCACTGATGTTTCCCACAGGTGGCCCGCTGTTGGATCGCGGACATGTTTGTCTTGGCAATGTTACCTGCCACCAGAGGACCGCTGGCGTTGCCATCGGCGACCCGCCATCAAGCAACTAGCATCATGCGTGTAGGGTTGTTTCTCCTCCTTGGGAAGTTGGTACACTGTATCGTTCCAGACAACTTTTCTCGTCAGACTCCATATTGCACACATATAAATGTTTATTTAATTTAGAAATTCGCCCGTACATTCAATAATTCTGCCATATCTAGTCTTGAGCTCCTACTATATATCTCGAGATTACTGACAAAATTCAAAGAAGAGTCTGTAATGTAATCGATTCTGACCTGGCGTTTCGACATCAGTCACTTTCTCACCGACTTGAGGTGACTTCCCTCTGCCATTTCTACAAATATTTTCATGACAATTGTTCTAATGTTCCTCTTCAGTGCCTCAACCCAATCAATTTAAGCGTTCTACTAGGTCTCACTGTTTACTGTTGAACTAGCAAGATGTAACCGTTTGTGCTATTCTCATAGTTACTTTTCTTGTGCTTCTGGTCTATGCAACTCCCTTCCGATTTCTTGCTTCCATGACACCTAAAATCTTCAAATATTTAAATTCAATACCAATCGCTCTTATTGTCTTTTCCCCTCACTTCTCCACACTAAAGTGTACTTATTTTCTTTCACTCTCAGTAATCACTCTCGTTCTAGTGGTATTTTCGAACTACTTGGAGTGGAATGATGAAAACATATTTTCCCCTGATCTAACTGTCAGAATTCGCAATATTTGTAATAACTGTGAGAAAGAAACTGGATTTTAATTATTTGCACTCTACAGATGCTTCCCTTATTATCACAGATCAAATAAACCGTTCCTACGATTTTATTCACTGTACATACACTGTACTCCTAATTATGAGTTCATCACATAAGTTTTTGTTTATTTTCAGGATGATAGCACTTGTTAGTGTCCCAGTTATGGGCAAATAGGTAACACCCAAACTGTGGTCAAAACATGAAAATATAAACATACAATAGAAAACGTTAAGAGCAATACATTTTTTTTCTGATGTCAACGAACACTCATTTGACACCTTTGTAATGTCAACAAATACTCGTTGTCATTTTCGTAATGCTTGTTGTAGTAGAGACTTTGTAATCACAGATTACAACTATAGTACGCCGTTGAACAATACTGGTGTCAGCCGCCTTCGAATAACACTCGCACTGATAGTACTTGCTCGATAATACTCGCTCGAACTGTAACTCGTGTAGTGATCCGAATAGAGAAATAGCATAGTGAATAGAGTAGAGAATAGCGGTCCGTATAGTAATAGAGGATAGAATAGTAGTGCAGATCAATTAGACCTCACGCTGCCTTCTCTTTATGCGTTTCCTCTATGGTCACGTGCTTTACTTAATTCAATAATGGGATCGCCTGTGTTTACTCACTGGCGATCTATGTTCAAACTCAAGTGTCGGCAGCGACACTTTATTCCTATATAATTAACATTATTGGAAAAAAAATATCACCAACAATACTTTTTTGTGAACAAAATTACCAAAGCTGACAAGAAAATGAAATTTCGGCATTAGATGACCCATGAGGCGTTGATATACCGCTAAACAACCTGATCAAACCAAAACAAATTTATATTCGTACGACCAAGGTGTACACGGATTTACTACTGAGTAAAATAACATAGAAATGCTCGTATTTATTAAGTAGATTAGTTCAGTTTTGGAACACATTAGTATAGTTTTGGAATCTACAGAGTAACCAATGAGAAGAAAACTAATAAGATCTGCAAGGCACGCTTTCTAATCTTTGCACCAAGATGAGGTTCCCATATTTGGTTCATTGTCGACTCAAAGAATTATGCCGGAATCGAAATCTAATTATACGGTTTCAAATCAAATACGACAGTGCTTCATTCATCCTAATACCTTACAGAAAAAAACATGCACTATGAAAAAGCGGGTCAAGTAAGAAAGGGAAATGGTATATAGCTTAAGGGTTATGTCAACACGGAAATCTAAATAGACAAACCGAGTTGAAATTCAACCTTCATCTCTTTTTATTCATTGTAAACTAATACTGTCGGGGAAAAAAAGGCATGAACGCATTTCACACTCCCATTGACGAATGCAGTCCACCCCCATAAAACAAAGAAAAGTATTTTTGCAAGTACTTCCACTCACAAACTTGAGCGGATCCAGTAAAAGCAACGTAAAACTTAAAGGGGAAGTATTGTTGTCTTTAAAATTAATTTAAGACAAAATCTGCGAACTCACTGAAAAGTAATATTGTATGCAATATGCGCATTTGTTTTCCTCAAACTGCAGGCATTTATATTTCTAAGGGTCAACAAATAAATTAAAGACATAAAAATGATGCTTATATATATATATATATATATATATATATATATATATATATATATATATATATATATATATATATATATATATAGGTAACTATACTCGTGTCGAAAACACTTCGAATTCTTGATTTAACAATAGCCAAATCAATCTCGAAGGGGAAAAACAGTTTTTAAAAAAGAAAGGCAATGTTGAATTCAGAGTTATCCTTCTGGGAGCCTTGTTGCCACCCAAGCCTGAACCATTCAGACTGTCCGGCTATTTAACCAACACCACGGTGGAGAAAAATGTATCCATATATTTCGCAACACCGATCGTACGCAAGTGAATGCAACAGACTAATGTGGAATTTGAACCCGGCTCGCCGACTCTACTTTCTGTGCAGATATGAGTTCATCCAATCGACACACTAATTTAACAGTCAATATTATTAGACCAGTCAGTTATGTACCATGCGTGATACACGTTTAGGTGATTATGTATCGAAAGTTAGATGACTGACGAAGCAGATTTTTTCCCGCATTAGTTTGCCATTTCTTTCTGTCGTCGACCAGTTGCCATTCAAGGCTATAGAACCCGGTCTGTCCTGCTATTAATCCATAAAAGAAGAAGATTTTAATGGATTTGACTGGAATTCGAAATCTTCTCTCCAATTCTTCAATCCGAGCCGCTATCCATTACTCTACCATGCCTCCTTATTTGAATGTTGTTATTAATATACTAAGCTAACGCAACTGTTTACAATATGGCCTGTGAGTATTAAATTCTCCACGCCCTCATTCCTAATCATGTAACACAGAAATTTCAAATGCCTCTTTCTATTTTTAAGTATAAGTTTTTTTCTAGTTCTCATTTCCTTAAAACTTCTTCGTTTCTCACACGTCCAGTCCATCGTACAACATCTATGTAAAACAAGACTCTTAAATTTCGGGGTAAACATTAGTAGGATTTTTCACATTATATTCTTGGAGCTTGAATAAATGTAGGGAATTGGATTTTTTAAAAAGAAATCTAAGCGTTGGTAATCGAAAAGTCTGAAGATTCGGTAGAATTTAGTTTAATTTTATGCCAACTTACAGCAAATTATTTAATCAGAATCAAAAAAAAATCTTCTATTTAAAACGATTTACCGTAAATAAAGGTAAAACATATAATGGAGCCGGGTGGTAAGTTTGAATATGGTGATCCTGTTCACAAGAGTTCTTACAGATGAGGCTTTAAGAGTGGTTCGAAACCCATTGGAATCAATCCCTCGCCTGGGATAACCTACTAATATTCCAATCCATAACGATTATCTGAAATGTTAAAGTTCTATAAACATAAAATATTCTTCCAATGAGAGTGTGAAATATACCTATACGAGGGAGGCTTGGCTATGGGTTCACTGTTGTAACCAGTGGTAGCGAGCATTTGCATGAAATATTTTGAGAAAATGGCTTTAGAAATAGCATCACTATAGTCAACAGTATGGCTGCGATACGTAGATGACTTCATACTCTGGTCACGCCAGTAATCTTTACAAATACTGTTGCGCCATACAAACTAAATAACACCTTCGATCTCGTTCACCACGGAAGTAGAAATTGCTAATCAGCCAGCCTTCCTCGCGCAGAGAATGTATTCAAGATAACCGTATATCACAAGCTAGCCTTCAATTCCTACCGTCCGTACAGTGTGAAGAAATAGATCGACCGATGCCTACAAGGCCTTACAGAAATCGTAAGTGGCAACCCAGAAACATAGCCAAAGTAAATGATCAGCATTAAGCGTGCCCTCCAGAATAAAATCATTGCAAAAATAACATCAGAGTCTGCTTGTAGAAACAAAATAGTCAAGGAAGAAGACCAGAAAATTGCCACGGTGTATCGACCTTGCGTCAAGGGCTTATCAGAAAATATTAGGAAGATCTACAGTCCATACAACATCAGGACAATATTCAGAAGCAGTTCCGTTCTACGGAGAAATCTCTGCCGAGTAAAGTCTAGCGTGTGTACTTCATTCCATGAAGTTGTTGCAAAGAATATAAAGGTGAAAAAACTCGCCGCCTGGATGTGAAGCTGGTAAAACATCGACAAGCCGTAGTGAAGGGTGAGACGATGAAATTAAGTCTGGCTGATCATGTATGTTGGAAAAACAGTAGTAATCAGCCCCTGTGAAATGAAGCGAAAATACTAGACAAGAAAGAACAGTGTTAGACGTCGGAAGGAATCAGTGCATATGCTAGCCTAGGACGACTTGTCAGGCCTAGCATCACAGCAATTATTGAAGGGCATCAGCAGGAGATAAACTTTAGTGAATAATGTCAAATATAAAAAGCAGCAGCGGCAACAACATTCATCAGCAGGTAGGTTAGGTTTAATGCACCATGTTCTCTATAGACGAGTGGATTAAAGCTTTGAATGGGTAGCACAGTAAACTGTGAGTTCAATCCCTGGGCAGGGTATTGTGTACTTGGAATCAGTGGAAACAGGAAGATATATAACTGAGAAGTAACAAAAATACGAACTAGATGAGATATCCCTAGAACATTCCGAAACTTTGCGATACCAACAACAAAGATGAGGTCAATAATATTCCTAATGATGTTCCATGCATATTCTTTTTTCTTTTGCGGATCATCGTAAATTGTCGTATATATCTATATACTGGGTTCACCGGGCATGAGATAATTGTCCATCCTACAAAATATTTAATATCTAAAAGAAAACCACTAAACTAATCGAGTTTCTTTTCTTCGGGTTTTCAGATAAGACGTTTAGCCATCTTGACGCCATTTGTCGTAAGAATCACTGACAAACCCTTTGTGTTATTCAGCTAGAAAGAGAACAGGATAAAATCATTTTGTGTCAGCTTCACTATATCTTCCCAACTGAGCAATGGTGAGAGGAAAAAGATCATTCAGTCCTTCACTGATGGTACCAAAATGCATACTCCGGCTACCATCTTCAAAGTCCATTCGAGGACCATCAAGAGAACGGGGAATAAGTTTTAAAGAGAGGGAACAGCAGAGAGGAAAACTGGATCAAGAAAGAGGTCACAACAGGAAGAGGGGTCATCATTTCTACTTAGAGCTAAATACATTCTTATTCTTCAAAGTAGAGTCCAACTGTGTTATAAAAAAAAACTCGGATAATTCCAGTAAGATATCTTTAATAATTTCTAAGTTAGAACGGTTCAAAGATTAATGTAAGAATTAGACAATTTTGCTGTTACATAATTTGGACAATTTTGCTGTTACGCTCGGTGTTTAACTAGTATGTTTGGCTTTATTTTACTAAAGTTCTCTAATTCAACTTCTTCAAACTTTTCGTAGCAACCTTTGGCCTTTGTTTTGTTTCTTGGATACCGTCATTGTCAACAAAACTAAAATATAAAACGCACATAACACCGCCTCCACTAATTATGCCGACTCAAACATGTATATGCGCAAAAGCGAAATTCAAATTTTTATCTGAATGGATGTGAGTTGGGGTGTATCAGATATCGGCTCGGAATGAGAAATCGGAGTGCCGAGTTCGAAATCCAGTCAGTGTTCTTTACATTCACTTACGTGCAAATATTCTTGGGAAAGTTATGAATCCATCTCTACTCTCTATAGCTGTGGCTTGAATAAGACAAACTAAGTCGTTAGCAACCAGTCTACGGCAGAAAGTAACGGTAACCTCCCGCAGGAAAATTGAAAACAGACATGTTCACACAAACGTTTATCAGGTATGACACTTAACTAACAGAATGACTAATTAACCATATATATATATATATATATATATATATATATATATATATATATATATATATATATATATATATATATATATATGCAGAAATATAGTCTTAAAGTGTGCTATATTTATGGGGTAAAGTGCTCAATATCAGAGATAGAGCGTGTGTAAATATAAAAGTGGACATGGAAGTCAGCACTTAGAGGCGACAGTCTGTTTCATGCTAGTGCAATCGTCAGGCGACTGACACTAGTCGCCTGACGATTGCACTAGCATGAAACAGACTGTCGCCTCTAAGTGCTGACTTCCATGTCCACTTTATATATATATATATATATATATATATATATATATATATATATATATATATATATATATATATATATATATATATATATATATATATATATATATATATATATATATATATATATATATATATTTAAAATTGCTATATTCCTGGAATGAGAGTGTTTAATATTGGAGAGAGAGATTATCCGTAGATAAGACAAAGTTGCCTCAGAAAGCATGCGCCTCAAGCTCAAGTTATATGGTTGCCGACATTTGTTTTTTTGAAACAGTCTGTCATTGTGGTTAGCGATGTACAAGTTTAAGAGGAAAAAATGATCGAACTGCTTTGGTAAAACATGCCTGATTTTTGGTCGGTCAAGAGCGTGTCCTTTTCGTTTAGCCCTCAAATGTATTTTACCTTTTGTAATCGCTACAATTCCTTTTCATATTCAGTTTCACATCTCTGTACAGCTGCAAGGGTTTTCTTTTCTCCCATAAAATATTGCTCATAAACATTTCCTTCAAATATTCTTATTTTTTCACCTTATTTTAACATTCTTTTAGAAGCCTTTTTTGTATGAGGTTTTTTGGAACCACATTTACAAACCTTTGAGATTCATAATTATTTATCTTAAATTAAGATGAAACGGTTACGTAATTTTATTAATTTTGGTAAACTTTTTATTCTTTATGTCAAAATGTATATATACATGAAATTTATATATATATGAAATTTTGCCTCAAAAATGTCTATTTTCTTACGCAAAAGTGCTAAGGCCAATAACTCTGTAAAGATTCCAATACATTAAAAGATCCCCGTTAGTAGATGATCTCGGAATAAAAAATGACGTTACCAAGATATAATACCCTCTTTATTGATTTAAAAGAACTGTTCAGAAAGAAAATTACAATTCAAAAAATAAGAGCTACTGAAATTAACACTTTTGCTCCCTCCCCCGTAGCAATGTGGCCACCACGCGGTTGCGAGGTTCGGAGTTGTAAGCTCTGTTGGTTATTATCGTTGATGATTGACAATATAACTTAGGTAGAAAAATGTACAAATAGCAAACAAACGCTGCTGACACTAGTCCTTTTGGGGCTCAAACCTCGGCGGTTTTCCTGCGTAGTACGCACCGCATCTGCCAGATGATTATTAGTTGATGACAGAAAATGTCACGTCAGTTTAAAAATATTTCTTTTTAAAAAATGTTGGATGTCTATAAAACAGTGCTGAAAAAAGTCAGGGATCTATTCGATACTGTATCTATATTACAAACTAGACCCTCTTTTATATCGATAACAAATCATTTTTTTTATTTGAAAAGTGTCGTGGCCTGAGGAAACTTGACTCAATGTTAATGTTCAAACTTTATTATTTATAATAAACAGGAATAGAATTGTTATAGACACAAGAGTACACGTATACATAAGATACATATGAGCGTACACGTTTACATACAAAGCTGTACACGTATTCAATTTAGATAAACAAAATTTTATAGTTCTTATATATGCTGGTCGTCATATCTACGATTGTTTCCTTCAGCGATTGCTTGCACTTGTGAGATCGTTGTTGGTTCTCCATCGCGAAGAGTCTCGAGATATAGTAGTCAAAGTGACTACATCCAGGAAAGCTCAGAGCCTACCTGGTGGAGATAATATGTTCGTGATCGTCTTCGCTAACATTTCCTTGTCAGACGGTTCTTGGAATAGACAAAAGCATCCTTTTCGAAGACGTCAGGCAACCACCTCAATCCAAGCTTTAAACACCGAGTCCAGCTCATCGATGAACGTGGTAACAATGATGCTGAGGTCCCACTGTAATCATCACCAGAACCATTCCATATGACGTGAACACATGTGAATGAATCCCCTTCTATACGTCAGTTCTACTCACACAGAGCAACACGTTGTGCCTCGTACAGATCTGGACACTTTCAAGAAGCTGTTGGTACTCATTAACTGTGTGGTGGCGAATGCAAAGCGTCTGACGTACCCGTTCTTGGCAGGTTGGAAGTTTTCATGTTAATGATATCGAAAAATCTGAAATAGAAATGGAAATGTTAAAAATTGCCTCATACTACGTAACATTACGTTAGGTCATATTACACTTGTGGACCTCTAAATGTGCATTGTCTAATACCTTAGTCCTGGGTATGAAAATAAAAACATCTAGCAGCAAGGCCTCTGATCGGAAGATTGCCGGTTTAGAGGTGCGTGGAACCACTTCGAAATTGCTGTTGTTCCCAGGTCCACCCTGACCCTGGGTGGTAGCACCTGTTAAGCTACCAGATATGTGCAAACAGTGACCCCCTCCTGCAAACAAAAAAAAAACATTAGGAATGTATAAACGTACATTTTCGTAGTGAAGATTCCAGCAGTACATTTTTATATAAAAAAATTACCAAAACTACATATTTATAGTAAAATGACCAACAATATATGTTAAAAGCAGAATGACCAACAATACATTTAATACTAGAATTACAAGTAATACATTTTATAGGAAAATCACCAACAATGCATTTTATCTGCAGTTGAAGGCATAAATTATGTTCGAAATATTTAGATTTCAGCATTAATTAACCCATTGGCAAGCTGTGTGTCATCAATGACAATAGTCGGTGCTCGGGTGTTTGTGTTTAGTATGGGATGATGAAGCACCTCAGTTTTGCCGAGACTGATTGTGAGACCGAAAAGCTTGCAGGCGTCAGAGAAGCTGTCCAGCATCAACTACAGATCGGTCTCTGCATGGGCCACTAGTACACGGTCATCAGCAAAGAGGAGATCTTGGATGCTCTTTGTCTTGGCAAGTGAGGCGACGAAGGTCGAAGATGGAGCCTTACAAACGGTAATGAAAGTAGACTCTCTGCCCCAGATCCTGGATAGAGTGGGACAGCATGCAGGCGAAGAAGACGTTGAATAGGACCGGAGCTAAGACAGAGCCCTGCTTTACACCGTTGTTGATCGCTAAAGTGTCTGTCACGTTAGCACTGGAGAGGAACTTGCTTGTCATGCCGTCATGGAAGAGACTAATCATTGTCAACAAAACTAAAACATAGAACACACATAACACCGCATCTACTAATTATGCCCACACCAACATGTATATTCACAAAAGTCAAAATAAAATCTTTATCTAAATAGATCTAAGTTGTGGTGTATCGGATGGGAATGAGAAATCAGAGAACTGAGTTCGAATTCCAGTCAGTGTTCTTTACATTCACTTACGTGCAAATATTCTTGGGAAAGTTATGAATCCATCTCTACTCCCTATAGCTGTGGGTTGAATAGAAAAACCTGAGTCGTTAGCAGCCAGTCTACCGCAGAAAGAAACGGTAACCTATCGCAGGAAAATCGAAAACAGACATGTTCACTTAAACGTTTATCAAGTATGACGCTTAACTAACTGAATAATTAATTAACCACACACCCACACAAACACCCCCCACACATATATGTAAAATTGTTATATTTATGGAATGAGAGGGTTTAATATTGGAGAGAGAGAGAGTATCTGTAGATAAGACAAAGATGCATTAGAAGGCATGCGCCTCAAACTCTAGTTATATGGCTGCCGACATAGACATTTGATTTTTTGTGTCCGCCCAATAATATATATATATATATATATATATATATATATATATATATATATATATATATATATATATATATATATATATATATATATATATATATTACAATCCTCGCCCGGAATTAGCGAGAAAGTCACTATTGTTAGCTGGGAGTGCTTTTGCCTCTTTCTCACTAATGCCATTATTAAAGCTATCGGGTCAAAATAATAAACGATGAAGACGCCAGTTGGAGATTTATTGTTATAAATCACTCTCCCATAAAAAACATTGCATTTTTAGATATTAGTTTCAAGTTTACCTTTATCTTGACATAAAGTACAGACACAAATATATATATATATATATATATATACATACATACATACATATATAGACACACACGCACACACACATATATAATATATATATAGAGTTGCCTGACGATTGAATCTAGCATGAAACAGACTGTCGCCTCTAAGTGTTGACTTCTATATACACTTGTATATTTACACACGCTCTATCTCTGATATTGAGCACTTTATCCCATAAATATAGCACACTTTAAGACTATATTTCTTCATATATATATATATATATATATATATATATATATATATATATATATATATATATAATATATATACTCCCATTGGCTATGAAGCACCGTTATTTGTGTCTTAATCGTTTACCTTAGGAAGTATTTTTCTGCAGACAAGCATGTGATCATGTTATATTGAGATTTTCTGCCAATAATTATTTACTCGTCAGAATCCAGCTTGCACATTTATAAATTTACCATTCGTCCATGAACTGAATATTGCTGCCAAATTTGCAAATGACCTCTGGTTACATATCTCGAGATATTCGTCAAAATCCAAAAAAAGGATCTGTAATAATATCGGCCCTGAGCAGCCATCTAGACTACAGTCACTTTTACACTGGCGTGATGTGGCTTCCCTCTCCCTTTCTATAAATATTTTCATAGCAATTGTTCTAATGGGCTCACCTTCTTGGTACTCCAACCGCATGAATGTAAGCGTATTACTGGAATGGTAACTCGGTCTCGCCGTGTTGCTGTCGTATTAGCTAAACGTAACAGTAAATTTTCACAAATTGCTACTGATGAAATATTAGGGAATACTAGGAAGAGCGTGTTGTACGGCAAGTGTGTGTTGCGTGTCGGGAAAAACACCAGCCGGTTGCTCTCAAGAGGGCGAAAGTGATAGGAGGTAACAGAAATAACTCGGAAACCACAGCAACTTTAGGAACCAAATGCCCACGGGATCGACTTCACAAGACAAAGAGTCCTGCTGACTGCTGACTTTCCCGTTGCTTTTATTCACATGGGGCATCTCGACCAGTTACAGAAAGGCTCGTATCTAGATATAACAAGCTGTCCCGCTGATAACGGGGGAAACTCCGAATGTAACTCATGTTAACAGACATGATCGCACGCGTTTTGGGGCCTCTTTAGAGAGTGAGTAAGGTGGGGGGAGAGAGAAGCAGAATTTGTATTCCTTACACACACACACACACACACACGAATATGCATATATATATATATATATATATATATATATATATATGTATGTATATATATATATATATATATATATATATATATATAAAACATTAAGTATCAACACATCACTGTCTTGATGTTTTCATTCAAACTGCAAAACAGTTATTTGAATTCTTCACCCGATGATTGCGTCATGCATGAAACTCAGAGTCTTCTTAGAGGTGTGTGATAGTATATATATATATATATATATATATATATATATATATATATATATATATATATATATACATATATATATATATATATATATATATATATATACATATATATATATATATATATACATATATATATATATATATATATATATACATATATATATATATATGTATGCTCTGTTTCATTATATTGACCACTGTTCCATTAACACCTGCACTATATGTTGTAATGTTATTGCCATATATCAATCTCCCCCTCTCTCTTTCTATACACACACACACACACATATATATATATATATAAATATATATATATATATATCTTTATTTTTATATATACACATATATATATACTCTTTCTTTTTTCGTGAATGTATATCTCTTGGTCTTTGTACGTCTTTCTATTGTCCATTTTGATTTATTCGCCTTCTCTTGATAAACACGCGTCTGTATCCGAAACCTCGTCATCTTATTAACTTAAAAAGACAGCGGTAAAGGAACACTGAAAAGGTGCAACGAATGAAAGACAATTCATAAGACAGTGACAGCGTACAACAAAAATGAAGACAAATAGAATCCCGCCAAAATAGGCAAAAGCAACAACAACAACAGGACTGAGGTGTGATGAAGATAATAATCACATTGCAAAACAAGAAATAACCCTCGGGCCCTTCACCGAAGATTCGTACGGTTGTGGCTTCCTTTCTGTTTTGTTCAGTTTTGCTTCTTTTTTTAATTTTTGCGTCATTTTTATTTTTTTATAGATTAGATCCCTGTTGTGTTGTTTTGTCATTTTTGAGTACTCAATACTTGGTGCATTTTCTTTATATTATTTTCTTTTTTATTATTATAACAGGACCAGTATATTATTAGAGGAAGTGAACCAACTTTCCCAGCCTCTTAACATATTTTTTTTTGTTCAAGTACTGTCAGCGGTAATTATTAGGGGACCAAAAACTAAAAACAAAAATAAATAAAATGAACTAAATTAAAAACAGAAACAACACTTGGGGCCAATTCGGAAATCTTATTTGAATAGATAGAACGAAATATTAAAATTTGTGAATCAGTTGCCGATCATGTGTCAGTAAGGACTTTTTTTTTATTTTGAACGCAAACCTCACATTGGAATCTCTTCTTTGTTAATTTTATCCAATTTGGGGGAGATTCATTTTTGATTCTTATTAAAAGATTACTTTTAAAATTTTTATCTTGCTGTTTTTTTTTAATAAGTCTTAAACTGTATAAATTAGAGAAATATTTACCAAGATTAAAAATTCCTACAGACAATTACGAATAAAGTTTAGCTTTTATCTTTTGCTATCTTTTTACCATTCGTTTATAAAATTGCGTTTAAAATGTATATTGCAATCATTAACATATATTATATATAATCTGTCGTTAAGGCTGGTCTTCTTGACAACTGATGAGCAGTTTCCCATCATTTGTAAAATGTTTATATAATAAAATCATTTGCAAATGTTTTTAATATTTGATATGTTTATACGCTACAGACAAACGTTCTTTGTTAATTTCATGTCTTCCCAAATTTCGTAAGAGAAGCTGTTAAGTTCACATACCCGCACACACACTCACACACGCACACACACTCATATATATATTTGTTTATTTAGGCAGCAATTCTTCTTTCATGCACATTTCAAAAAAATAATAAATAAAGCCTTATCAATAAAAACAAAAAAACAACACTTAATAATATTAACTATGAACATGGACACAGTATCTTGACCGTGTTTTGAAAAATGAAATCATTTTATAAAACATACATGAAACAAACTATTTCTTATTTAACAGTTAAAATATTTCAACTTGAAAATGGCTAAATGTATAGCCG
>OZ038480.1:93549323-93561823 GCA_964036315.1 Acanthosepion esculentum | reverse complement strand
ATAATAATGATAATAATAATAATAATAATAATAATAATAATAATAATGTTAAGGTATTTAATATATTAATTTCTAGATTAATTCAAGGTTTGAAACCGTTTAAAACATAATGTCACTTTTCGATACAGGAATATTTGAATTTGAAATGTTACGTCTCATTGATTCCAGGATGTAACCACCCCACTTCCGTAACATGTTGGTCATAAAAATATTCCTTTTTCGATAATGACTGATATGGTTGAAAATACAAAACATTTTGAAAATACAAAACATTTTAAAAATACAAAACATTTTGAAAATACAAAACATTTTGAAAATACAAAACCTTTTGGAAATACAAAATATTTTAAGAATACAAAACATTTTGAAAATACAAAACATTTTGAAAATACTAAACATTTTGAAAATACAAAACATTTTGAAAATACTAAACATTTTGAAAATACAAAACATTTTGAAAATACAAAACATTTTGAAAATACTAAACATTTTGAAAATACTAAATATTTTGAAAATACAAAACATTTTGAAAATACTAAACATTTTGAAAATAGAAAACATTTTGAAAATACAAAACATTTTGGAAATACAAAACATTTTAAGAATACAAAACATTTTGAAAATACAAAACATTTTGAAAATACAAAACATTTTGGAAATACAAAACATTTTGAAAATACAAAACATTTTGAAAATACAAAACATTTTGAAAATACTAAACATTTTGAAAATACAAAACATTTTGAAAATACAAAACATTTTGAAAATACTAAACATTTTGAAAATACAAAATATTTTGAAAATACAAAACATTTTGAAAATACAAAACATTTTGAAAATACAAAACATTTTGAAAATACAAAACATTTTGGAAATACAAAACCTTGAACAAAAAATAGAGAAACATCAACTGGAACGAGTCTAAAACTATATTCATTGCGATGGACAACCATTTATTTGTAAAATTAGAAACATAAAATAAAAATTAAGCATAATGTTATTTTGGATTAAATTTAAAAAAAAAAATTTGCTGCTTCAATATAGATTACATACATACATGCATATATATATATATATATATACATAAATATATATATATGTGTGTGTGTGTGTGTGAGAGAGAGAGAGAGAGAGTATATATATATATATATATATATATATATATATATATATATTTGTTTTTCGCCTCCCCAATATTTATACTTATACATATGCATATATACAAATATATACATAGATATATATATATATATATATATATATAGATATATGTGTATATATATGCATATATATACATAGATATATATATAGATAGATATATGTGTATATATATGCATATATATACATATATATTATATAAATATATTTATATATTTATACATATAGATACATACATGCATATACATATAAATATAAATATAATATAAATATGTACATATACACATATGCATAAACATATTTATATAGTTATACATATACATACATAGATGTACACATATATACAAGTATAATATATATATATACACACACACACACACACACACACACACACACACACACATATATATATATATATATATATATATATATATATATATATATATATATATATATATATATTACTGAATCCTTCGCGCCTTTAATTTGGTTATCATTTTTAAGAAATTCCTTCTACGATGTAACTGGTACAAAGGTGTATTTTTATTCAGCCAGTTACCATTTACTAGTCTGCGATATATATATATATATATATATATATATATATATATATATATATATATATATATATTATGCGAAGGAGTCACATTTTTTTTTAAATATTATAATATATTATATATATATATATATATATCGCGTATGGGGTGGCGACTGCATGTGTTTGCCGTCAACACATATCTATAATTTCGACCAATTATACGTAGTCTTAACACACTTCAATCCCAAACATAGTTTATTCGGCGAAAATTATTTTTTATTTTGTATTCAAGAATATTATAGAGTCTAAACACTTCCTCTTTTATGCGTTGTCTTAATCTTTTCACCTCATGTAAGGCAATAAAACCTCTAAGTCGCAAGGGACTTGCTGAGCGTTTAAGCATATAAGAAAATCATTATTAAGGAGCGAACACAATAAAAGGACGGAAAGTAAGAAGATACAAGATAACGATTGACTTTGCATTTAAATGTGTGATGGCCAATACGTTAATAGACTAAATTCCTATCTCTTTTAGAAACACTTCTTTTGATCTGACCTAGCTATGAATGACGAATAGCAATTACGCCATATTATTATTTTTTTTTTGCAGTGGTTAAATTGTTGTTTGCAATGGTTTAAATGAAAACTGAATGATAGATATTCTTTAAACAAAAACCTACAAAAAAACGACGCAACTTTTCTGTTCCAAAGAACATATATTATCATTATCCATTTGGGTACAAAATCATACAACGTTTAATAGCATTTATTTCATATAAATTAAAATGAAGTCTGTGTTGAATGGTAGACTCCATATTTCTAATATTATTTTCATATAAATTTTATGTAATTTATTTAGAAAAAAAAAATCATATTACTGACAAATTAATAAGTTACAATTTACCCAACCAACCAAGCAGAAAAAAATAGAATAAAGCATATTTTCCCATGTACTTATTAGTTTCATGGTGTTTTAAAAGACAGAATTATAACAATAATTCGCCTGTAATTATATGAAGAAAGTATTTACAACGACATATCAAATTATTTGAGTAAGGTATTACCATGCATTTTTTTAATATTAAAATATACTTTAAATTAATATATTTCAAATTAATTTGGCGTGATTGGCTCAAAAGCCATGAAGGCATTTGAATCAATCATTTCTTTTATATTAATAATTTTAAAAATGGCCATAACTTTTAAATATGCGTTAAAATAATGTTATATATACAAATATTAAATTTTAACGCTTTCTTAAGACTAATTAGTGATATATTCTTACTGAGACTTTCTATTATTCTGAATAATGACAACAGAATTATTTAATAATTCACCGCAAAGTAAGGCAACAAGGCCACAGAGACACTGGAGGGTTACTTAGTGTGAAAGGAAAACATTATTAAGGATCAAGAATAATAATAAAAACATAAATTAATAAGACAGAAGATAACGAATGACATTGCATTTCATTTTTTTATGATCAAACTTGACTGGAAAGCAAGAAGCTGGAATGCTGTTCCAGCAGCGGGAACTGCGAGGAAAGGAAATGTTAGCGGAGAACTTACAGTTACATGTAGTCATTCCCTCAGTAAAAATGATGAGATCTTTGCGCCAATCTTGTACTACGATTAAACTCTTAAAGTCTAGGTACAGAACAATTAGCATATATTTATAGAAAAGGCACAGTGAATCTATATTGCGGCAGTAGGAAAGTGACTAAAGCTAATTTGCCAGGTCAGGACCAATGACACTGCAGATCCTAAAAAATTCAATTTACATATATATTATACTTTTAAGGAATCCTAATAACAAAAAGAAAATATTAATTAGTACTTTAATTTTTTCATATATATATATATATATATATATATATATATATATATATATATATATATATATATATTTAATGATTCATCGAGTCTGAAACCTCTACAGAATGCAGAAAGCAATTTCTCCGATTAATTTCAAATTATATATATATATATATATATATATATATATATATATATATATATATATATATATACATATATACATATATATATATATATACATATATATATATATATACATATATATATATATACATATACATATATATATATATATATATATATATATATATATATATATATATATATATATATATATATATATATATATATATACATTTATTCTGTTTAGAATTGGGTTTCTGGTTCTACTAAAGTATTTTCCCTCTATTTCACTTCCAGTAACCCTTTGCGTCTTAGTGGTGTCACCCCCTTGTCTGGGTGAATTGATTAAAAGAAAGAATCTATCTATCTATCTATCTATATATCTATCAACAGTGATGTATATTTGTATGTTAAGTTAACTTTTACAAAAAAAATATTTATTAAACAATCGAAGTTGGTAATATATTCAGTATATATTAATATAAATATTCAGTATATATTATATTACTATCCAGTATATATTTATATTAATATATTAATATATATTTATATTAATATATACCCTATATCGCGGATGTTTCATCTAGCAATATTTATTATTGTTGAATATTGTTGATGCATTATTATTAAAAAATATTCCTAACAAATATGTGACGTTTTCATATACAAATTGCCTGAAATATGTTTTATTTATAAATAATTTCAAATGACATGAGACACAGAATCATCTATTTAATTACCACTGCATTCAATATATGTTTAAGTAAAATATTATACATTATAATATTGTCTTCTTGACAATCTAATCTTCATCAGTCATTTACGTAAGTGTTTGTATTGTTTCAACTTTAAAAGTAAGTGTATCTGTTTTTATTACTTCCAGGAAATATTTGTCTTGTTTTTTATACTCATATACAGGACCTGATTACCCCCACCCACGAGAATTGCTTTGTGACCCTTGCTATCTTATCAAGATTCTAGCTACATTTATATACGTTACAAATTAAAATAAGCGCCGCTGACTATTAAATGATGAACATTTTTCACAGTTTTTCTCGTTATTCTGGGTCCTTTTTTTCGTCTAAATCCGTGAATTTCTTTTGCTCATGGTAAGTCTCGAAAAAACACTATATAAAATTCACTATTTTTTCTTTTTTTATCCATGATGTTGAATGTGTTAAAATTATTCAAGTTTTTAACAAGAAAAATCTCATGTTGACGTTAAAGATTGCCGCAAAACTTAGTCGATTTTTTAAAGATCAAATGATCTATTATGACATGTCTCTAATTTGTATTTAGACACATTGTATTTATTTTCAATTTTTCATCTATATTGCATATAATAAATTATTGTACATAACTAGGTCACAATATTTTTTTTTTTATATGAATGAAGATTTTACGAAGATTGATATGTAGTAGAGTGGGTACCCTGTATCCTAGATTCGGGGGAGGTGTGTATTTATTTGGGGGTCCACGAGACACTTGCTCATTTACATTTCTTTTAATGATGTACTATAAGTTTCCTATTTAATAGCTGGCGATATTTGGCTTATTTAATTTAAATTCAATTATTTAATGTTAAATTAAATTAAATTATTTGAGGTTTTTAACCCTATTTTCTTATCTTTTTTCTTCTTTTTTTTTTTTTCTGACAAATTGTGCCAACCTATTCAGTTTTGTAGAATTTTAAAGAGCAGTATCTTTTATGAGTATAATCTTTAATTTCAAGTTTCTCGGTTGGAACTTGTGTCACTCAAGAAAAGAAATAATTTGCATTTATTCTCAGCATATATGCTGATACCATCAACAATTTTGAAAAGTTCTGTGATTTTATTTCTTCAATTACAATGCCAGAATATTAATCCATCTCTAACTGGTAATCGAAGCGATGCTGGTTGACTAAAACCTTGAATGATTGAACATATTGTCCGGAAATCAAGTCTATTGAATCTAGTTTTACTTTCATCATGAAAAATTACTGTCAAATCTTTTTTATTATTAACATTGCACATTCTTCTGGTGATGTTCATTTGAAAACGAGAACTTACTTGCTTTTATGTTTTTCGACGATGTACTTAATAATCTTCATCTATTCTCTCTGTTTCTCAAAACCAAATTCTTCACTTATTTTTCAATTCAGTTTTCTTGCTCAGTATCCTCTTATATATTCTTAAATTTCTTTGCAACTATCTTAATGTCATTCGTTTTACTTTTTCTTAATTTAAAGGCAATTGAAAAGGTACGGCACAAGGATCTATTTGAACTGTTCGAAAAAACACGATCTATTTGGAAAATATTTTAGAATAACCCAGAATTAATACCCCGAGCAAACCACCTGCATACGGATAGAAAATATGCCTACAAAAATTATTTAGGAGCGATGCTATCCCAAGGGAACGGGATGATGCGATGTGTAAATTGTCACCATTTCATATTTTTAAATTCGCGTTGTCTATTTTTTGATTTTGTCGACTGCACAGTATAATAGGGTCAGTTGGGCACCGGTTACGCAAAATTACTGCGCAGGAAATTTGGAAACGACATGCTGTGCTGCTTGGCATTCGCATCGGAAGCCCCAATACAAACATTTCAGAGTTTTTAAGTGTCAATCTGAGGACAGTGCAGAGAATTGAGAAAGAGTTGGATGAGTCTAATGGTGATTACGAAGGTGTTCATCATCCAACAGAGCCTCAGACTCAATGCGGTCGCCTACATCGTGATTTGATGAGGTAGTGCTGCCCTAGGTCAAGAGGATGGCTCCTGGAAGATCTTATGTCTAGCAACAGAATTCTCACCATACGACACCAGCAGGAGAACCCAGTCGTGGCTATCAGACAATGTCTGCGACCACATAACTCCTTACATCTAGCCACCTAATTCCCCAGACTGCAAACCACTTGATTATTATATGTAGGGTACAGTTGAGCGAGAGACCAACAAAACTCCCTGTAACACCACAGATGAAACGAAGGCAAGTATTATGGTAGCATTCACCAACTTAAACAAGGAGACGGCTCAGAAGAGTTGCAGGATATTCCGAAGTCGTTTGGAGGCCGTGGTTTAAGCCAATGGTAATTTTATGGACTAAATTTACTCTTTAGTATTTCAAGATATCTTTGTGTAATTTTGGTAAATATAATTATTAAAATGAATGTCAGTGTTATTACCATTTTGGCGTAATTTAGATGATAATTTATCTATCGCACCCTGTAGTAACCCTACCAGGATTTAATATCGGTGGGCGTAATCTTAACAATATAAGACATGCATATAGAACTGTGTTGGTGGCTGACTCGGAAGAAAAAGTACGCAAGCTACTAGAGATGGTTGCAGACAAAAACGTGAAGAAAGGACTAATTGTCAAATGCAAAAAGACAGAATGTATGATCGTCAGCAAGAAAAAAAAAAACAGCCCAAGTTGCGAGTTACAAATTGGAGATGTTAACATCAAGCAGATGCTGAATTTCAATTATCTGGGAAGCATTTTAACAGAGGATGGAAAATACAACACTGAGATCAGAACGAGTATTCAAGTAGCGAAAGAAGCCTTCTAAAAGCTAAGCAAGGTTCTGAGAAATGGACAAATTTCGATAGAATCAAAGAAAATAGAACTGGATTGCTAAGTAATAACTATCCACTTATTTAGCTTTGTGTGCTGGACAATCTCCCCCCCCCCCTGGACGAGGAGAAAACTAGAGACAGCAGGAATACCGTTCTATAAAAGGATACTGAAAATTCAATGGATGGAGCGAGTAAACAATAAGGAACTAAAGAAAATGTTAACAAAAAGAACACATACTCTGAAGCAAGAAAAATAAACAGCTGAAATTCCTTGGACACTGCCATCAGCATGACTTATGCTAAACTCCAGGAAAACAACACGGTACGCCTTCTTGACATCATATTTTCCACTAACATGATGTGGATCTACTATATCGAATAAATTATTTCGTCTACTCCAAGGAAAGTTGGTTCACTGTGTCATGCCAGAAAGTCTTTCTTATCAGAATCCATCTTGCACATTTATAAATCTACCATTCGTGCGTGCATTGAATAGTGTTACCATGTCTGGTCTGGGGCTCGTTTTTAACATCTCGAAATTCTTGACCAAATTGAAATAAGGATATGTAATGTAATTGATACTAGCCAGGTGTCTCGACTTCAGGCACTTTCTTATCGACGTGACGTGGCTTCCTTCTGTCTTCTCTGCATATATTCGCATGGCAACTACTCTGACGGGCTTTTTACCCTGCTGCCCCGACTACAGGAATTTAAGCATTCTACGAGATTGGCAACTAGGTCTCACCGTTTTACTGTTGAAATAGCTAAATGCAACCGTCTCTTCTACTCTAACAATTTCTGTTCTCGTACTTCCCAACTGTGAAACTCCATTCTGATTTCTTGCTTCCTTGACAACTACAATCTTCAAAATGTAAATGCAACATCACTCGCATCTTCTATCTTCTTGAACCCCGTTTATTTTTTGTCCTTCCCTCATTTTTATTCTCAGATTTCTCATTCTTTTTAACTTTCACTCTCTGTAACCCACAACGTTCTAGTAGCATTACCGCCTTTACTTAGGGGGCGAAATGATTTAAAATAAAACATTACGAAGAAAGAGGGCTTAACAAACTTAACCATCATATTGAGAGTAAGAGATAGAGGAAGGCAACGAGCCACTTACTTGACGAGCTTTTGTGAATGAATAGTTGAACGGGAGGCAAGAGCTTTTGCAACGTGAGAAAAACTGCTAAGCGCTACATAAGATAGGATGTTGTGGAGAGCCATGATCACCGACATCATGAAGGGATGCGGCACATAGAAGAATAATGATGCCAATGTTGAACGTACTGTGATCTCTGTTCAAATTTTACGCCTTCTGCAATGATGGACACCCATCTGTTATCCGACATTTTACAATACCCTGTTACTCTTTTGAGGTAATACTTTTCTAAAGACTTCTGATAATCTTTACAGACCTGCAATTAAAAAATAGATATCATTAACTATGTATTACATCGATTATTTACAATACGATTAACACCCCTCGATTTGTATTATTAAATATCGCACAGTCAAATAATTAATATTAATATAAATATTTAGAGATCTATGATAAAAACCAAGGAAGAATCTGAAATGTCATTAAACCTGAAGAAATTACAGCTTCAGTCACTTTCCCGTCTACATAATATAGCTTTCCTGTGCCTTTTCTATAAATACTTTCGTGGTAATTGTTCGGATGAACTTTCTTCTAGAGCAACTAGAAATGAACTTAAACGCAATCTAGAGGGTGTTCAAAAAGTCGCATTTTCATTGATAACGTTGTAAATTTTATATTTATTCACCAAATGGAATCATTTTTAAATATGCGACAATATATTATTAAGAAATTTTATTGGTCGAATTATGGAAGACGATGTCATGCAAATTTTTCTCTGGTTGCTATTTCACAAGTGTACGTTTGATGCCGATTTTTGTATGTCTTCAGGAACTCCCTGTAGTTTGGCAGTAAAATCTCATCATTTTACAATTACAGTGGTTAGACGTAACCCTAAGTTCTCTGGTAAGAGTTTCTTCTCTCAAACTTCTGTTTTGGAAAATCTTCCGGTTAAATTTGATCTTCAAAAATGTCAATCCACTGTCAATCGTTATCTTCTGTTATCTTCTTAATTTATGATCTGTTATTGTTGTTGAGATTTAATATTTTATTATTCTTCTGTTTTTCCATACACAGTAGAAATATTGCGTCTTAGTGGCTTTTTTGTTTGGGGGGGTGAGATGAAAAAAGTATATCATCTCTCTGCCTCTCTCTCACTCTCTCTCTTCATCTAAAAATGCATAAAGAGTTTTCTTTTTCTGTTGTAAAATGACGAAACCTTTCAGGACGTAGGTGATCATGACACTCCGTAGAATGCAAAAAAGGCTAAAAATAATGGAAGCCTTATTAATAAAAACAAACAAATCAACACTTAATAATATTAACTTTGATCATGGACATAATATCTTGACCGTGTTTTGAAACAAAAAAATGAAACATTTTATAAAAGATAAATATAACAAGCTATTTCCAATTCTAACAGTTGAAATATAATCCTTGAAAATGGCTAAATGTATAGCCGAAAGTGCTCGGATAAAAAGAACATTCGGACAGTTTTTATATAATTTATCAACTGAAAAGAAAAACATTATTAGATCGCACGAGAAATTATATAAAAAACTAAATAAAAGCACCTTGTCAGTCGTTTTTAATGAAATGTGCATATATATATATATATATATATATATATATATATATATATATAAAGAGATATATGTATGTCTCTGTTAAGTGATTATTTTTATTTTTTAAATTCATTATATCTAATTTATGTTTATATAGGAGACAGGTAAGTTATATTTAATCTTCGCTACTCTGCACCTTTTCAGACATCTACCGGTGATCATTACGACCTATACACCGACGGTGAAGTGGGCCCAATGTATTTACATATAAGTGAGTGCTAGATTTATTTCATTATTTTATTTTTTTAAGTCCTTATATTTTTTCAGTTGTCCAACTTGTTAACAAATGGACATGAGTCAACAAACATGAAGCAGATTAATATTCGCCACGAAAAGCCTCACCTTACATTCCGATAAATATTTGCACTTATGTCTTACCAGAACTGATTTAATGTCTTTTTTTTTCGCCCCAAGAAAGGCGATAAAGCCACTAGGATACAGGGTGTTACATCGAGTAAATGTGAATGAGAATATGGACAGGATTGATGAAATGAAAAACAGGAAGTAGGTAAAAAAAGAAAAAGATGGACGTTGAATTTAATTTTATGAAGATTGTAGTTATTTTTTTTATTTTTTTTATTTTTAAGCTTATCACCCCAAGCAAGGCTGGAGGCCACTAGCACGCAAAGGGTTACAGAAGGTTTGGAGGAAGAGCAGATAGGAGTGGTAATGGAGAGGATGTGGAGAAAGATAGTGGATCGATCAAGGCAAGGGGGTTACAGAAGATTTGGAGCGAGAGCAGATAGGAATGAAAGGTGAAAGGATGTGGAGAAGGGAAGTGGATAGATCAAGGCAACTGGAGATGTCGATTGACGTTACACTTAAATAGTTGGAGATTGTATTTGTCAGGGAAACAGGAATAAGGAAGCGAGTTCCACAGGTGAGATGTGCGAGACATGATGCTATTGGAGTAGAAGAGACGTCTACATCTAACAGTTTCAACGGTGAAAGGGGTGGGAACGGGATGCCAGCCTCGTAGGACGTTTAAATTCATGAGTCCTAGGAACCAGCGAAAGCAGCTCCTCGGAGCAATTACCGTGAAAGTATTTGTAAAAAAGACAGAGCGAGGCAACGTCGCGTCTGTGAGAGAGCGACTGCAGACGAGATGGCAGATCAGGGCCACTTACATTGCATATCCGTCTCTGGATCTTATCAAGAACCCTAAGGCAAACAGCAGGGGCTCCAGGCCATATATGGCAGCAATACTCCATGCAAGGGCGAATGGTCGATTTATACATTTGGAGGATCGATTCCGGGGAGAAAAATTTCCTGGCTCGGCACAGGGAGCCAACTTTCCTTGCGGTGGATGATGCAATTGACTCGATGTATTTGTTCCATCTCAGATCAGCGCAAGGAATTCTAAGGGAGTTCCACAGGTGGGAAGTGCGTGAAAAAACTGTTAGAGAAGAAATGACGGCCACATTTAGTTAGTTCAACATTAAAACGGTGAGACCTAGTTGCCAATCTAGTAACACGCTTAAATTCATGAAGTCGGAGCCTCAGGAAAAAAAACGAAGCTCGTCCGTGCAGTGGCTATGAAAATATTTGTAGAACAGAAAAGCAACGTCACGTCGGTGAGAAAATTACTGGAGACGAGATGCCTAGTCAAAATCGATCGTATTGCAGACCCTTATCTGGAGTTTGTCAAGAATCTCGAGATGCTTATTAGGAACACCGGGCCACACACGGCAACAGTCGTCAATACCCGGACAAATGGATATTTGATAGGAAGAAGCTCAATGGCAAAATCAATGTAAATTCAAGATGGATTCTGACGAGAAAGATATTTTGGCACGCCATAGTCAACCAACCTTCCATGCAGCAGACATAGCAATTGACACGGGTCTTGTATAACTTCCCTGACACCCGACCAAATATAATGTTTTCATATAATAAAAACAAAACAAATCATTATCCTATAACGAAGCTTGGAAAGTTGTTCACCAATGTCAGGCTCGTTTGGAAATGATCTGTGTAATAATGTTATTTATCAACGATTTAATAGTGAGCCGTTTCAATTATATTAGTGTAATTATTTCACATTTGAATCTTGATTTCAGTCGTTGAAAATTTAATAATTAGGTGGACATTTATTATTATTGCTTTCAACGTCTATTTTTGTGTAATTATTTGCCGAGACAATTAGAGATATTCCTTTTATGTTCATTATCTTTTTGCGGTCTTTCCTGAATAAAGAGATGCTCTGAACCTTTGGCGATATGACTGTCAGTTATGTAATGATTTTTGTTTTATTTCAGAACAACTCTTTAAATTTGGATGCATCTCTTTATGCTTTAAAACACATACATGCACACATTGATACATATGTTTTGTATGTATATATGTGTGTGTGAGTGTGTGTGTGTGTGTGTGTGTGTGTGTACGTATTTACATACCTCCGACGCACGCGCACACAGACGCACACACACACACACACACATATATATATATATATATATATATATATATATATATATATATATATATATATATACAGTGTAACCTGGATATAAGAGAGTTGTCGGGACCGGTGAAGAAGTCTATTATATCCGGGTTTCTCTTATATCCGGGTTTGG
>OZ038480.1:93529323-93544323 GCA_964036315.1 Acanthosepion esculentum | reverse complement strand
AGCATTTACTTAAACATTTGTATCTATAAAAAGAACGTGTAAACATAAAAAAATGTCTTAAATAATTGTCGTCAATTTCATAATATATATATATATATATATATATATATATATATATATATATATATATATATATGAAGTTGTAGCCTCTATCTGTTTGTTCATTATTGAACTGCATCTAGGATTTGGAGAGAGACCCCCATAACCATATATATATATTGAAACTACATTATCCAATGTACTTTGATAAGTATATTTCATTTTGAGCAAACGTGTTCCCGGGGTAGGGTGGGGGTGTAGGTGCACAACCTCCCCACTGATTTTCCCCTTTGATTTAAATTAAATTTAAATTAGAACAATGGAATGACTCCTATCCAAGAAATATAGAAGGAGAAAGCCAGAAATTCGAGAAATTTTCATTCCTGTAGTTAAATGTCATTAATACTGTTTAAAAAAAAACGGATAATTTACTTAAATGAATTATATCTATAAAATAACGTATAAAGAGAATAACATATTAACTGATTGTCGGACTTAATCCGTTTCATAATTGTTGTCATTGTCTACGTTAAGTTATGTTTTGTGAGCTGAAATGGTTGATCGAGTAAAATCATCGAAGGTGTGTGCTTATAAACAGTAATTCGGACTGGTATCCAGCCAGGGGCTTCTTTCTGGCAGACTGGTTAACACCACGTCAGATCAAATGACGGTTCCCATCAGGGTGACAGAGGGCGTATATTTTCTACGAAATTTCTCGAAAATTCAGGCTGGTAATTGTAATTAATACTGTTTAATTAAAAAAAAAAACAGATCATTTACTTAAATAAATTATATTTATAAACATAAAATTTATATGTGTGTGTATACAAATACATACATATATATATTCAACCACAGACAGACTGTTTCGCAATATCACAGCTCTTCAGTGTGTGTAGACGTCCGGTTGCCTCTAGCTAGGATGGAAACCTGACTGAATTGGCATCAGTCGGAGATTCTACCACTAAGCCGTCGGCGCACGGCAGGGACAAGCGTGCATTTTAGCGTATTTATTTATTTATTATTATTTTTTTGTATAAACACACAATGACTAAGAGGACTCGATTCGCTTTACCGAAGAGTCTTGCTATAATAGCCGTAATAGTCACAGTTTACAAACCCACACTTCCTCTCCCAGAGTTTTGCTATATATATATATATATATATATATATATATATATATATATATAAAATAATAGGGAAACGGATAGTCTCTTCACTGTACCTGTCATTATATTTACTTTACAGTTACAATACGGCTAGGAGAAATTTTAAAATCTTGGACATATAGTCCTTAGTCAATTTTGCATGACCCTCTTTGATAGTAGTCTTCTGAGTATTGATTTTGGGGTATGGGAATTGGTTAATCCAAAATGCTCCACGTCGCTTAGTTCACCTTCTGGGCTGAAAAACAGACAAAATGTGGCTGGCTATAAACCGACAAAGGTGTTGCAAGGTGGAAAATAATTCATCACTCACAAGGCCACGCAGATGCTTTTAAACTTAAGATTGAGTTGCTCTAACACAGATATGACCGCAATATCCCATTTTTTTATCTGATCTGACTTGTGTAATGAGGACTCAGATACAAAGGTGTGACCGTTTTCCAACATTAACAATTAAATGTTTCATGGCTTTGAGTGGAAGGTCTATTTTTCTATTCAACATCCTCTTTCTCATAGGCACAACGTTGATAGCCTATCGCTATTCAGTCGCCATTTCCATGCCAAATGTTCAGATGAGCTCTTCAGGATTCAAATGCTATCATCGTTATACTCATAATTTTCCATCAACTGTCAACTTATATACTCTTACACAGTTCATTTAGTCACCCTGTAGTATAGATATATATATATAGATAGATATGAAAAGAAAAAGATAGATAAGAACATTAGATAGATAGATAGATAGATAGATAGATAGATAGATTTTGAAGATTCTGGAATAATGTCAGCTACCTTTTCGATACAACAAGTATACAGTCAGAGAACAATAAACAGAAGTGTAAGTCTATATGCATTTTTGTATCCAGAAAAAAAGAAGGCGTGTGAATGTTTCTCACTGATCCGTTGTATTTACTTCACAATAGAGAGAGGAAACCTTGAAGCCAAACGCCAACAAAGTGTTGAAACATTTCGAAATTAAATCTCGCTTTCTGAACGCAAATCAAACATCCCTCCCTAAGGTGGTGCAATTTTCCAGTATTTCCAACAAAACAACACAAAGCAATTGTCAACGGGGCCTGTCGACGAACGGAAGTAACGAACCGCATGGACTTATGTGAGTTGATTAGCCCATGAAGATATCCTGCCTTGAGCCATGCTGTTTATTTGTGTGGTGGTAGTTGATAGGAAGTAGCTCATCGGCAAAATAAATGCAAAGTTTGTCTTTATTTTTTGTTGTTGTTGTTGTTGTTGTTAAGAAAACGTAAGGGTTGCATACTCTTGCACGATTTAAAGTGAGGTGATCATGAGATTTCTCAAGTTGATAAAAATACAGGCGGTTTTGTGCCATACGTGATACACGCTTAGGCGATCATGTATCTGTCGATACATGACTGACGAGACAGATTTTTTTCCCGCTGAAGGTTGCCGTCCCTAGCCATAGAACCCGGTCTGTCCTATTATTTACCCATAGCAGTAGGGGAGAAGAGAAGGATATATAACTTTCCCAAAAGTATTAGCACGTAAGTGAATGTAATTAATTTGACTGGAATTCGAACACGGCTCTCTGATTCCTCAATCCAAGCCGCTACATACACACACACACACACACACACACACACACACACGTACGTGTGTGTGTGTGTGTGTGTGTGTGTGTGTGTGTGTGTATGTGTGTGTGTGTGTGTGTGTGATCTGTCACTGATATTGAGTACCACGCATATATAATATATAAATAATATATATATATATATATATATATATATATATATATATATATGCACATTATTGATATATATATATATATATATATATATGTATATGTATATATATATATATATATATATATATATATATATGCACATTATTGATATATATATATATATATATATATATATATATATGTATATGTATATATATATATATATATATATATATATATATATATATATATATATATATATATATATATATATATATATATATCACCAGGTTCTCGACGGTAAATTCTCCGGTTGTTAAAAGTCTTGGAATAAAGAGGATGCTACTCGTTTTTTAAGACCGATGCCTTCGTCCTCTTATTCTTTTTAAGTGCCGTGTCCTTTCAGGACGTAGGCGGTCATCGCCCTCCTCCTCCCCCTATCCAATGCTGCTCTCAACAAGTTCCGACCCTATGCCACCTCGCCCAGAACCATGTTCAGTCATAGGTATGCCACGCGTTGTTTTCTCTTGACTCTCTTTCCCTCTATTCGACTCGTGAGTATCAGATTCTCCCGGCCCTCCTTCCTCATTACATGTAGCAGAAACTCCTGTTGCCTCTACCTGATGTTAAGTATAAGCCACCTCCTTATTTGCATGCTCTCTAAGACCTCATCGTTGCTCACACGATCTCCTCAGCATCCTTCTGTAGAACCACATCTACGTCGCCTCGAGTCTCTTCTTCATCTTTGAGGAAACCGTCAAACTTTCGCTGCTGGGAACAGATGTCGCATAACAGCTCAGGACTATTTATTACCAAAGACATCCTCCTGCCTCGAAATACTCTGGCCAGCTTTTGGAATGCGTCCTTGGACATCCCAATACGTCTTCGGATCTCAGTGTTGCACTTACCGTCCTCTGTCAAAACGCTTCCGAGATATTTAACCTTCCGCACCTGCTTGATTTTAGTGTCACCAACCTGCAAATCGCATTTCGGGGTCATATTTTTAATGATGACCATGCAGTCAGTTAGACTTTTTCCCCTTTTTCTAAAATTGTATACATATATAAATATATAGACTCATCATTTTTTAAAAATTGATGGATTTCATGATTTATATATATATATATATATATATATATATATGCTTTTCATGCATATGGATAATAATAAATGTAAGTATAATAAATTGAATAAATTTGTTCCCTTCGTTACTGAGCAAATTTATTATTATTATTATTACCAATGTAATCGATTTGATTTGTCAATATTATTATTATTATTATTATTATTATTATTCCCTTTGATATCTGGCGTTTACACATTTCTTTCCGGGTCCCGCCCAGGGACCTAAGGTTAGAAATGGCATCATGACACTTTCCACTGGAAAAAAAAAAAAAAAAAAAAAAAAAAAATTACATAGATAAAGCCCTTCGTAAAGTGTGGGCTGTACTTGTCAGAACAATTTTTTGTATCTCTTTGAGGCATATTATTTTATTATTATTATTATTATTATTATTATTATTATTATTATTATTATTATTATTATTATATTTCGATTTCTGCTCTAGACACACAACCTACCAAGTCTGCCGGAAAACCTAAGGAAGGTACTGGTGTGTTGTTATGGCTTCTTTTCATGATTTGTTTTTCTATCTCCCATAACATCATTAGTGTTACATGGAAAACGTTCTTCTTAATGTGAGGGCTGTACTTATCAAGACAATGTTTTGTATTTCGCTTAAGCAGGTATATTCAGACATTTTTCAATGTATTGTTGTGTTCCTTTTTTAATTATTATTATTATTATTATTATTATTATTATTATTATTGATTTATCCCTTGATATCAGTATATCTATGTGTGTGTGTGTGCATTTATGTGTGTGTGTATGTATATATATATATATATAGAGAGAGAGAGAGAGATAGATAGATAGATAGATAGATAGATAGATAGATAGATAGATAGATAGATAGATAGATATAAGCTTATGCATAAATAAAATACATTATGTTTTAGTGGGATTTAATTTCAGGATATATGACATCGCAGCTCTCCGCAACGAACTTTTCTTAATATATTTGAAATGTCATGACTCATTGGGAAAGATCTTCTCGTGTTTTTGCATAACATTATCAACGATTTTGAATTCGGAATAGTTCTTCTACTAGAGTGGTTACCACCTTAAGCAATAGCGCCGAGTTTACGCATAGATGGTGACAAACGAGATGCACCCATGCTTTTACAAAGGAAACTACAGCGAAAATCGACATAAACAGACTAAGTGGAAACTTGAACACGGTTTGTCTATTCCGCTTCCCGAAACGCACAAATACTGGTACAGAGGAAAACAACGCATAACGCACTTAGGCAGCTAGAGACAATGGATGGCGAAACAGGGTTTAGAAAAAACGAAATGACAATATATTTAGAGCAGCAATGCACTGGAAATGGTAGAGAGACATGGCCGTCTCCGTCCTGTGGGGACACAGCACATAATGAAAGAAGATTAGACAGTTTTACATATGGAACAAAAGAGAGTATATACTTGTAATTTTAAAAATACTGACAAAGGTAAATACATAGTTATAACATATATACCTTTGGGTAACATATATATCACTATGAATATATTTCTGCATACGTATATATATATATATATATATATATATATATATATATATATATATATATATATATATATATATATATATATATATGTGTGTGTGCAAGCTTCATTAAATATGACAGAGAAGGCGCTTTGATGAAATTTTTTTATATAATTTCTCATATGATCATTTTTTTTTCTTTTCCGTAGATAAATTATACAGAAACTGTCAAAATGTTTTATTTTTCCAAGAGCTTTCGGCTAAATCTTTAGTCTTTATGTAGGATGAATTATATTTACTGTTAACTGAAAATGGAAAGTTTATGTATATATTTAGTGGTATAGAATGTTTTATTTTCAAAACATAGTCAAGATACTGTGTCAATGTTCATAGTCGATATTAAGTGCTTTTTGTTTTTATAAATAAGGCTTTTTTTATATGTAGACGATGCTATTATATTTGTATTATCAACAAGTATGTTGCGAATAGGGTCCGTTAAGTTTCTATAATTATTTAAATCAGACCTAATTGAGCTATGGTCAGAAATATGTAGTGTGAGTTTTCTTGTTAAACATGTTGTTGTATGGCCAATATAATTGTTTACTAATTTTGATTGATCCCAAACACAATTCTTTAATGGACATTTAAATTCTTAAATAATAATTGTTCTATTTAAATGTCCATTAAGGAAAATTGTATTGATATCTAAAACTTACATATATATATATATATATATATATATATATATATATATATATATATATATATATATATATATATATATATGAAGAAATATAGTCTTAATGTGTGCTATATTTATGGGATAAAGTGCTCAATATCAGAGATAGAGCGTGTGTAAATATAAAAGTGGACATGGAAGTCAGCACTTAGAGGCGACAGTCTGTTTCATGCTAGTGCAATCGTCAGGCGACAAGTGCTGTTATTTTTCTCGGCTATTTATATATATATATTCTCGGCTGTTTATATATATATATATATATATATATATATATATATATATATATATATATATATATATATATATAGCGTATATTTTAGCAGAATGCTTTCATTAAGACATGTCTCATTGAATAACTTAGACAAATTTTGTCTACTTATTTTCAGTAGTATCCTCTCATATCCATGGACAGGCTTCTTTGTATTCATATTAAAGGAATACAGAAAATTATGTTGAAACATATTCATTTATTCAGTGCACTTTTATTAAAAACAAAAACGAAACATGTGGACATTTCATACTTAGTTTGAGGTTTCAAACGTGACATTTACATAGAACGTTACATATCCTTAGAGTTTTTCACTTCTCAGTCGAAAAAATTAACTTTCAGATGAACTCAACAATTTTTACTTAGAAAAAAAAATACAACCTGGTCATGACATTGTGCTAGTGACGAAAATACTCCGAATAAACGAATATGTATCAACATGGTAAATGTCTCTCTTCCTTTAATATATATATATATATATATATATATATATATATATATATATATATATATATATATATATATATATATATATATATATATATATGCTTTAACATTAGTAGTGAGTAAGTTTACCACAAATATAGCATACGTTAAATCCATTTCATAATACATATATACATAGCTTTTTAGAATATTTATTTAAGTATATATAAATGACATTTATCTAAGTAGTGTGACGTTGTATGCTTCTAGAATTAAACGGATTCGAATTGGTTAATAATCTTGTAATGTTGCACAATATATGTTTACGGCTGAATTAGATTCTAGTCGATGTAAGATTTGCAAACGTATTTTTTCAAATATCTGTTCATGAGGAATATCAACCGCCAAGAAAGTTGTCTTCCCTTGATACGCAAAAGAAAATGTCGGCTTTAAAATATGTGTTGTGAAAACGCCTTTTTTGTTTTCCTTTGTCTTAAGAACTGATGTCTCGCCAGCATTACTGATTTAAATATATTTTCTAAATATTAAGCGTTAAAAATAAATTAAATATTTGAAAATTGCTTCCACAAAATATAATGATTATTAACGATATATGCAAATATGAATGTACGAAACTTATTTGTAGTTACAAAAGATGTTTATTTCTTGCGACCATTTTTCTATTTATCTATCTATGACATTCAGTATTATCTTAATATCAGACAAAATATATACTTTCTTGTATTCCCTTGATTATGTGGTGATTATTTGTATTAGAATACAGGTTTAACACTCGATACGAAAGTAAGAAGTTTTTATATTATTAAAATAGAAATTATATATGCATGTATGTATGCATACATACATCTATATATATATATATATATATATATATATATATATATATATATATGTGCGTGTGTGTATGTATGTATGTATGCATACATACATACATACACACATACATATATATATATATATATATATATATATATATATATATATATATATATGTGTGTGTGTGTGTGTCTCAGAAAATTGATGTTTATATATATATATGGCCAGTTGGAATTATATTTCTTTGTTTCTGTCCCCCATTATCCCATATATATATATATATAAATATATATATATATATATATATATGGGATGATGAGGGAACATATATATATATATAATATATATATATATATATATATATATATATATATATATATATATATAGTGTATATAAATAGATAGATAGATAGATAGATAGATAGATAGATAGATAGATAGATAGAGAGATAGAGAGATATGAATATACATATATATAATGTGCTGAAGAATATAAAATATTTCTCAGGAGCAATTTCTTTTATTTTAATTTCTTTGGTTTTCCCACAGGTATATATTATTGATGGTTCAAAATTATAACTGTACTTTCTTTCAACCACCATCTCCATCTACTGGGAGTAAAGTTGCTTTTTTACTGAGATACGTATTTGCTTTCTCTGGCGTCTTATGTTGAAAGCTTTTGGTGTTTTGTTTTACATCTTTTTTTCATCACATCTCGTGTTTTGACGTCATATTTTGCGTGTGTTTTTTTATCCACTGATGTTTTAATATTTCAATAGAACTATCTATCTATCTATTTATCTATCTATCTATCTATCTATCTATCTATCTATCTATCTATCTATCTATGTCTTTCTTCTCTCTCTCCATATTTATATTGAACGATCAATAAGAAAAATACTTGTTGGAAAACAATAGAAATTAAACAAAATAAATTGGTCCTGAGGGATATTTTGTATTCTTCAGCACATTATATATATATATATATATATATATATATATATATATATATATATATATATATATATATATATATATATATATATGTATGTATATGTATATATAGATATGTATATATATATATGTATATGTATATATGTATATATATGTATATATATATATATATAAATATATATATATGTATATATATTATAATAATAATTTTAGTTTTTAAAAATATGATTGATTATCTACCTAACGTGTTCTTTCGTATTTTTCTGCACACCTGCATACATATATATATATGTATATATATATATATATATGTATATATATATATATATATATATGTGTGTATATATATATATATATGTGTGTGTGTATATATATATATATATATATATATATATGTATGTGTGTATATATATATGTGTGCGTGTGTGTGTGTACATATTTATACACATATATATATATATATATATATATATATATATATATATATATATATGTATATATGTATGTATGTATGTATGTATTGATCTAAATTTTCGTTTTTGGAAATTGTATTGAGCACGCTATTTAACCGTTCCTTTTGGTAAATATCACTTTGAATCTATACAGCACACACACACACACACACACACACATATATATATATATATATATATATATATATATATATATATAATACCTATGCCGTTTATATATCCTCTTATGTCTGTTTTCTATTGCTTTATAAAATTTTATTATATTTTTTTATTTTAATAAAAGATACAAAAATTATCAAGATGACCGTTTAAACAGAATTTCATATTAAGATGATGTTTTATACAACCGTCCTGAAATAATATTGCAATTAGTATTCCTAATGTTTTCTTTTTTAAATAAATAATTTTTCAAGGTTCTAAATGCCGAATAAATATTATTTTTGTTCCCTGTACTGATGGGATGTTGGTCTTTGTTTTTCGCTTTTTTTTTCAATATTTAAGCAATATCTTGATTACCACTGTGGTAGTTCAGTGTTATTTCGTATCATACAGCCTCACATTTTTAGTTTTATAAGTAAATTTATGATGAAACATTATGAAAACTCATGAGCAGAAGTTTGAACGATTACCGTAATATTCCTCATGTTTTAAAGTAAACAATTATATATCTCATTGTTGCTTAGTGGAGAATCCATAAATCTATTCGCATTTATACCGACAAATACATACATACATAAATATAGATATGCTTTTTTTTGATTATGTGCGTTTGTGTAAGATTTCAAATATAACGAAAAAATATATTTGTAAAAGGAAAATATAAAAGAAAAACTTATCTTATCCATCGTCCTCTGATTGACTTTCTCAAACCAAATGTAAGGATTTTATTTTGCAACAAATATTTTTTTAAACAAAAGTCAAAATTTAACAATATTTACTTACTTTTACTTATTAGATATTAAGTTACGCCACTTAGCACCCGGTATAATTTACCTAGACTTTTCAGTTAGCCTGATGAGCGTTCTTAAATTTAAAAATTTAAAAAAATATTATTTTTACTTTTGTTTATAAATGCTTGCTGCAAAATAAAATACATTTGGCTTGAAAACGTCAATCAGAGAAAGAAACGTGTCGACTAAGTTAATTTTGCCTTTTGCCTTAATTTATATATATATATGTTTTAGAAATTACTTATTTAAAACATTAAATTAAATTACAATTTAAAAATGATAGAAATTATTAGATATACATTTTAACATGTTTGCGTTTAACAATTCCGTTTCAAAGTCTGCTGAAAATGTTAACATTTTTCACGCGGCAAAATTTCATGACTTTTTAAATGTCTCATATAACAAATTAAAAAGAAATTACATCGGAGAAAACATGGCTCTTTTTTAAAGTGCCTTTTTAAAACAGCAATCTGTAAACAAAGTCTTGGAAGAATTTAGTATTACGAACCGTGTGCATGATATTGGTCCTTAAATGAATTACAACTCTTCAAATATATGGCAATGATACATATGTAAAGATACAACAGAATACTCATAGATAACAAAACTTTCGCCATTAAAATTCTGTTGATTTAGAAATTTTATTCAATTTAAATATATAAAAGAAAAAAAGAAAATCGGTAAGAAATAAAAGATGAGGGTACTGAAGGCGAATTCAAATTAAAAGCCAGTGTAAAACAAATTCAAAACATTTCATTGATACTAACATTATACTCGCAAAACTGAGCGATTTGTGCTATTTAGAAGAAAGTGGAAACTAACTTTATAAATGACAAATACATTTAAACAAGTAAAAAAAACGGCGATGAAAAATCACTTATAAATAAGAAAAAATATGTAATTTAAATACGCAAGATCTAAAAGATTTAAGGAGGAATACAAAAGTATATATAATTAAAAAAAAAAAACGCGCATCATTTCAGGAAATAAATAACTCATAAAGCTAAACGATACTTGTGAGACGGTTACGCTAAGTAAAAACAGTTTAACTGAAAAATATTTGAACATTTTTCAGTCAAGCATTTTATATTGCATATATTTTAGTATGTTAATCAAAGAAAGCTTTGAAAGTGAGCGTAAAGGAAAAATCGTACTTTTTATTTTCAAGTTGAAGCAAAATTCCTATTGTTGCTTAAAACAAAATGGATACTTTTATTTATTGCAATATTAAACTTCAATTGTTGTCAGTACGTTAATAAATATAAAAGCAATAATGAATGTGTTAGTCAAACACAGTTCATTTATTATGAAATTAAATATGAAATACAAAAAAGGATTAATTTTGATTATACGGCTAAAAAAACGACTGATGATTAGAAATAATTCTTTCGATTTTGAGATCGATGATTGATATTCAACACAACATGTTTAAAAGAAAAGTTGCTCCCAAATTACACACACACACACACACACACACACACACACACACACACACACACACACATATATATATATATATATATATATATATATATATATATATATATATATATATGGATTTAGGCAGCAATCCTTCTTTCATGAACATTTCATTAAATACGACAGACAATGTGCTTCGATTTAGGTTTTCATACAATTTCCCATGTGATCTAATAATTGCTTTTCTTTTCGGATGATAAAGTATATAAATACTGTCCAATTTTTCTTTTTATCCGAGCGCTTTCGACTATACATTTAGCCATTTTCAAGGTTGAAATATATGAACTGTTAACAAGAAATAGATTGTTGTGTGTATGTATTTATATAATGTTTTCATTTTCAAAACATGGTCAAGATGTTGTGTCCATGTTCATAGTTGATATTATTGAGTGTTGGTTTTCGATGAAAACATTAATTCCAAATAAAATATTTTACTGAAGTAAATTCCCTCTTTCTTTCGATCGGCGAAATATGTTTTATATCGCTATATAAAAATCTCTATATAAAAAAAATCGCCGTATAAAAATCGCTATATATAAAAAAAAAATAAAATAAATTCTTAAATGTAAAAATAACAAAATAAATTCTTGAAATTAAAAATATCAAAATAAATTCTTGAAATTACAACCTGGAAGTAACTGCAACAGGCTATATCTGAAAATAGTCATATTTAACTACTTTCTTAAATATATCATTTCAATATTATATAATGATGTTTATAATTCTGTTTTTTCTGTTTCCATATCTTATATGTGTTAATATTTTTTGTCCGTGATATAAAAATAACTCTTAAAAAAGAAATTATACCATTTATAATCTTGAAGCAATTTACTGTATTTATTTAATCATTTTCCATCGGGTTGAACAAAGATGCATTTATTTATGTATTTTCTTTCAAGTTAGACAAACTATTATACTAAATTATTAGCATTACATTGAAATGCACGGTAGTCTGACGTTAGAAGCATATCTAAATGTAAGAATTTCCTTGGTTTTTCTTAAGTGTTCTGATCGAAGATTGAATGAAATACGCAGTAGTAGTTAAAACCGTCTGTTTTGACTAGTTTTTATCAACTTGAACAATAAAAACATATACTAACATTAAGAGTCTCTAATTGTTTGAAAATATTTAACAATTTGTTTCTGAACTTCGATGCTACTTAATAGTTAATAAATACTATAAAATGATAAATTATTTGTTTTAATTTATTTAAATACGTATTTGTAAACATTAAACTAGAACTGTTTTTGTTTTTCAAATATTTACAAGAAGCATTATCAGTTTTATTATTTTCATGGGCTTTATTCAAACCTACGAAATTTTTATTAAAAACAAAGACAAAAAATAAAGTAGCAATAATATAATAACAATGAAGATGCTTCATAAAAGCGAAAATAATAAGTGGGGTAAAACTAGAGGTAGAACAAAACATAATAATAATGTGAACAACGTGGCACATGAGGATATTAATAATTCCAGTTACAGGTGAAACAGTCGGATTAACTGGAACGGGTTCCGATAGAGATATTTGAAGGGATTCCTGGTAGCCCATGCCTTAAAGATATACAGCAAATTGTACTCACAAGTACAGCTCACATATTATGATGAGTTTTATCTATGTAAAATGTGTGTGATCTTAATTTTGCTTGCTTTATTTACTTTTTTTTTTTTTCACAAAAATGATCAGTGGAAAATGTCAAAAATATTAAGTCTCTGCTTGGGACCCGGAAAGAAACGTGTATACAATAGAAATCAAAGGAAATAATAATAATAATAATAATAATAATAATAATAATAATAATAATAATAATAATAATAATAATTCCTGCAGACTGCAATGTATCTTTGAAGATATTCGAAAAGCTATCAAAATACAAGGACCTTGAAATAGAAATCTCAAAAATGTGGCACATGGGAACATCAACAATCCCTGTTGTAGTTGGAGCCTTAGGATTGGTTGGAAAAGATTCCAGTAGACTAATTGAATGGATCCCTGGAAGCCCATGCCTCAAAGAGATACAAAAAATTATTCTGACAAGTACAGCCTACACTTTACGAAGGGCTTTATCTATGTAATATTTTTTTTTTTGCAATGGAAAGTGTCATAATACCATTTCTAACCTTAGGTCCCTGGGTGGGACCCGGAAAGAAATGTGTAAACGGCAGATATCAAAGGAAATAAAAAATAATAATAATAATAATAAAAACAATTTTCTCGAACAGAAAATAATAAAAATAATAAAATATTAATAAAATTAATAACAGTGAAAGTGCGTCTTATAAGCAATAATAATAAACGGGGAAAAGTTAGTATAAAATAATAATAATGATGAAAAGCTTCTTCTAAAAAAACAACAATAGTATGGAATATGACTAGTAATAAAATGATAATAGCGAAAATACGTCTTTTAAAACTGGAGCCAAAAGACAAGTGAGCAAAATAATAATGGTTAACATGCTTCACCTAAAACAACAGAAATAAAACTGAGTAAAATTATTAACAAACTCATAATAAACTCTTAATCAAGAAAGCAACAACTATAACTTAACAATGAGATGAAGTCCTCCGTGTACCAAAATAGTTATATTGAAAATGCTTCTACTAAAAAGAAAATATCAGGTGGCGTAAAAGTAGCCATAAGAGAACACTCGTGACAGAATCATCTTGATATTTTAAAACATTACGAAGTAGTAAAAACAAAGATGGAGATAAAAATCGTATAGGTTTGGATAGGAAACCAACTCTTAATTTATTGTCTTTTGAATCATTGCAGCTTTAGTAGTGAAAGAGCTTAATGCAATATCTATGGCGGAAACTGATCAAGTCTCATCACCATATACTTCTTCGATTTCGTAAAGTTTTCTCTCGAGTTCGTAGAAGGCATCGAACTTGGATGTTGGGATAATAACCCACAATGAAACTTAACTGTAAAACTACTAATAAAACAATAATAATACAAATGTTCTGTCATAAATGTTTTTAAATATTCTATATTGACGAAAAGCAAATTCAGTTTTTTCAGTGCATAACAAATTGTTTTTATTCCATGAGTTTTTGAATGAAAGTGATGCTTCTATTGTTAATACAGTATTTAGGACGACGTGTTGGACTGTTTTCTTCAGATGCACAATTTGCGACAAAAGACAGGTCTCTTTGCTACAGAAACAGACTAGAGGTTTTGTTTTTTAAAGAAAAACTGCCTAACGAAACAACATATTGACTCTGAGTTAAACATTCCGACCAGTACCAAGGATAATGATATCAATTCTCAGAATTATAAGTAACGTTGTTTTCGTTCCATCTATTATTTAAATTCATATTCTAATGGCATCAAACAAGATCATTAGAAATGTCGTTCG
>OZ038480.1:93484323-93516823 GCA_964036315.1 Acanthosepion esculentum | reverse complement strand
TTCCTCTTGTCTTCCTCTTTGTTCCTTTAATACAGATACACTCTATCTGAAAATCATATATATATATATATATATATATATATATATATATATATATATATATATATATATATATATATATATATATATATATATATATATATACTAGCAGTATAACCTGTCTTTGACTGGGTCTTTCATTGCTGGGAATTTTTGCCGTTCAATTGGAGCAGTTTATGTTTAAAGTCAGCTCACCCGAAAATCAATATTAGTAACAACATTTGAGTGCAACTGAGGCACATCCCCAAATAGGGGGGGGGGGCGGTAACAATTTGAATGGGGGATGGCTCTGAAAAGGGAACTGTACAATAATAAATAATATTATTGTACTAATTTAAACTATTTAATTTATTAAAGTTTTTATGAAAGATATATCTCGAAGGACAGATAGTAAAAAGTAAAACGTTGCTGTGAGTTATAATGGACAGAAAGTAGTGGAGAGCCAGTATCGCTAAAAATTTGGACTCAAATCCAGCACTGAAGAATTATCTATCAAACAAAAAAAATTAATCAAAATCGGATGAAAACTGTGAAAATGCATAAGCAACATCCGCTCCCACACACACATACACACACTCATTTTGAGAATTATATATATATATATATATATATATATATATATATATATATATATATATATATATATATATATTGTCGAATTGTCCCCGCCTTTCTGCGTGTCAGACATATTTTTTGTAAGAAAATGATGATTGATTTTAAGTCATTGTTATAATTTGTGGAGAAAAATTATGCATTTCAGTATTACTCAATGATGTTGCCAATGTGACCGCCATCTGGACTTTTCCTACATTTTGGATATGAGTCATTCTCTTGTTCAAATTTAAATTTAAATTAGATCAAGGTTAATGTGCATTTGTTTTTTCTAGAAAATATTTATGTCATTTTTGACTGTATGTTCACTATCGTTGTTATTTATTTTGAAGGGAAATAGTCTAATTTGGTGGTCTATGAGGTGGTTAAGGAAGCAATTGTTAATTAGCGTCTGTTTAACTACAAACAAGATTATTCATCACTTAGAAGTATTATAAAAAAAAATACACTACCCCAATGGACCAGAATAATGAAATCAAATCAATTATCTACTACGAAATTTTAAAACAGCTAACCTTATCCTCAAAAATAACAACACACCAGTAAAGTCAAAATTACAACAAACGAACATTATCTATGAAATGTGCTCTTGATCAAACAGAATTCATAAATAATTACATCTGTCACACGACTACATGCCTATCCAAACGCCTTACGTTACACCTATATGACCACAGCTCTATTAGAACCCATTTAAACACACACAAACTTACCAGATAGCATACGAAACATACTAGTAGAAAACACAAACATAATAACCTCATCTACATGTAAAAAAGATTAAAAATAATGGAAGCCCTAATAATAAAAAAGAAAAAGACAAAACTTAACAATATTAACTTCGAACACGGCCACAATGTGCTTACTGTGTTCGGAAAATGAAACATCTATATAACACTAAAAACATACACACAACGCACACGCTCAATTAAACTGAAAAAATAAAATCATCCTTGATAATGGCTAAAAGTATAGCCGAAAGCGCTCGGAATTATAGAATAGTTGGACAGTTTCTGCACACTCTGTGTCCCAAAAAGAAAACACCTGTTCGAACATAAGAAAAATTAAATAAAAAGCTTAATCGTAGTACCTTGTCTGTCGTTTGTAATGAGACATGCATATATATATATATATATATATATATATATATATATATACATACATATATATATATATATATATATATATATATATATATATATATATATATATATATATCGAGAGAGAGAGAGAGAGAGAGAGAAAGGTAGGTAGGTACAGACATAAGTACATACATACATATATACATACGTTTATGCAATCTCCACTTGTTATACACTCAATGACCCTAATCAAGTGACTGATGTATTTGCTTTCACATTGCCAATATGTCATGCTTATTCATTGCAACGTGTCTCGAATTATTATCCTTTTCTTTGCTTTTGTTTAATTTTCGCTTAAAATTCCTGATTCCCATGTGAAACTTTTAATTATTTTGTGCTTTGAATCTAACTGCTTCGCACAAATTTTCACGGTTAGGAATTTGCCTTGAAATATTTTGCTTATGTGCCTGTCTGAAAACGACGTAACAAAAAATGGCTATGAATAAAAAAAAAAACTTTTGTATCAAGATAGGAAATGTTCTGACTAATTACAAAATAAAAGATAATATTTCTGGCACTTTGAAAATTTAGCTTGTTATTGACCCTTGACAAACTCGACAAATAATATTTGCATTGTATTTTAGGAAGGAAATAACAACCCAGTTGTTTGCAAATGCACTCAAGCATTTTTATATTTATTAAACTAATTAAAAATCTATTATGTCTATTTCTGTATAATAATGCTATGCTGAAAATGCGAAGAGATTCTGATGTAACTTAATCCCCCGTTAGTACAATGGAGAATTTGGATATCCGACTAAATATTTTTCCTCAAAAGAATTGACTTTTCCAAATCACATTGGAAGTGATTTAGTCGAAATCGCTGAATTTCCAAATGGTGATTCCGAAAAAAAATTCTTTAGAAAATTTTAAACAAGGGGAGAATTTTGTGATTGAGTTCCCAAGCGAAATAATTTTGATAGGATTGCACGCAGTAATCATTTTTATTTTATTAATATAAGAATTACTCCCCTTGAATTCCACACACCGCATAATAGTCCCTATTATTTCAAATAGATCCTTTTGGGAAGGGTGTTAGAATCCACCGAAACTTAACCTGGGATCATAACGATAGAAAATGAATTCAATAAATATACAAATTATTATTATAACTGTCTACGGCAAGGACTTCTAAATACTCTAAGAATTACTCCCCTTGAATTTCACACGCCGCATAATAGTCCCTATTATTTCAAATAGATCCTTTTGGGAAGGGTGTTAGAATTAACCGAAACTTAACCTGGGATCATAACGATAGAAAATGAATTCAATAAATATACAAAAATAAAAAGGAACGTAAAACAAAATACGTGTCTTCTCACCTGTTTTATTTGATCTATATAGCAAGACAATCCTAAAAAAAGAAATAGAAGTTCTACCAGGATTTAATATTGACGAGCACAATCGTAACGATCTAAGATACACAAATGAAACATAGTTGATAGCAGATACAGAAAGAAAACTTCATTAAATCCTCGTCAGTGTAGTAAATGTAAGCAAGAAGAATAAAATAAGTATCAACTGTGATAAAGGAATTGTGCATGACTTCAGGGAATCTGCATTCTCACACATACAGGAGTAAATAGGTTCGCTTATCGTCCGGTTCACACTCCTCTACGGTCTTTTAAACGGGAGTTGAGTTTTCTGCCTTGCTTCCTGTTTTTTGTTGGGCTTTCTTCTAAAGTCTCTTTCAATTCTGTACTTCTGACGTCTCCGCCTAAACATTATTTACTATTTTTTCCTCAACAGGAGTAGATAGGTTCGCCTATTGGTCGGTTTAACTCCCCTCTTGTCTTTTGAACAGGAGTAGAGGTTTATCACGTGTTTTCTGTTTATGATTGGGTTTCCGGTTCCTTCTAAAGTCTACTTTAACTTTATACTTTTGAAGTCTCCGTTTAAATTCGGAAACATCATTTACTATTTATTTTATTTTTATTCTTTTTCCTATCGTCCGGTTCGCACACCTCCCCGCTTTTTTGAACGGGAGTAAAGATTTATCCTTTGTTACCTCTTTAGGATTAGGCTTCCGGTTCCTTCTAAAGTCTTTACCTCCTCTTTCACTTCCAGTAATCCCTTGCATCTTAGTGGCATTATCGCCTTGCTTCGGTGGATTGATTAAAAGAATATCCCTATTGTCATTACTGAATTGCACTGCCGATTGTCTAACTATGTCTTCATCCATTGTTTGGTCGCCATAAAAAATTTACAATCGCCGATATTTTGTCAATGTGATTTTTTTTTCGTATGAAGGAAATCAATGATATACTTCCACTTCGTACTAAATTTCATATCAGATATCTTATTGCTAAATGTAACAAATCATAAAAACATTATTGGTAACTGGCGTGAAGTTTGACTTTGCATTACGATACTACTAAAATCCACCTTCGCTATATAAAATAGGAGGCATTACTTTTGGAGAGACCGACGTTTATACCTTTATTCATAACTGTGAATTAAAATTAATTCTTGGGAAAGATAACGGGGGCATTTTTCGTTACTTTCTTCTTTTTGGAATTCAGTTTTCCATTTTTTAGAATGGCTACCGCCCAAATCACCCTGCTATTTGACCAACACCTAAATTACGTAGCAATGTCATTAAGGACAAATATGAAAGGTTGTGCAGTCCGCCTGGTAACATCTGTTTAAAACGTCAATGTTTTTCATTCTTTATTTGAACAATAGAAAAAAAAAACAAAAAAAAATACGCTTGCACATGGTTCACTGAACAATGTTTTTTTTCGTTTTTTTTTTCCATGGCAATTTCACAGCGTTCTTAAAGATTCCTTACCAATTCGATTCACTTGCAGGGTTTATTTTTTAGTTATCGGATTAAAACTCACTATCAAATCGTTTCGTTAAAGATTACGAATTTTTCCCAAATTGTTATATATGCTGTAAAGTTTAACTTACAAAACGCTTTTACTTATAAAATTTAATTCGACGAGTTAAATCTCACATAAATTGATCTTTCTTTTTAAGAAAACATTACGGTGACTACAAAAGGCTAATAAATTCTTCTTCTCGCGTAGAAGCATTGACAAATGTATCCAATCAAACAAATATATCTGCTCAGCAATTTATTGACATTAACAATTTGACTTAAATATACCTCAAGGTACACACTTACGTCATTAATTGTAGAGTGGCGTGTCATGGCGGTCTTTTTCTACAAATTATCTAAGAAGCTGAAAATCACTAAATAGTGTTTTATATTAATTATGATTGACTAAGCCCATTACATTATCGGATGTTAATGAGACGTTGCAACACATTATTAGCGTTTATAATCTGATGCGGAAAATGAGTTAATATACTGTATTTATCGATGATACCTATTATCAAGCGATCAACTCTGCGCCGTTAAATGGGAAAAGATTTCTGCGAGTTTCGATCAGCATAAAACACAGTGAATAGAGTGAAAGAAATCAGTTCAGTTTGTGTGTGCGTAAAGTCAATTTGTCGACACACACACACACTTCATATACACACAAACATACACACACACACACACACACACACACACACACACACACACACATATATATATATATATATATATATATATATATATATATATACACTATGAAGTCAACACTCAGAAGCGACAGACTGTTTCATGCTAAACAAAATCATTAGGCCTGTTGACTGCGTTTAGCATGAAGCAATCTGTCGCCTCTGTTATATTTACATACGCTCTATCTCTGATATTGAGCACATTATCCCAAAATTATAGCATACCTTAAAGCTATATATATATATATATATATATATATATATATATATATATATATATATAGCTTTAAGGTATATATATATATATATATATATATATATATATATATATATATATATATATATATATATATATGCAGAAATATAGTCTTAAAGTGTGCTATATTTATGGGGTAAAGTGCTCAATATCAGAGATAGAACGTGTGTAAATATAAAAGTGGACATGGAAGTCAGCACTTAGAGGCGACAGTCTGTTTCATGCTAGTGCAATCGTCAGGCGATTGCACTAGCATGAAACAGACTGTCGCCTCTAAGTGCTGACTTCCATGTCCACTTTTATATTTATATATATATATATATATATGTCCTAATGAGCCAGGTACTACTGGAATCAGGTCACCCTGATGATCCCATGTGGTGAAACATAGGTAGGTAGTACCTGGCTCATTAGGAGTTATTTATTTTCCTTTGCTTAACTTAGGGTATTGAACACTCTTCGTTTTGAATTTATTACTCGCTTGGCTTTTTTTTGTACCAGAAATGTAAGGTACTGGACTATTTTTTTCGTCCTGTTCGGAGTTTTCTGGTTCTTTCTTTTTTTTCCAAATTGTTTCCTCGGATGCCACATTGTTTGAAAATGATGTGTCCAAAATATCAGCTCTACCCAACCATGCCTATGATTAAAAAAGGCTATGAGCGAGTAATGCCTTAGGGTCTTAGCAACGATGATCCTTCTTTGAACATTGTAGACTGGCACTATAGAAACACAAAAAAACTGTACCAAGTAACAGAAACCACATCACTTGATGATTAACAACAGCAGCAATAACTGAAATAGATAGCGCATGTGTCTGCAAGCAAAAATAATGGTATAATCAACATGTTAACACTCCACAACACTTCAAATAAAAGGGTAGGAAGTAAACTACCAACAATACTGGAAAGAGTGCTAAGAAAAAAAAAACTGTTTTAAGAGAAACATTTTATAAATTACAATAGAAAGCAGTACTTGCTGCTAGGTCAACGAATGCCAAATGTTTCTCACCCACCGAGATTAAATAGATCTAAATTATATATATATATATATATATATATATATATATATATATATATATATATATATATATATATATATATATATATATATATATATATATATATATTCTTCTTCAATGAGAGTTTCCATGTCATTTAAATTAAAATCTGTAACGAATATCTCCCATAAGGGAAATAACTGACAACCAAGAATGCACGAAAATATATATATTAGTAGACATTTAAGTCAACAACCAGGGAGATAAGGCCTGACTATAGCGTTTAGCATGAAACAGAATGTCGTTTTCAATGTCCAGTTTTGTATTAGCACACGCTCTACCCATGTTATAAAGCACTTCAACCCATAAACTATATATATATATATATATATATATATATATATATATATATATATATATATATATATATATATATATATATATATATATATATATATATATATATATATATATATCCCTTGGTATATAATACAAGTGGATCATAGTAATATAAATTATTAAAACTGATATCTTCGATGACCGATATCTTCGTCTGCTGAAATAGATTTTCCACCGTGTGAGGTGATTTTGGATCTTATTGTTTATTAATTACACACACACACACACACACACATATATATATATATATATATATATATATATATATATATATATATATATATATATATATATATATATATATATATATATATTGGACATACAAAATAGAAAATACATAGAATATAACAACATAATCTTTACTGAATTTTTCCAATTTTCGAATTTCTTATTGGAAATTCCGAATGAAATTTGTGGAACTGAATTTTATAAAAGAGACATGTGAAATGGATATTGACTGCTATCACGCAGCATTTTGTAAAGATGTTCGATCGAGAAATTTTCAGCATTAACTCAAACACATATGGCGTCTAGATGTGAATCTAACAGTCAGCCTGTATTGGTGATAGGTATGCTCGCCATTTATGTGTGTGTCTCTCTCTCTCTATCTATCTATCCGTGTATATATATATATATATATATATATATAAATATATATATATATATATATATATATATATATATATGTATATATATATATATATGTATGTATATATATATATATATATATATATATATATATATATATGTATATATATATATATATGATATATATATATATGATATATATATATATATGTATATATATATATATATATATATATATATATATATATATATCTGGATAAAATAAATGAAACAAAATTCATACATATCAAGAAAGTATACGTGGCCTCCCATTATGCTATATATATATATATATATATATATATATATATATATATATATATATATATATATATATATATATACAACGTGTGAAAGCACGAGCGTTACCCTACCCTCGTCAACCGCCAACCAGTGGAGGTTTAAGGGTTAAGGCGGTACTACCACGCCTGGCAAAACCAGGCAGGGTATTGTTTTTTGTGAAGACTTGTCAGTGTCTTTTTTTTTTAGCTACAAATCAGATATTCAATATATATATATATATATATATATATATATATATATATATATATATATATATATATATATATATATTATATATTAATTAGTATATTGATACTGGCGGTTTTGGTTTCGATTTCTAGTGTGTTTGAGATCGAAACCTTTCGTCGCCCTGTTGCATGTCAGATTGTGTTGAGTACTGAATTTTTGTTCACAAATCAATACTTTACTGATAAAAATTTTTCACTTTCGTCATATCATGTTCTCTGAATTTCAGAAAGTAGTAAGCGTCGGAACTGCGTCAAAAACATTCAGAATGTTTATGTGGGTCGTGTTCCATTTTTTCGAATGGTCAAAATGAGGTTTGGCAGATTTCATCAGGATGATATTAACTTAAACGATCATCCACGCTCCGGACGACTCTCCAACGTCGATGAAGACACTCTGCTTGCCATCGTGGAGAATAAGGCGATTATCTTGCCCGACGAGATCGTTAAGAGTTTGAAAATATATCTCGCCATTGCCTTTCGCTATTTGAAGAGACTTGGATACATGAAAAACCGCCAGTTCTAGCAAATGGGCAAGGTCTCGTTTTTCCTCTACGACAACGCATGTTAGTATCTTAAAAAACAGACCTTCCAAAAGCTTAAAGATTTGTAATGGGAAGCCCTCCAGCACCCACCGTATTCTCATGACTTGTTTCCTTTGGATTTTCATTTGTTCCGGTTTCTAGAGAACAACTTAAATGACAAAAAAATTGACTCTGTATAGTGAATCACAAACTACATCAAACCATTCTTCCAACATTATCGCAAACTTCTTCCAATGAAAAACGCGAATTTTCTACGAAGATGGAATCAACATGCTTATTAAACGATGAGACATAGTTATTAAAAACAATGGAGGCGATGTACTTGAGTAATAAATGTTTTTGTTTTGTTTTGTTTTTTTGGTTGAGTATGTAAAGTTTTGTTTTTAAATTTCCAATCAGACTTTTGCAATGATTTATGTAAACAATTATCTGAATCGATTTAAACCGGTTTTGATTTAACTTTTTCATATTGTACAATAATATGAGCTGAAAATTCAAACGTACTTGATTCCATTAAAATGGCGTTTCTGTCAGTCTGTTTTTCTATCATTCTATCTATATATCTCTCTCGCTTAATAGTATATTAATAATGTATTAATAATAAAATTATTGGTAATCCGTATGGAATTTCCAAGAGGATATAGATCTTTTGAGAGCTCTATGTCAAAAGACAGAGAAAAAATTATTACATAATGACAAACACTAAAAAACCATAGGCGATATATATTTCGACTTCATTGAAATAAATATGACCTAGGGTTTTTAAGTGTTTGTTTGTCATATTATATATATATATATGTATGTAAGCAAATGTGTGGATGTAGATCCGACGGTATAATGAAAATGTGGAAAAGACAAAGCAAAATCCGAATATATGAAGAAGAAGGTCTATTTGACCGAAACGTCTGACGTCGACAGAATAACAAAAACAAAAACATAATAAAAACAGTAAACTCATATATTCGGATTTTGCTTTGTCTTTTCCACATTTTCATCATATATATATATATATATATATATATATATATATATATATATATATATATATATATTCGAAAATTATTGTTTTAATTTTCGAATAAATTATATTTGTTTTACTCTGTATTGAGCACTATTTTAATAATAATATTTTTGGGTTATTGGAATTATTTCCGTATGCACCAATCCTATACTTGTATACATACATACATGTATATATATATATATATATATATATATATATATATATATATATATATATATATATGAAGTTTTATAACATATGTACACATATACATATAACATTAGTTTTCGTTTAAGGGTGTGTGTTAGCCAGAACGCATGAATTTATATATGTACGTATATTTATTTATCATGTTCTGATTGACAGTAATATGTTTCTTATTTTAAAAGAATATCTTATTAGTCTTATTCTGTTTTCAATACCGTGTAATGAAAACTGACAGTAGATAACAAAATTGCTTGCATTCAATTTTGCATGCTCCAATTAAATTGTTTTGTACTCCTTCAGAAGAACAATTATAATTATAAACAGGCTTTCCTAAAACTGAAACTACACACAAAAAAATATAATTTCTTCTATACCAATGTTTTACTTCTATTCTATCCAACAACAAAAAGCACTCGGAGATTTGCGTCAGACAAATGACTGAAAAGAGTCGCAAAGACTGGGTTTGCATAACAATTTATAGAAGAATAACTTTTAAATAGTTTCATTCGTAACGATGTCAGTGATTTTAGATATGTCTAAAGTAATGTCTATCGACACACAAAATGATATTGACGTGCCTAGTTCGAATTCCAAGGTCGTTTGTTGCATTCACTTTGCGCTAAGACCCTGGGAAAAAATATGAATCTATCTAATCACCCAACCCTCTTAATAACAATTGTAAGTTCGACTGGGCTTTCCAGCTATGTGTGGTAGCCATTCTAAGTGAAAGCTTGCTCTAAATTAAGAACCGTACAAAAGTTCATGGGAAACCATTCCACTTTCTTTCCAAATCCAATTTGTATATTGAAGATAAAAACCAGTACAGTGTCATGATCGCCTACGTTCTGAAGTTTGCTAACATTTAAGAAGTGTAACGAGAAAATTGTAAGAGCAAGAACTACAAGAAAACTGTTGCTAACATCCAGGAACAGAAAACTAAAACTTTGATAACACACAATGTAAAAAGGTTTGTATAATTCAACACTCACCGGGTATATCCGTTGTTTCCCAGTGTTCCTCTTAAGCAAAGGAAACAGCCAAAAATCTCCTAAACGATTCTAACTGTCAGAACAAAGACAAAGAGGTGCGGGAAAGGGACAAGAGATACACAAAGCAACAAACAACAGGAAGTTGTGGAGAAACATGATCGTTTATTTCCTGAAAGGACGCGACAGGTAAAAGAAGCTTGTATATTGCTTACTACTCGAGAAAATATTTCCCAAAAAGCTGGGACTGGGGCTAGCAATTTAATATTCGAAAAAATTCCTACGAATCTCACAATACGAAATAATTGTGATCGTTATTGAACGATCGTGGCTCTCTACAACGTCCTGTCCTTTATAACCCTTAGTAAAGTATGTCTTTTTGATTTTATTTCTAATACCTCTTCTACCAACCATTTACACAAGCTCGGCAGGTAGGTTACGCGCAGCTTTCATCTGTCAATCTTGCCTTCAATATGTCCAGTGAGTATCAAATTTTCCAAACCCTCTTTCCTCATTATGTTCCCTAAACATTTCAGTTGAGTTATTAGATTGTATTATGAGCCTAGTTGCATTAAGGATATTTGTAATATTTTCTTTGTGCATTTTGTTTTCTTCTATACTTTACTTACAAATTAAATTGCAAAAAAATATCCCTATAAATACTTATGTGAAAAATGTAGAAAATTAAGTAAAATATGATATTAATATGAAATTGATTTTTCAAAAATCAACACATTCACAGTGTCAATCGCTTATATTAAGAATCGTGATAATAATTTCGACTTGTAATAGATTCATTACACATTACCGCTGAACAGTAAATTTGGCTACTGGAGACAGCTTGTTCAATTCATCATCATCATCATCATCATCATCATCATCATCATCATCATCATCATCATCATCATCATCCTGCGACCTTCCTATAGTTGGTCGGAACTCCATTAACAATCTCTTTCCACGATGTTCAGTCCTGCATTGCTGTCCCCAGATCCCAAATGTCTATCCCTGAGTCCCGAGCTATGATGTCCGCAAAAGTCAATTTTCGTGAGAAGGATGCCAGAGGACTGAGGAGGAGACGATTTCCCTGTCCGCTCGGTGGCAGTGGCCGGTAAACTGTAATCGTTTTCGGTTGAGCTTAAGAGAGATTGGTCTCAGTTCTCCGAAAGCTGTGTTAAGCGTTGCATGAGAACTCAAAATAATGTTCTGTATATTTCTTAGTAGATTTCTAAGATAAAGGTAAAGTATGGAGGACGTTAAGCGATGTAATCTAGTGCCTAATAAACGAAAGTGTGTAAACATCGTTTTTATTCGATTTTATTTTGCTTAGTTACTTATGTATTCATTTATTATTACATAAATAAAGCGTTCCTCATGGTTTACTCAATATATATATATATATATATATATATATATATATATATATATATATATATATATATACATATATATATATATATATACATATATATATATATATATACATATATATATATACATATACATATATATATATATATATACATATACATATATATATATATACATATATATATATATATATATATATATATATATATACATATATATATATATGTTTATATATATATATATATATAAATATATATTTAGGCAGCAATCCTTCTTTTATGCAAGTTTCATTAAAAAAGACCTTTGTCCAGCAAAGAAAGCTCTTGTTCGTACACAAGAAAAATTAAATAAAAAACTTAACCGTAGTACATTGTCTGTCGTTTTTAATGAAACTTGCATATATATATATATATATATATATATATATATATATATATATATATATATATATATATATATATATATATATATATATATATGAATTACGTATCTTAAGGAACAGTTATGAAGATTTGTTTTATATATACGTGTTTCACATTCATTATTATTGTTATGGATATTTTTTTTATTCTAAACATATCCATAACAATTTTGGATATGGTTGTAGTTATTTGGATATTCTTAAGATTTGATAGATTTTCATGGATTGTAGTTGTGAAGGAGTTGGTAAGTAGTATTATGCATGTTTTTATCTAGTTTAGTGTAACTGTCATTGTCGTTATTAATAATAACGTTATCAATTTTGCTATTGCATATTTTGTATGCCTTTCTCTTAGCATTTTCGATGATATAATGAATACATTGGAGGCTTTGAAAGTGTTTTCTGTGTATATTTCTTAATCAGTTATTAGGTTATTAGGTTGGTGCAACTTCATGTGAGAAAACGACATTATTTTTGCACCAACCTAATAAATATTTGGGGCTGCAGATAATTAGAGTTCTTAAATAGAATCCTATAATTATTCCTAAAATATCATAAAAATGTGACAATTAATCACTAATCGATTCCTTTTTTCACCTTCGATAACAATTTTTATAAACAAACATTTCGTTTTTCAATGGGTTCTCCTCTTAGCGGCGTTTTGGCTTTTGTCTATTTTTAGAATTTCTAGAAAGCGGTCCCTTCCAAAATATTTTACCACTCAATTTCCTTATTTTATTTTTTGATCATTCTTTGTTAATGTATCGACATGAAAGTTTTACCAAAGAAACGTCATAATGTCGGATACATAACGGATTTTACCTTTGAATCTGTGACTAACAACACTTTACACTTCCTGGATATCATGCTTCATAGAAGTAATAATTACCTTCAGTTGGAAGTTTCAGTTTACAGAAAATATTCCAAGAACGATCTTATGTTGTTTTCATCAATGTAGCAGAATAAGTTCTGGAATAATTATAGGATTCTATTTAAGAACACTAAAAATCCATTGCTCCCAATACTGTCAGAGTTGATAAAGTTAACCTGAACGCTGCTCTTGAAAAGGACCTTAGTACTGTGGTTAATTGGGTCAGGAAATGTGTCATAAATGTTATTGCTTCGAGAACGAAACTGCTCTCATTTAACCGCCATAGAAACTTTCTTGCCGCCATTAGCATGTCTAATGCTAGACTCATGGAGAGCAACATACTGCGCTTTCTTGGACTCACGTCTTCAACTGACTTGAAGTGGAACGACTACATTGAATCAATAGCTGCATCTACTGCAAGGAATTTTGAGTCACTGTGTCGTGCCAGAAGATTTTTCTCGTCAGAGTCCAACTTGCATTTTTACAAATCATCCGTGCATTGAATACTGTTGGCATATCTGGTCTGGTGCTAAGGCTATTCATCTCGACGTTCTTGACGACATCCAAAGAAGGACCTGCAATGTAATCGACACTGACCTAGCATTTGAACTTCAGTCTCTTTCTCACCGACGTGACGTGGCTTCCCTCTGTATTTTTCTACAAATATTTTCATGCCAGCTGCTTTGACGATCTTTTTTTTTCCTAGTGAGCGAACTAGGTGAGTTTAAGCAAGCTATTACATTGTTGAAAAAGTTCAATGTAATCCCTACTTCTACTCCAGTAGTTTCTTTTCTCGCACTTCCTGTCCGTGGAACTCTCTTCTGTTTCTTTTGTACCATGATAAATACAATCTTCAAAACATTAAATGCAACGTCAATCTCCATCTTCTATCGTCTTGAACACCGTTCAGCTTTTATCCTTTCCTCGGTCTCTTTGTACCCTGCCTCTTTCTCACCTTCATTTTCTGTAATCTCCTGCGTACCAGTGACATTCCCGTCTTGCTTGGGGTGAAACGATTAAAACAATGCATACCTGATGAAGAAATATACATAGAAAACAATTTGTTCTCATTATTTCACCCACAATTCTCAGAGTAAAGGTCTACAAAATATAATTAAAAAAAATAATGATATTATTAATAACAACAACAATAACAATAAATTGGATAAAAACAGATATATAATAATACATACTAACTCAATAACGGCTTTTGTTTCTTTTTTTATTGGTATCACCACATGCAAGGTAATAAAGCCACTAAGACACAAGGAGTTACTGGATGTGGAAAAATTAGTAACAGAAACATTAGATCGTAGATGGTATTTACTTGACCCTACCCCCAATGAGTCAGGTTATGACACAAGGTCGGTTTTTAACGTGGGGACTCGAGTGTCTTCAGTCGCGCCGCTGGTCTTAGATGGTTATAGCTTGTCCAAGCTGGTCAGAGCTGGTCTGAGCTAGTCATAGCTGGTCTAAGCTGGTTAGATCCCGTTCAAGCTAGTCATAGCCGTGATACTACCAGCGCATAGACGGGTCCTTGCGTCCAGTAAGTATCAATGTGTTACAAACTTGTCGAGAGAGCAGTTTACAACAACATTAGATCCTAGATAGACATTGTATTTAATTTTGCGCAGATTAAACTTGGCTGGAAAGCATGAAGTTGGAAGGGAGTTCCACAAGAGAAAAGTACGAGTAAATAAACTTTTAGCATAGAACTTACGGTTACATGTAGCCAGCTCAAATGTAAATTTATGAGATCTAATACTCAAAAGAAATTATCCAAACTTAGCCTCATCAAAATAATTACGACAACACCCAAAACTATTATGGATACAAAAATACCCATAACAATAATTATAAAGCTGGTATATATAAAATAAATTATGACAAGTCTATTACAACTGCTCCTTACAATAAACTAGGGAAAATTTCAGAAATTTAAAAAATTAATCTATGAACAGAAAAAGGATTTTATACACAAGAATTTGTCAAACGCATTAATGATACATAGAAATAAATTTAATCACAATATGAATTTAAAAATGAAATAAAATGCCACATTTATTAATAGAGAGATTAACTTACTTAGGTGGAAATATCTTGTGAGTGCATCTATCGAATATTTGTCTTCATATATTTCTCTTCCTTAAAGAAATACGTTTACTACACCGACCTAGATGACTATAATAATATTAAAAAAATTAAAAGGAAATGTGTAAATTCTTAACCTTCTATTATTTAAAATATACAATGCATAAATTAATCCCAAACTAATATAATATAAATAATAATGACATTATAAAAATAACAACATCTACGCACTTTTGTTTATCAGACATTAGATTACGTCACTGAGTATTCTCCATAATTTACCTTAATATTTCAGTTAGACCGATGTATGTTTATGACTGCTTAAATTTTTTTTAAATTATAAAAAAGTGACATTTTTACTTTTGTTGAGACATATTTGTTGTAAAATAAAACCCTTATATTTGACTTGATAAAGTCCAGTAGAGGACGACACGAGAGGGCTATGATAAGTTTTCCTCATGACTTTAATTATATTGTCCTTTTACAAAGAAGTTTTAAGTTATATCTGAAATTTTCTACAGACACAGAGTTACATATATATGTCTCTCTCTCTTTATCTCTCTCTCTTTCTCTCTCTCTCTCTCTCTCTATATATATATATATATATATGTGTGTGTGTGTGTGTATGTGTGTATTTAGGCATCATATCTTCATTCAAGCATGTTTGTTTGAATGATCAGGACATATTATGTCTATGTATTTAATCCTCTCGAATTCTCGGATCGACTTCTTAATGTTGATATTAAATTCATTAAGGAATACTCTAGTTTTTCTTCATTTCTTTTATTTGTTATGTTCAAATTAATTATAACGGAGAGCGTTCACGTGTTTTTTTAATTATAACAGAGTGCGTTTCATGCGCATTTACAAAGAAATATTTACAACCATCAATTACACTATTTTTTTTTGTCTTAGCAATTCACCCCTGAAGACGATCTTGGATTAGATTGAAAGTACTTGGAAAAATAAAGGAAATTAAAAATACTACACTCCATATATATATATATATATATATATATATATATATATATATATATATATATATATATATATATATATATATATATATATATATATATTAAATATCAGGTCAGTTGAATCCGCTACCTTGGTTTCAACATTACGGTATTCTCAGGTAACGGAATGAAATGAACTGACCCTTTTTTTAAGTTAAGAGCTTTACATATTATGTTTACTTTTGTTTTTTTTCACACGTCTTACCTATCATGTCATTTCTGGTTTTGTATTTCTGCTGGGACAAGTTACTAATTAACATGTTAATCTTATCTTAATAAATGGCTAATTTTTTTTCATAAATCTACAAAATAAAAAAAAAGTAATTTCCTTTGTCCTCCAGCATTGACATCTATCATTTCCAAGTTGTTGCATTCATCTATGAATTTTCTCCTTGAATAATAAAACATGACCCGTATAGATTTCCAACATTGTACATTCAAATCTCTTCTTTCTATATTTGCTATAGTCAATGGAACGTTTCTGCCGATCCATTCTTCAGCCTTTCTTATGCAAAACTGATGTAATGGAATAACCAGTCACCCCCATGAATGATTACATTATAGGCAGTAAGTACCTATAAAGTTTACTGTCTACGAGAGACTTGGGGAAGAGTGAGAGAGAGACGACGCAAGCACGTCCGACCTTCCAATTAGTGGTACTCACTACTAGATTAAGATGTGTGATAACTGAACCGTATTTCATATTGTACTGGTTGTGTACAATAAACCTTTCTTCTATTATCCACCTGGTGTTAAGTATTTATTCCCTTAGCAGGGAATATAACAAAATTGATTTATTTTGCTCTCAGGGATTACAAAGAAAACATTTAAACGTCCGAATAATATCCGGTATATTACCTGAAATTTCAGATAGTTATAGAGAGTACGACAGATAGAGGATAGGGATTTATCTGCCGAGGCAATTTTAAGCAGTAATATGCTACTACAACCATTGTCAGTCTCGTCCACAATCCATTCATCAAATAGGATTTAATCTAACAAGGTATTTTTTCAGGATATTTAGCGAAGTATTTTGAATACAAGACCTGACACGCTCGAATTCATATCTACACTTGCTAAACACTTACATTAACATCAATCATATGCAAGCGAAAATATCAATTTATTTGATAGAATTTTTTAAAATAAAAAAGGTATTATAAAACGTATTATGTTAATTTGACGAGGGAATATTTAGAGTCAATTAATAAAATTCGAACTCATTCTGAACCATTATTCATTACATCAACTGTAAAAGCAAGCTGGTATTCCCGAGTGGTCAACCATCTAGGTTCTACCATTTCACCCCTAGCAAGGTAATAATCCATGAATGGGGTTAATGAGTGTGAGAGAATATGAGGAAAGCAAAAAGCATTATTAAGGAGAGAGAACAGTTACATGTGCTCACCATTTTTGTTGTTGCCGTCGGAAGTGTTCAAGAGATATACCCCCCACACACACACTTTTTTATTTAGTGATTTTTTGTAACGCAGGTTTATAGGGTCTAATGAGGAATTGTTTTTTCTCACACCCAAAGGATCCATTTGCTTGAAACTGCTTTGTAATCATTGATATGAGTAAACGTTATTTTTTTTTTAAATCACTTCATCTCCCACCTATCCCAAGGAACACAATAAAACCACTAGGACGCAACAGGGTACAGAGGGTTAGCGAGTATGAGAAATACTACTATTAAGGAGAGAGGACAATTAAAGAACGAGAATTAACCAGATAACGATAGACATTGCATTTAAATTTTTGAAGATCACTGCTGACTGGGAAATCAGAAGCCGAATGAGATTTCCACAGGCAAGAAGCGCGATAGGAGAAGCTTAGCGTAGAATCTACGGTTATATCTAGCCATTTCAACGGCAAAAGGATGGGTATGGCGTTGCCGCCAACGTAGTACTGCGCTTAAATTCATAAAGTCTAGGTACCAAAGAGGAAAGATCATCAGTACAATTATCATGGAAATATTTATAGAAAAGGCTCAGTAAAGCTATGGTATAATAGTGCGAAAATGACTGAAGACAAGATCACGTTTATATTTATCAAGTATCTCTAAATACAGATCATAAGCACCAGAACAGATGTGGCAGCAAAATTCAGTGCTGAATGAATGGTAGAGTTATAAATGGTAATATAGTTGATTTCAGTCCGTATTTCATATCGACGCCAATATCCGAATCCAGGTAAATGTAAACATTTATTTTACAAGGGCTGTTCCACTGCCTTAGCAGTAGGTTATTAATATTAATATTTAAATTTTACAACCGACAATTTCCAATCAGTACCTAAGGATTATCGAAACTTTGCATTTAATTTAAATCCAGAAAATACGTAGGTAAATATTTATAAAAGGTGAATTCATGCCTCTCTGAAGGGCGACTGCGCGTAAGTGCAGAAAACGAACCGAACATGAATTGGAACTCAGCTCTCCGATTAACAATTCCGACTCATTATCCATTACACCATCCGCACATCTAAGCTTACATTCCAAAGCGGTCAGTCATCTAGGTATTAATCGGACTCGATGTTGCTTAATTTAGGTGATCTTACGGAAAACCACAGTTTCGACGTGATGTGACCGTAAGCCCTATCAGTTCTTGAAACATGCGAACAACCACCAAGCATAAATAATGCCTACTAGACACACGCACACACCCCACACACACTTACGAATATACAATACCATCTCAATCGCACAGAGGCAAACTACAAGGTAACCAAAAAAGTTATGTTCGTTTTTAAAGGAAAAAAAGAAAACGCTTCACAGTATGTGTAACTTATATTTAGTCTTCGAAGTAATCGCCATCGGCATCCAGCACCTTCTGCCAACGTGTCTCCATCTGTTCAATGCCCTTGCGGTAGAACTCGGATGGTTTTGATGCAAAGAAGTCCGTGAGGGCTTTGCGCAAGTCTGCTTCATTGGTGAAGGATTTCCCACGAAGATGATTATCCAGGGAGTGGAGGAGGTGGTAATCGGATGGCGCAAGGTCAGGTGAATAAAGTGGATGGCACAAAGTCTCCAACGCAAGTTGCTTTATGGTAACCTTGACCACTCGCGCGACATGCGGCCTGGCGTTGTCATGGAGGAAAAGCACACCTTTGCGATTCACCAGTGCTGGCTCCTTCTGGCGCAATACCTGTTGCACACGTTTCAATTGCTGCGAGTATAGGTCTCCAGTGGCCGTTTGGCCCGTTGGTAGCAGTTCATAATGAACCACTTGATGACATGTCCACCAGACACAAAGCATAATCTTGCGTGGGTGCATAGGCGGTCTTGCGGTGTGAGGGACAGCATCCCGAGGAGACAACCAATGTCTGGAACGCTTAGGAGTTTCGTACAGAACACACTTTTCATCACTGGTAAGCACTCGCTTGAATAAGGATGCGGTACGGTGGCGAGAAAGCAGCGATACGCAGGCTGCCACTCGTTATCCCTTGGGGACCTCCAACAGTGTTTGCGAAACCCACTTGCTCAGTTTGTACGTCTTACCTAGGCGGTGCAGGTGAAGTCTAACTATTTCATCGGAAACGTTGAACTGTCTTGCATGTTCACCACACGTTAGACTACTGTCTTCTTCAATGGCCGCCTTCAGGACTCCGTCATCCAAGACCTGTGGTCGTCTACTGCGAGGCTCATCATGGAGAGACAAATCTCCCGACTTGAATTTTCGAAACTAACTCCTTGCAGTACGTTCATCCAAAGCACTATCCCCAAACGCTTGACATATGCGGCGGCCTGATAAACGCCCTTTGAAGTCGTAATGCAAACAGCCCCGAACGAGATCTCTAGACACTTCCATCCTTCTCACAGCTGTCCGGCTTATAACTGATGACCGGGCACGGTGCGCGTGTTTTTTATAACGTCCGAATTTGAAAACAATTGCTACACGCATTTCGTATATATTTCAACTTCATTCAATGACTAATCAAAAAAACGGACTGAACATTTTTGGTTACCTTGTACAATTATTATACACATACATACATAAAGTAATATGTACGATTTTTTTTTACTTGAGCTTGGAATCCATTATTTCTTGGAACATAAAGACCGTATCATTTCTCCGTGAATTCGGAACACTATAAATTATACTAACGTTTGGTTGACAAGTCGAATACACGTGAAACCTGATCAACCAATGAAACTTAAACAACACAAAAATAAAAATACCAGAACTTCCTCCTTCTTTTTCTCCATATCTCATTCTCTGATGAAGCTTTAATAAAAGTGAAACACGTTAGAATGATAAACAGTTTCTATGTTTTATATCAACACACATACACGCATATATATATATAATATATATGCATAAATACACACATATATTTGTATATATACATATATATATATGAATATATATATATACATATATGTATATATATATATACATATATATATACTTATATATACATATATATATGTATATGTATATATATGTATATATATATATATACATATATATATATATATATATATATTTAAATACATATATATACAATGAACATAAACTGGAGATTCTTGAAAATATATGCATTAAAAATTGAAACCAACCCTTAATAAAAATAATTATGAATACTGCACAAATATTTTTAAATATTTACAGTAGATAATTTAAAATATCTAGGTTTTAACTAATAGTTTCTTTTAATATTTAGACATTTCAATAACTCAGTTACCTCCCTTGACGTTTGCACGTGCCTACATGTTATAATATAAAAATGGCATAGTACATAATCTTAATGTTTTCCCTTCACACAAAAAAAGTTAATATTAACATGAACAAAACAATTTTGTCTTATAAAAATTATGAACACAACAATTTTTGTCTTAGAAAAAACAAGACACTGATGACGATATTGTGCTAATTAGAAAGAATAAAATGAATATGCCTCAACATGGTAATTTTCTTTCTTCCTTTAAGAAGGATGCTAGGAAACTTGTTCGGAATTACGAGGGTATCTTATTAAAAATAAGTAGTCAAAAATGTCTAAATTATCCAATGAAACTATATATATATATATATATATATATATATATATATATATGTGTGTGTGTGTGCGTGTGTGTGTGTGTGTGTGCATATACGTATACATATATATTACAATGAATCATTCAAGAAAAAGTAAATTAAACAGTTAATGATAAAAATAGCGAAATCACTTCACTAACAAAATTTTAAAGATGCATTAACCCACTAACCACTGGATGAATGTTATGATCATTGATTTTAAAAATTATAAACTGTTTTATGTCTTCCTAAAATATGCAAGTACTTTCGACGGGTCCTTCGGTCATCATCAGGCATGGAAACTATTTTTATTTTAGTAAAATTCAAGTAGCATCCGAGATGAAAAAATATAATGCAAATCGAAGTATGCCTGATGCTGGTCGAAGGACCCTTAGAAATTACTTGCATATTTAAGGAAGACCTAATACATTTTATAAATTTAAAAAACAAGGAACATAACATTCATCGAGTGGTTATTAGGTTAATGCATTTTTTAAATTTAGTTAGCGAAGTGATTTTGCCATTTTATATCATTAACTGTACTAATTTACTTTTTGTATGAATGATTCATTGTAATATAAATTCAACTGCACCACATATTTTATATATATATATATATATATATATATATATATATATATATATATATATGTATACATATATGTATATATACATCTATGTACATACATTTATGTACATATATACATACATACATACAAGAATATGCATACATATATACATATGTGTTCCTTCTTTGGATCTGGTAATGCTGATTTTGGTTCAGTTGAAATGTTTTTGATAAGTTGAAAAAAAAACACTTTTCCAGGTATTAACAGACATGAAACATCTCCTGGGCGTCGAAACAGGAATGCTAACACTCTTCTCTCGTGGACTGAACAAAGGGTTCAGTATAAAATTCTGAGAATGTTCCTTTGTACGAAGAGAGGCTCATCGATCGAAACGTATTGAAGTGTCACAACAAAGATTAGCATCGAGCTCCGCATAGCAAAACAAAAGGACATTAAAACAGGGTTATCATGCAGACAGCTTTCAGAATGAGAAATGGTACTGAAAAGACAAAATTCAGTTTTATTATGTGACAGCGTTTAAGTCTATATTCTCCGCTACGAATAGGTGCCTAATGCAAGGGCTTTCTTAAAAATCGGGGTTCTAAATCTGTTTTCAGTATGTAACAAACGATGGTGTCTTATTAGATAGGAAGTCTGAAAATCATCTCAAGGACCAAATATATCTTTAACAAACAGCAAAAAAGCGTCTTCACTATATTAAATACCGAACAAAACATATCAACATGTCTATTTTTATACTAAAGCCATATTTTCACATTTGCTTCGTCCATTTCCTTTCGGTTAAATATCTATTCCCCTCTACGAATTGGGGTTCAGATTATTTTCACTGATATATAAACGGTTGGATCTTATTAAATAGTTGGTCAGAAAATCATATAAAGGGTCCCTAAACATCTCCTCAACCGACTCCACCCACCAAAATATGTCTCTATTCTATACAGTACCAAACAATAAACAAAAAGTACCGGTAAATATTAATTTAAATTAAAGCCATATTTTCCCCGTTTCCTGTCGTTTTAAGAACGTATTCACACGAGTATTAAATCCAGTAAGAAAGCGAAAGAAAATAAGTTCTAATTTCTGATTATTTTTTTCTTTTTTTACCGCTTTTTGTCGCCTATCTGAGGGTTACGACAGCCGGTACGAAGGATCAGTGAACATCATTTGATCTGAATGATAAGAGGATATATTATTGCGATAATCTATGCAATATCATTGTTGTTTCTCGTTCGACGGATTTAAAGGTTTAACTTGCTCAAAAGATTCATTCTCCCTCGTCTATAAAGCAGGGAAAAAAAGAAGTCCCTGAGAAACGGCCATTGGGTTAAAGTCATTCATCCTTCGGATTATAAAGTCTGCCTATCAAATCATTTGAACGGAGTGAACAGGAATCAGGAAAACTTGATAGTGTTAAGTTCAGTTAAGCATTGGTGATTTTCAAATTCAGCTATAACTATTATTAAATCCTATTTCTAGAGGACGATCTGTAGAATGTGTGGTTTATGTAAAGAATATTGTCGTGGAACGTAGACTCGTCGGGCTGTTAGCCTATTTCATTCACTAATAACACAATTAGCTTCGGAAAAGTCATGAAACAGTCTCTTCTCCAACACTAAACTACGGGTAAATTAGAAGTGTCCATTAGGTACCCTAGACATAGATAGCAACCAATCTAAGAAAAGTAAAACTATGGTAAGGCAACGGAAACTACTCCACTGCTTTTCTCAAGAATTCCTGGTAATTAACTAATAATAACCAAAGGTTTTTTGCGCAATCAGGATTGCCTACACTCTGAAGGGACATGGCATTTTAAAGAGAGGGGGAAGTTTTATGAAGGAAGCTAATCAAGATTCTAAACTTCATGTCAGAATTACAGAAATTAATGCATACACGTCCAAATATGTGTGTATACAATCAGCCATTTCGAGTCTACTCCTGGACAAAAGGCTTTCCCAGCTCCATGCATCTCTCGTCCTGGGTATGACGATAAAGTACATCCGCGTCATGGGTAAGACGATAAACTAGCAAGACTTTCTTTGCATAGTACAAGTCCCAGTCTCGCATTTTCTAAGTGAAATAAGCTTACGCGTGAATTACTTGAAAAAATAAAAGATTTAAAGGAGAGAAAATAATTGAATGGCTACCATCGAATACTGATCTGAATCCGCTCGAAAATCTATGGTCAATTGTGAAGATAAAATTATATGATTGTGGCAAACATTATAACAGCAAAATCGGATCTATGGGAAGCAATTTAAATTATCATGTCGCAAACTGAACCTGAAGTAAAAGATTACAAAATCAATGGTTAATCAATGTTATTGAGAAAAAGGGTCACTATGTCAAAATGTAAATGATTCATGTGTTTGTATTTTGATCATATTTTTATAATGTTATTATCATTTTGTTAAAGTAAAATGTTTTTATTTGGTTTTGCCTAATAAATTTAGATGGCAGTTTCTTAGAATACATCAAATAACTTCCATAACTTCAATAAAACATATAGATACTACGTAAAACTTTAATTCAGGCTTTGTTTTGGCATCTAAATTGATTGTTTAAAATTTGACAATTTTTTCAGATCAAATTTGAATTGTTGACGTTTATATGAATTGTTTAATATCTTCAGACAGGTTGTAGGTAATTATGCAGATGACGCAAACATATACTCCTTTCTTAGTAGCAAATCCAGCAGATCTGATAAAGTAGACCTGAACAGCTGCTTTTGAAAAAGTGCTACAATCCTTAACAGACCCTAAAGCAAGATGCTGGCAGAGAGTTCCACAAGCACGTAGTGCAATCGAAGAATCTGTTAGCATAGAACTTAGGGTTAGATCTAGCCATTTCAGCTGTAAAATGTTGAAACCTATCTGCCAATCTAATACTACACTTAAATTCATAAAGTCTAAGTACCAAAGAGGAAAGAAAATCAGGCTAGTTAGAATATGAGAAGAGACGATAATCTAGATATGTTGGTAGTGTATCGGTTGAGAGCGCAGAAAGAGAAACTGGCATGCCAAATTTAATTTGCACTCAGTTTGTTACATTCATTTCCAGACAAATTCCCTTTGCATGTATCCATCGTTTACCCACCTGCTCTGGGTTAAATAGAAGGGCAAACTGAACTCCCAGTGTAGGAGACAACCAACTCTTAATTCATTCCTAACTGAGTATTGAAGGTTGTTTTGAACAGGCTCACTTCTATATCTGTTCGCACTTACACAGCCCCCCCCTGGGCTCTGTCCTTGGATCTACACTATTTCTGAACTTAACTGATGATCTCTTTGATATCATCAATTCTCAACTAGCTATTTATGCAGATGGCACAACCATTTACTTATGTCTTAGTAGCAAATCAGACAAAGTAAACCTGGCATCTACTCTTGAAAAAGACCTCCAATCCTTAACAGACTGGCAAGCAAGATGCTGGCAAAGAGTTCCATAAACAAGACGTGTCAGGGAAGCAGCTGTTAGCATAGAACTTAGGGTTAGATTTAGCAATTTCATCTGTAAAATGTTGAAACCCAGCTGCCAATCTAATACTACACTTAAATTCATAAAGTCTAAGTACCAAAGAGGAAAGAACATCAGACTAGTTTGAATATGAAAAGAGACGATAATCTAGATGTGTTAGTAGTGTAAGGTCGTGTTGAACAGGCTCATTCTAAATTTTTTCATATTAACACATAGATCCCTACATTATTTCTGATGTTATCAATTCCCAACTAGGTATTTATGCAGATGTCACACACATTTACGTCTGTCATGGTAGCAAATCCGACAGATCTAATAACGTAAACCTGACAGCTGCTCTTGAAAAGGGCTTCCAATCAGAATTTGCTTGTAAATTTTAAGGTCTGCAAAACGAAACTGCTTTCCTTTATTCACCATAGAAAACCTCCTGGAGGGCAACACACTATGCTTTCAACGCCTCAGTTTTCCCATTAATATGAAGTGTGGCCATTACATCGAATCAATTGCTTCGTCTACTGCAAGGAAAGTTGATTTACTCTGCTGTGCTAGAGATTTTTCGTGAGAAACCATCCTGCACATTTATAAATCTACCATTCGCCAGTGCATTGACTACTGTTGGAATACCTGGTCTGCTGCTCCCGCTGTACATCTCGAAATTCTTGGCAAAATTCATAGAACGATCTGTAATGTAATCAACCCCGACCAGGCATGTCGACTTCAGACATATTCTCAATGGCGTGACGTGGCTTCACTCTGTCTTTTCTTTCAATATTTTCATGGCAAATGCTCTGATGAGCTTTTTTCCCTACTACATGACTTTAATCGTGTTACTAGACCGGAAACTAGGTCCCACCATTTTACTGTTGAAATAGCTATATACAATCGCCACTTCTACTCTAACAGTTTGTTTTCTCTCGCTTCCGATTTCTTGCTTCCCTGTTAACTACAATTTTCAACAATTTACATGAAATTTTAATCGCTATCTTTTGACTTCTTGAACCCTGTTCCTTTTTTTTGTCCTTTTCTCAGTCGTCCCATTCTATTTCCCTTTCAGTTCCTGTAATCACTGCATTCTAGTGGCATAACCGCTTTGCTTGGGATGAAATGATTTAAAAAAAAACGTAAGAATGTTTCACAAGCGAGAAGACAGAAGAGAAACGGTTAGTACAGAACATACTGTTACAACCAGCAATTTCAACGGTAAAATGATGAAATCCTGCTGTTAATCAGTGCTTAGATACGGGAAATCGAAATGCCAAAGTGGAAAGCTCATCAAAAGTGTTGTCCTGAAATTATTACAAGAAAGGTACGAATTATTTTCAAGCGATCCTGTTAATTTCTAGATTTCACACGCCTTTTTTCAAATTGGTTCATTTATTCATATTCTAAGGTTTGTCAAGCCTTTGCAGGCTATATAAAACAAGAACGTATTTTTAGAGTGTAAGATTTTTTTTTTTTTAGTTTTGGAGATACTAATTGTTTAGTGATACAAATCTTGATAATTAACCCATAGCTGTCGGGAGAAAAGGTGGATTCATAACTTTCCCAAGCGCGTAAGTGGATATAACGAATACAAGAGGAAATCGGAACTCAGCTCTCCGATTAACAATTCGGAACCATTATCTATTACATCACACGCGTATCCAAGCATACAGTACCTGGCACTCATCTAGGTACTGACCAGGCTCGACGTTGCTTAACTTCAGTGATTGTACGGGAACCGGTGTTTCAATGTGATGAGACCGTAAGCCCTTGACACCTCGTGCACATCCACACTTACATCACCTGGTTTTACAAAGCGGTCACCAATCTAGTTACTGATCAGGATCGACGTTGCTTAACTTCGGTGATCACCCGGAAAATGGTGATTCAACCTGATGTGTCCATAAGCCATAAGCCATAACAGGCATCATTTATTCATTATCCATTTTACTTTTTAATATCTTTTTCATTGTCTCTATTTTTAGTAAATGTATTGCATCCAATCCTTATACACCGTTTTCTTTCACTTTTATAATATTTTCCTAATTTTATCATCTTCCTTATTTACTTGTATATCAACATATTACTTTGGAGCTGTTAATATGACAAAATTGGAGACAATTACCAATTTCATTTTTGTATTATCCCAAAGAATTTCTGGCCGCTGTTCAGTCGTATTTTGCCGAAACAAATCTATGTCATGATCCTGGTTCTCTTTGGAAAAGTGTTACTAGCTAGTCAATGTATCTTGACAGAATCATTTTGCGTTATTTTTTTACATTCACTTATACGATCATCATTATCCTTTTTATTTAATTTATCAAACTTAATTGCATACGCCAACAACACGTGAGTATCGACGATGTGACAGCTGAAAAATTCGGGACACATGATGAGAAAGAGGAAAGAAGGCTTATAGGACTTAATAATCACAGGTTATATTTGGAGCAAGAGAAGAAATTGGAATCCTAAAATGACCAAATTCATGTGTTTGAGCGAATGGATGACAGAATATGGACAACATACGAGAGAAAAGACGCAAGAGTTTCTTAAAGCAACAAGTTATGGTGAATCATGACCCGTTTCATTCTGAAAATATTTACATTTAAAAAAATAAAATATAAATAATAAAATATTATTATTATTATTATTATTATTATTATTACTATTATTATTGTGTTTTGTGTTTGCTTTGTGGAATAGGAGTTGCCCCAACTCTTAACCAGAGACCTCAAGGGACAAGGTTTTGTATTAGATGATGCCAACGAATCAGAAGGCATGCAATCAGAGAAAAAAAATATCAGTAATTGTGGTCAATGCGTGCAGAGAAATCTATGAAAGATGTAAGACGTTTCTAGCAATGATTTATTAAAGGTCATATATTTTCGAGTTGTTGGGTATTTGATCCACTTCTTTGTTTGCCCCTCTACATGCATTGCCATTGTCTTCAGATGCCACATACACTGATGCCTATCTTGAGGTCCTCGTATCACTTAGTTTCAAAGACGTGTTATTTGTTGGCTGGGTCTGCTATATTTCTCAGCAGACATGTATTTTTGACATGATTTTTCAAACGTATGCCTGGTATATTATGAAGGAATCACGTCAATAAGGCATGTCTCATCGCAGAGAGAATTGGTGGGAACTTAAATCACAGAAGTTATGCGGAATGTTGTAATTAGTATCATGTGGCATTTGAGCTTTCTGACTGATAGGGTCTGAAATTCAAGACGATACTAAATAGAACATATTCCCACCAATTCTCTTTGCGAGCGGGGCTGATTACACGACATGCTGACCAATGTATGTACTAAGCAGTCGTTGTAGGTTGGAAAGTACTGTTTTACTCAGCAGACCACACCCAGATATTATGTGAATCGATTATCCACGGATGTTCTTCGACCACGCAGCAGGATGGGCTCCTTTTACGGTTCAGCTCATTACATTAATAATGTTTAGTTGGAAGGCACTGATTATTATTATTATTATTATTATTATTATTATTATTATTATTATTATTGAGTAAGCGAGAGAGTAGCCCACGAAAAAGTAACTGAGTTACAAATATTCCTAATGCAATATACCAGTCGATTAGCGGAGACCAGGTCTATGTATCACAATCAAATATGCGAGATATGTTAGCAGCTTATTCTTATTATTAATCAAATTATTATTATTCAAATTATTATTAATAATAATGTACTTGCGTTGTCAAGGGAGCACTAATTGATTCACTATCGGGTTGGACTCACGGTTCAGTGAAATTAGATAATTCTCACCTGTTATGTCTTTGTAAGACTGAGCAAGAATTCCTTGTAATTGTCTATTCATATATATTCATATGCAAACATATGAAAAGAGAGTAAAAAAATAATGCACATTGCATCATTCACTTTCTGTTTCAGTCATTTAATAGCCATCCTACTTATGATTAATAAAACAAACTCTTTCAGTCGATTGCTCTAAACGCACCCCTATATATATATATATATATATATATTTATATATATATATGTGTGTGTGTGTGTGTGTGTGTGTGTGTGTGTGTGCGTGTGTGTGTGTGTGTGTGCATGTGAGAAATTAACTGATTTAAAAATATGATTTCATCACTACACAGAAATTACCATGTTTCAAAAATAGAAAACAAAACCTTCAAATTCAATTATATTAAATTAAAAGCATTAGTTCTGTTTCATCTTCATATTTTTACGATTTTTTCAGAAAATATTTGTACAAATATTTTTTATTACATCTGTTACTCACACTTCTAATTTCAGTGTCTTCGTATATATATATATATGTGTGTGTGTGTGTGTGTGTGTGTGTGTGAAATGAACAAAGTCCGGCAATTATTTTAAGACAGAAAATTTTTAAACTAAAAAATCGGTAAAGCATGTCAGGCTATATGACGGTTCCGTATAGGATACAAGTTTAATTCCTGTCGGAGGACGTATATTTTCTATGAAAATTTCTCGGACATTCAGGCCGGTAAATGTTAATACTGTTTATTATAAACAGAGCATTTACTTAAATATTTGTATCAATAAAAAATAACGTACAACCATAAAACAATGTCTTAAAATATATATGTATATATAATATTCATTAAATATACTGTCAAGTATTGCTAGTGCAGTTTTTAATTTAATCTTTCTTGTGTTCTTATAGTTTTCATCATTTCTGGAGATATATTATGTAGAAATAGTCCGAATGTTCTGTATGTGCGAGTGTTATTGGCTATATCATAAAAAGTATAGGCGAAGGAAATATAGTCTTAGGTTGTGCTATATTTATGGCATAAAGTGCTCAATATCAGAGATAGAGCGTATGTAAATATAAAAGTGAACATAGAAGTCAACACTCTAAGTGTTGACTTCTATGTTCACTTAAATATATATATATATATATAATATATATATATAATATATATATATTTTATATATAATATATATATATTTTATATATAATATATATATATATATATATATATATATATATATTATGTAAAATATATTGATATATAAATTGTTAATGAAATTTTCATAGCTCGATGAAACAGGGATTCTAAAATCAATAATACCAAATACAAAATATCAATATAAAAAATAAGGATAGTTTGCAATATGGAGGTATTCATGAACGGACACTCAAATGTATACATAGTCTGATAGCTTAAGACTTTAACTTTACAATAAAAATGGATAATTCATTTCTTGGAGAGAACATCCGAGTAAGTGCTCTGTGGACGGATGTCAGATATTTCTAGAATTTTTACGCTTTGCTGGCGAGCAGAATAGGAATACGCGCGCGATCTACAGTTCGGGACACCTAGCCACGGAGCAAGATAGGTTAGTCACATTGCAAACCCTTACATATAGCAGCTATTTTATCAGAAAATGCCACCCTAATGATATCTGACTTTGATGCAGGACCGTGATGTTTCGCATAAGAGACTCATGTATTCTGGGCTTACTTGAGTGAATAATCAGTAATTAATATATATGTAATATGTATATATGTATACTAAAGTGTTCAATTGGATTTTTATATTTCATCTGCTAAAAAGTACAATAATATATATATATATATATATATATATATATATATATATATATATATATATATGTATATATATATATAAATGAAAAGACAACAGTAATTTTATACATATTTTATCCGACCCCTTTCGAAACTAGACGGTCTGGTTGAATATATATGAGCATATTTAAATTTTGAAAAAGTACTTTCGAAAGTACTATATGTCATAAGCTCGGTCCAAAATTCTACAGGCGTCACTTAACATGAAGAATATATATATGTATGTGTATTAGATATATATATATATTTCATATGTATATATATATTTCATATATACATATATTTCATATATATATATATTTCATATATATATTCGTATCTATATATATATTTCATATCTGTATATATATATATATATATGTTTGATACATATATATATATATGTTTTATATATATATATATGTTTCATATATATATATATGTTTCATATATATATACATATATATATGTTTCATCTATATATACATATATATATGTTTCATATATATATATATGTTTCATATATATATATGTTTAATATATATATATATATATTTCATATATATATATGTATTTCATATATGTATATATATTTCATATATATATATATATATATTTCACATATGTATATATTTCATATATATATATTTCATATATGTATATATTTTTCATATATATATATATTTCACATATATATATATTTCATATATATATATTTCATATATATATATATATATTTCATATATATGTATATATATGTGTTTCATATATGTATATGAAATATATATATATTTCATATATATATATATTTCATATATATATTACAAATATATATATATTTAATATATATATATATTTCATATATATATATATATATCATATATATGTATATTTTATATATATATATATTTCATATATACGTGTATTTCATATATATATATATCTATATTTCAATATATATATATTTCATATATATATAAGTATATTTCAAATATATATATATATATTTCATATATATATATATTTCATATATATATATTTCATATATATATATATTTCATATATATATATATGGACGTATATATATTTCATATATATATATATTTCATGTATATATATATATATATATTTCATATATATTTCATATATATATATATTTCAGATATATATATAATTCAGATATATATATATATGAAATATATATATATATATATTTCATATATATATATATAT
>OZ038480.1:93459323-93479323 GCA_964036315.1 Acanthosepion esculentum | reverse complement strand
TATATATGACATACATACATATACGTGTGTGTGGGGGGTGAGATAAAATATTATTGTGGGCAGACGAAACCAAAATTGAATTGTTTAGATGTAATTCTAGAATATCTGTTTATATTTCTGAGATGAGGTATTATTTACATTATTTACATTATTCGGACTATTGTCCTCATCTTTGTCGCCATATTTAGAACAGTCTACCCCAGTGAGCGAAATAAAGGGTTTAGTTCGATATTCCAACCACCTGAAGAAGGCCGGAGGGTACAAAGCCCGAAACGTTGTAATAAATATGGCGGCAAAAATGAGGACAATAGTCCGAATAATGTAAATAATGTAATTCTAGAAATCATGCTTGGGGGAAAGATGGCGATGCCTTCAAACAAAAGAAAACAGTTCGAACAATAATATTTGGTGGTGTCCTCATCAAGGTTTGGGGATGATTTTTTGAAAAAAGGTACTGGCAAAATATGGTAGAATGAATTCCGCAGCATATTAAAATATTTTGGAAGCAAATTTAATGATTTCAGTTGAAAATCATGAACTTCCTCCTGATTGGCTCTTTTAACAAGATAATGATCCCAAGCACACCGCAAAATCTCAAAAGAAATGATTGCTAAAAAATAATATAAATATTCAGAAATGGCCACGTCAGTCCCCTGATTTAAAAGCAATCGAGTATCTGTGGCGTTATTTGAAAATTCAAATCCAATCCAGAGTTCCAGCAAACATCCCGGATCTGAAAACCATATGCGAAGAAGAATGGAACAAAATATCAACTAAACTTTGGAATGTATTAATTGGGAGCGACAAGAAGAGGTTGGTTGCTGCAGAAGTGAACAATGGCTATTCTAAAACGTATTAAATGAAGATTATGTATTCTTTTTTGTATTGTACGAATACTTTTTTCACACATTAAAGAAGATAAATGGGATTTATTTCTATTAAATCAACTTTTTTTTCTCTGTTTTCTATGCATATTTTTGAGGATAAAATGTAACTAAAGTTTTTAATTTAATTACAAAATTAAATTCGAAGCTTTTAGCTTCCATTTTTGAAACATGGTTATTACTGTGTAGCGAAAAAATATTTTAAATCATTTTATTTAAAATATTAATGCTCTGTAAATTTATATTGAGCACTATTTTGTAAAAATAAAAATATCTATAAGTACACCGGATTATATATCTTACTGTTCTTTCTTTTTATTTATATACATATATATATATATATATATATATATATATATATATATATATATATATATATATATACATATACACATGCATATATATACATATATGCATATATACATATGCATATTTACATATACATATATTCTAAAATAATGGATTTTTATTTATAAATTTTACAATTTTTTATCAATGTAGACGTTATTTTTAGTGGATACTCATATTTGAGTAGACGCTCAGTATATTTATTAAACATTATTTATTTTCGTCTATAGACATGATTATTCAAGACAGCTTATTAAAGAAAAATATGCTGAAAAATATGCCAGGGAACGCAAATTTTTCTTTAATAAGCTTTCTCGAATATTCCGGCCGGGAGACGAAAACAAATAAATATACTGTTCAGTAAATAAACGGAACGTCTACTCAAATATGAGTAACCACTAAAATAACGTTTAAAGTGAAGAAATATGTTTCACTGATAAATAAATAGCCATTAATTTAAAAAAAATATTTTATTTACTTTGGGATACGAAATTAAGTAGATATAAATATTTCGAGGAATTTATGACGAGAAGGATTTCGCTTGAAGGCACTGGACGGGTGTGTTAAGACGCGTCGGTTCTAAGGATGGTGACGTTCTGCACAGAAGGAGGCAGGTTCGTATCCTGCCGGAGAGCATAATTCTTTCGATAAGATTTCTCGTGAATTCAGGCCGATAGACGAAAATAAATAATTATACGATTTAAAAAAAATAATCGAAGCATCTCACACAAATAAGAGCATTCGCTAAAAATAACGTTTAAATTTGTGTGTGTGTGTGTGTGTATATATATATATATATATATATATATATATATATGAGAGAGGGCATCGTTTTTATTCTATATTTTGCTCTCCCTTAAAAACTTTCTTTCATTAATTCATTAGAAGCGCAAAAGTGCACAAAGAATTACTTTTTTACGCATCATACTCTGATTTATTTTACATAAATCTATCGTTTTACTGCTGTTAAGTTACAATGCAAAATGCATCCTCTCTTTCTTATGACTTATACCGAATCTTGATGCTTAGCTTTAGAAGACAAATTTTGATAATGGTCTGAACTCTCGAAGAGAACTGCCCCATTACAAGGTATTCGTTGATGAAACTTCCAAGTTAAAAAATATGAGTAGTATTTCTAAATAAAATGTAATTTGGACAATTTTTAATAAACGTCTTCAAACCATGCCGCCAACAAATATTCTTTTACCAATTATTATGCTTATATTCTGTTTTTTGCGAAGTATCATACCGAAGATATTAGTGTAGTCGTCAACAGTGCAAGGGAAATAAACATTGATATATTCTTTACATTTGCAGTACATATCATTAAAGACATAACAAGAAAATATATATGGCTATTACTGTATTTTGATATGATCATAATATATTTATTAGGCAAATTAAAACTTATACAGAATTTTATTATTTCTTTATTTAATCTTTCTGAAATACATTTATACTTTTTAGTTGTAATCAAATATTTCCCAAGGATTTCTTCCGCTACATCGTGCCATGTTTAATGGATGTCAATTATCAGTTATCTCCTGTTAATTCCCATCTCCAAGTTCTCCACTGCCTTAATCTTTGGGTCCTGTCACTGGATCTAACCAACGCCTTTATCCACTGTGCCATGTGTCATCAAGGACACATGGCACGTGGAACTAGAACAGTCTACCCCAGTGAGCGAAATAAAGGGTTCAGTTCGACATTCCAACCACCTGAAGAAGGCCGGAGCGTACAACGGCCGAAACGTTCTAATAAATATGGCAACAAAGATGAGGACAATTGTCCGAATAATGTAAACAAGCAGACGTTGGGAATTTTCTTAAAAATAAATAAACAACCCCTCTGTCTTTGTAATACGTGAGAGCAGGGACATCTCAATGTAGTGGCAACTCAGGTAGTCTCCCGGGCGCCATCGTGCAGTCATGTCATGTGTTTGGCATCTTCCAAAACTAAATCTTATAACAACATACATAGGGTCGTCCCTGACTCAAGACAGATTTTATTTTTTTTTGGGGGGGGGGGAATTTTGTCAATAGAAAATTATCTAGTAAAGAAGATACGTATAGATAGTGCCATGAAATGATTTGCAGATCTAAAGTTTAGAAAAATGTTTTAGGTAGGATAAGGAATGTTTTCTTTAGTGCGTATTACTTTGTATATTGTAATAAACTTGTTATTGTATACATTTTCAGTTTTTCTCATTGTGTAAATTTTTAAAAAGTGATACTTCTAAGGGCGCCGCTGTTCAGCTTGCCCGGGGTGCCAGCAACCCTTAAGGTCGTCACTGCCTGAGAGTATTCTGATGCAGATAGAGTGTAATTATTTGTTTCTTTATACGCTATTGTATAAAAAAATATTGTAATAATATTACAGGGGGAGGGATGAGGAAGGAAGGCTTGAAGAATTAAATATTCACAGGAGAAATATGAGGCAAGAGAAGCAGATGGGATCAGGGAATAACCTATTTGAGGGAATGGATGACAGAAAAAGGACCAAAAGAGATGAAAAAATAAATCTGTTTCATAAAGAGAAACAAAAAAGAACCGAAACGCCAAAATAGACAGAAAAGAAAAACCATAAATTTACTTCATCGAAACGAAAACAAAAGCCATGAGAAGTTGTAATTTCATACGTGAATCGAGAAATATGGATTTCAGACTTCGAAGTTAACGCCTTTCCCGGCGTAGACGTGTATGTACGTTTTTGCCGAAAGTGTCTTTTTTAGACATTGACGAATAAACACGTCCGAACGTTACAGAAACTAGCTACAGACGTGTTCATATGCTGATCTTTGATTGCCCTTCTGAGCTTTGAAATGAGTCCAATTGTCAGCTAGTACGTCTGTTATTATACGGCTGGTGTTAGCCACCTCTCGGGTACTTCAAGATGCCTCAGTTTCTTAGTTACTATATTAAAAACAAATAATGAAAAAATCCCTTTGAAAATGAAACGTTTTTCCCAAAATAATTGGCGGGAAAGGGGTTAATATGCTACAGACGAAGAACATCTGCAAGGGAAATAAACATTGTTATCTTCCTTGCATTGGCGGTATAAAAAGTTAAACACATAACAAGAAAATATATATTGCTTTCCTATATTGTAATATGATCATAATAATTTTATTGGGCAAATAACAAATTATCAAGAATTTTATTAGCAACATCTTTTGAAATGTATTTATACCATTTAGTTATCATCAGATATTTTCCCTGGATTTCTAGGAACTTCCGCCACTTTCAAAGCAAACTGAATATTTCCTCATAAAAGAACCATGGACAAAAGAGGCGAAGAGTTGCTTAAAGCGACAGACAGAATGTAGAGAAACAGGAAGAAAACTGTCAAAAGCAGATAATTAGGAAGAAAACATGTTAATTTACTTTATCGAGACTAAAAGAAAAAACATGATAGCCTTTGATATCATACGTGAGAACAGGAAACATGAACTTCTGGCTTCAATGTTTAAATGATAAAGACGAAGAAATGATTTCCATACAATATTTGTCTGGATAGATTATGTGAGGGTAGTGCAACGGAAAGTAAAATCAGCAAAACAAGTTTCAAATTCTGGGCTCGTCTGTTCACTTTTGCACAAATGCTCTTAACATAATTGCGTCACTTCTTCGCTCCATCCTCTATGTATGGGTTAAAAAGCTTTTTAGGTTCGGTTCTCAGCGTTGAGTGGCGACTATTTTATGAGACGGAAATCCCTGAATTTTAAAATGTGGATGAGGCAACGAGAAAGCACTCCACTATCTTTCCTAAGAATATATTGAAATTCCTGTATAATAAAAAGAAAACGCATACGTGGCGTGACATGCTTGACTCTAGCTGTAGAGATATGAATTGGAAGAAATAATACCTGTCTTTCATTGATTATTTCACAAGAAAATAAAAAATAAAAATTTAGAAAAGCTAACGTTATTGAACTTATACTGATTCTTTCAAGAGTTTATACTTAAGCATTATTATATTTTATTATATATTGTCAAATATTGTATTGTTATTGAGACAAAACAAATAACTGCTTAGGAGTTTTCTCGTCAACTTCAGTCAGTTATGTGCCATGCATAATACACACTTAAGCGATCATGTATCTTTCGATATATGACTGACGAGGCAGATTTTTCCCGCAGTAGGTTGTCATTTCTTTCTGCGGTAGACCAGTTGCCATCCAAGGCTATAGAACTCGGTTTGTCCTACTATTTACCGATAGCTGGGGGGAGAAGAAGAGGATTCATCCCTTTCCCAAGTTTATTAGCACGTAAGTGAATGTAATGGATTTCGACTGAAATTCGAACTCGGCTCTCCGGTTCCTCAATCCGAGCCGCTATCCATTACTAAGTAATGCAGTAAAAAACCGAAATGTCTATAAACCATTTATGAAAGTAGAAAACACTTGACAAAAGATTAAAACTAAACAAAGTATTGACAGAGAAGAACTTATCATTAGAAATGAAAAAGAGTGCTAAACTGCTAAGTAATATCAATCTACTATATGGACGTGAATTGCCGACATTTTTCTCAAAGTTGAAGAAGAGTCTTGAGACAAGAGAGATGTGGTGGCACAGAAGGATGGTGAGAATATCATTGGAAGAACATGTAAGCAGCGGCGAAGTTTTAAAGAAAAAGGAAACAGAAATGACTTTTGTACATTGAATAAGAGGACGTTTCTCGGACACATAATGAGGAAAGAAGCGATAGAAAATTTGACACTCACAGGACATATTGGAGGCAAGGAGAGAATTAAAAGATAACCTACCTAAGGATCTTGTGTTAATTGATCGCAGAATAGAGAATGGGAGGCATAGTGAAAAGAAAAAAAATTCTAAATGCTATAATGGTCATAAAGTTATAGAAAGCCATTTTCAACCACGTTCTGAAAAGACACGGTATATAGATGTGTACTTAATACTAAGACTACTATAACATAAACAATTGCTCCTACTACTTCTACTACTACTACTAATAATAATAACTAGGCTTAATCCGTGTAAATTCCATGGTTTTCCTATTTTTAATTTCTGATAAATGTTAATTTTTCAGTTAATGATTGGGTAAGCTCATGGCAAGTTCTATGACAATAAAATATCTCTAGAAATTCCCCAATCGCATCGGTAAATATCTGAGCTTAATAACTTTAACAAAATATTGCAAAAACAATCATAAATATGAACGCTGGTCGTAATTTTAAGAAGTAAGGGAGTACAAATGAAAAAAATTGGAATTGACAACGTTTTTTTCCATTTCACTGAAACAGATTTTACACAATTCTATCTCTCCTTCTTTCTTTCATTTTCTCACTGAAACCAAGTGGCATCTTTGTTGCTTTTGACTTCTCCCGCGTCTTAGACGGAATAGTTCATTTTTTGTGAGGTAGTAGCGTCTCTAATAACTCTTTTGTCTTTCCACGCGATCGAAACAGAAGAGTCCATTATTTATGAGCTATCGGTGGGGCGAACCGGTCGTGCAAACTAACGTAGGGAGGGACAAGCACATTTATTATATGATAATAATAATAATAATAATAATAATAATAATAATAATAATAATAATAATAATCGTTGAAGAAATGAAGAAATATCAGAACATATAATATTGGGCTCTACCCGTAATAGTTGAATTACTTGGACCGGATAAAAAAAAAAAAATAAATGAATTAGCGTCTCTAATAAGTCTTTTGTCTTTCCACGCGATCGAAACAGAAAAGTCCATTATTTATGAGCTATCGGCGGGGCGTAACGGTCGTGCAAACTATAAGCACATTTATTATATAATAATAATAATAATAATAATAATAATAAACATACTGACGCTACCCAAAGCATGGCTTAACTGATGTATGCTTTGTGTCGTTGAATAAAAATGGGTCAGAATAAATATCCTATTCAGTAACATAGATGCAAATGTAAATAAATTGATGGACTTCGTTGAAGAAATGAAGAAATATCAGAACATATAATATTGGGCTCTACCCGTAATAGTTGAATTACTTGGACCGGAGCTAAAAAAAAAAACAAATACAAACACGAGAAGCAAGTTTGAATGGAATAGAGGCAAGTAGAAGAACTCAGACGGTCTCTACAATAGCAACGTCATCTGAGGGGAAACTGGAATAAATGTCAATTGTTTGAAGCGACATACTCAATCTCCAACGATATAATAATAATAATAATAATAATACTAATAATAATAATAATAATAACAACAACAACAACAACAACAACATAACAAGGTAGCCACATATATGTACTGGAAGGTATGTAAGAAGTACAAAATCGAAACCACTGAGAGATGGTATGAGGACCAACCAGACATAGTATCCCCAAATAACGATGTAACTATCCTCTGGGACATGCCAATTCAAACTAACAGGGAAATAAAAGCCAAAAAAAAACTAATATTATCATAAAAGACAAGAAGTTCATGAAGTTTACGCTTATTAACATAGCAGTACCATCTGAGAGAAACACCTTCGTGAAAATTATCGAGGAATTGTCCAAATACAAGGACCTGGAGATCGAGATTAACAGGATTTAGGGAATGAAGACTGAGACTGTACCAATAGCAATCGGATCTCTGGGCCTCGTGAGAAAAGGAATGGACAATTTTACTAACAGTGTCTTAGGTAACATCAATAAACAATTTGCTCAGAAGATCACCCTACACTGATCGCACTATACTAGGAAAAATGCTATCAATTAAATGACAATTTTCCTATATGTCCTAAGGACCATATTTTGGACCCGGCACCACAGGATACAAAGTAGGAACACACCAATGATGATGATAATAATAATGCCCGTTATTTTCGTAATGTTTGAAAGAGTTCCGAAGAGTGCAAAAGTACTGGAAGCACTTAAATAATTCAGAAAACAAAATAACCAAAAGTTTTCAAAAATATTGAAGAAACAGAAGAAACTTTTAGAAGGACCTTGAAATCGAAATGAATTCATCAAAACTCAACATAAAATTTGTCTCAACTTCATCTGAAACAATAGAATATTTAATTAATATATATAAAAAAAGGAACACAGAACTTGAAGAGAGAATTTACTCTATCAATTGCTAGGATTGCCAGAAATAATATATTGAAGAAACTTCAAGAAGTTTAAACAAAAGACTACATGAACACAAAAGAGACATTTAAAAAAAAAACACAGAAAACGCATTGGCTTTTCACCTTAACGAAACTGACCACAGTTTTGACATAAAAAATGCTACTCTAATTAAAAGAGAAAATAATTCACTAAGACGAAAATGTCTAAAAATTGACTTAATCGCTAATTCAGCCACAGTAAATTTACGTCCAGGTTCTTAAAACGTTTTCTTGGCAGATATTCTGTTACACATTATGCGTATTTAAAAGCAAAGATAATTGCAAGAAAAAGAAAAAAGATTATTTATGGACTTGGCTAGGTTGCAACAAAAGAAAATATTTCAAAAAGTTATTTCAAAGATTTTGAAACTACAAGTGTCTTTCGTTCATGTTCAGCCATAACAACGTCATCAAACACAGTCACATGAAGTCCTAACCGATGAAACACGTCAGAAGTATTTTTTTTTCATTTTGTCTTCATGTTTGTCTTACAATTTCCTCAATATATATATCATTTTGTCTTACAATTTCCTCAATACATATATATATATATATATATATATATATATATATATATATATATATATATATATATATATATACATATATGTATATATACATACATATATATATATACATACATATATATACATACATACATACATATATATATATATATATATATATATATATATATATATATATATATATATATATATATATTACAAAGAGTCAATCATACCTTGAATCAATCAGCAATGTGTAAGCGATTATTGGCGAAATCACTTCGCTAGTAGACATAAACATAAGCATTCCACTATTGATAATCCTCCAAATGATGAGATCCTCATAATTAAATAAAATGGATATGGTGTATTTTTTATTTTTTTATTTCTGCTAGTACTTTCGAATGCTTCACGTCAATCATCATCAGGCTTTATTATCATTATCATTATTATTATATGTATATATATATATATATATATATATATATATATATATATATATATATATATATATAATTACAGATGATCCTTAAAATCCATTCGTTTGTAATTATGATTATTATATTGCTCCGTTTATTACATTGAACTCTCTTTGGATTCATATTCTCCTTGTAATTATCCCTACCAATTATCAACGGATATTTTATATATATATATATATATATATATATATATATATATATATGTATATATATATATATATTTATATGAAGAAATATAAAGTGTGCTATATTCATGGGATAAAGTGCTCAATATCAGAGATAGAGTGTGTGTAAATATAAAAGTGAACATAGAAATCAACTCTTAGAGGCGACAGTCTGTTTCATGCTAGATGCAGTTGCCTGACGATTGCATCTAGCATGAAACAGACTGTCGCCTCTAAGTGTTGACTTATATGCTTACTTTTACATTTATATATATATATATATATATATATATATATATATATATATATATATATATATATATATATATATATATCAATTTTGTAGTGCGTAATCAATTTATGTAACGTAAATCATTCAAACGAAAAACAAATACTGAAGCTAATTATACGGCGAGAATCACTATCACAAACAATATTTACTAATAAAATACAATCAACTTCGAATCTGTTAATGGATGGTGTGAGGATGGTCGTTTGGTACGACTGAAAGCCCGGCTCGTAGAAAAAATAACACCTGATAAACCCGGAATGTATGAACAAGGATCACACCATTCATTAACAGATTCGAAGTTGATTGTATTTTATTAGTAAATATTGTTTGTGAGAGTGATTCTCGCCGTATAATTAGCTTCAGTATTTGTTTTTCGTTTGAATGATTTACGTTATATATATATATATATATATATATATATATATATATATATATATATATATATATATATATATATGAGCTGGGAACAATTCCGAAAAATCCTTGCGAACAACTGAAAGCCCACGCAAGACAACAGAATTACTGAAAATAGCTGTAATATTGAAATGAGTGTTAAAGTACTGTGTTGACTTGATCTTCATTGTTTACCATTAGTAACTGCTGGTCTGAAAAATCATCGAATGTAATCTTAGTATGTAATGCACCAAAGACAAGTGTTTTCATCTGTAATATCGGTAACACTTCAAAAGTTGTTATCTCCCTTTTAATGGCGAATTATTTTTCTATTTAAGGATTCCCATGTGGGCACCTTCTGATAATAGTCAAGTGGTTTTTGCTTTTACTTAAAAGGTGCTGTAATATGTGGCTGTAATTTCAAATTAGTAATTATATTGAAAAACTATGCTCATAATTACATGTTCATAAAAAAGATGCCGAATATGTTTGGATAAAATATTCAGGCAATATTTATATATCGCTTGAATTCCGACGTGTATTTTATGTGAATTTTAAGATTTCATATCTCTTAATTTACAGAAATGTTCGTCAAAGACTGATGACGTGAAGATTTAATATTAATATGTGGGATAATTTCGATAATATTTTTAATATCTGTTGCTTTAATGAAGTTGTTACACTTCTTTTTATAGTTGCTTCAGATAATTAAAATTATAAGTTACAATTTGCGGTCAGACAGTATTATTCGTATTATTCAAAATACATGAACAAATAACGATTCTAATCGTGGAAATAAAGCATACAGAATATGTTGAAAAAGGCGACAAGAACAAGGTTAAACTAAATGGGTACCGAGAAATTAGATTTAAAAAGATTGAAAGTCAAGTTTTAAACAGAGAAATTATAAGAGAAACCAGTGAAAAGAAAGAAACGAAAAGAGAGAAGAAAACAAGGAAAAGACAAAAGACGAAACCGTAGAATAAACTGACAAAAATACCAAAGTAATATTGAATAAATAACGAATGAGACATAGTAAGAATAAGAGGAAAATGGAAGATGATGATGAAGAAGTAGTAGAAAAGAGAGAGAAAAGAAGAAGAAAATCGACGAAAGAAAGTATGAATGAAGAGTAAAAGTAAAAAGCAGAATGTTAAATGAAGAATGAAAAATAACAAGAGAAAAATATTAAAAAAGTAAATGGAAAGTAAAGTTGAAAGAAAGAAAGAAAAAGTGGAGGAAAGGAAAAGAAAGTAGAAAGAAATAGAGAGCTTAGAGAAAGAAAGAAATATGAAAGTAAGAAATAAAGAGAGAGAAAGAGGGAAAGAAAAAGAAAAAAGAGAGAGAAAGAAAGGAGAGGTAATGTGAGAGAGTGCAAAAGAAAGAGCAGAAAGAAAGAAAAAATGGAAGTGAAAGGAGAAAGAAATAAAGACGGGAAAAAAAGAAAGAGAGAAAGAAAAAATAGAGAGAGAAAGCCAGAGAAAAAGTAAGAAAAAGTGTGAGGAAAAGAAAGAACTTCTTAATAATTGTTTTAATTTTTAATTAATTCGTTGTTCTAATATTCCGTTGCCGGAGACATTGTAATCGAACATCAGAATCTGTTTTCAATAACTTATTGTTATTTTACATACCATTGTTTTGATCAATTTAATAAAACTTTGATCTTGATGTAGCTTTCATGTAATACAAGAACTACATCGAAAAACTGATCGTAAATAAATATACATTTTCTATATTTAGTAATATTATCAAAAGTCGAAGTAAGTTTTCATTATTATACAGGGTGCGATGGATAAATTTTCGTCAAAATTACACAACAATTAAAATAATATTGACATCTCATTTTAACAGATATACTTACCAAAATAACACTAAAATAGCTTGAAATAATAAAGAGTAAATGTATTCAATAAAATCGCCATTGACTTAAACCCCGGCCTCCAGACGACTTCGGAATCTTCTGTAACTCTTCTGGATGTTCTCCTTGTTTAAGTTGGTGAATGCTGACATAATACTTGCCTTTAGTTCATCTTTTGGTCTTACAAGGAGTTTTGTTGGTGTCTCGCTCAACTGCGTCCCACACATAAAAATCATGGGTGTTGCAGTCTGTGGAGTTAGGTGGCCAGAGTTAAAGTCTGGTGTGGCCGCAGAAAATATTTGACAACCATGACTGTGTTCTCCTACTTTTGTGGCATGGTGCAGAGTCTTGTTGCCAGAGATAGGATCTTTCAATTGCGATTCTCTTGATCGAAGGCAGCACAACCTCTTCAAGGCATTTTAATGTAGGTTTCTGTCTTGAGTCTGATGCCCTGTGAGAAGCATAACGTCGCCATCACTAGTGATCACACCCAACCACCTTCGTAATCACCATTAGACACAACTCTTTCCGAATCCTCCGCACTGCCCTTAGATTGACACCCAAACACTCTGAAATGTTCGTATTGGAGCTTCCGGCAACTATGCCAAGCAGTACAGCATGGCATTTCTGGTGGAGTATATTTTGCCTCTTTTTGTCACAAACGGTGCCGAACTGATCGTCGACAAAATCAAAAACAAACAATGCGCATGCGTGAAATTAAAAATGTAAAATGGCGATAATTTACCCGTCGCACCCTGTAGATGTACCAATGTGAGTATAGCTGCAAATCTCTTTAAAGGATTGACAAACAGATAAACAGTTAACATTAATTTGCATATCTAGGTTTCATTCGTAGTTTAAGAACAACTCTAAGATATTTTATTGGGGAAGCAACAAAAGCGGTAAATGGTAGCACAAAACAATGCAATAAGTCTGCTTTGGTTTGGTTTGGTTTGTTTAATGTCATATCAAATACTTACGGGTCATTTAATGCTATTTTTTTGTGAGCTTTGCTAATATTTTTTTTATTTTTTCCAAAATGTTTTTTCCAAAATTTATTGCTGGTATTTTTTTCCTAAATATGTTTTGCTGGTTATATATTTTTATAGTTTCATGTTTTACCCCAGTTTGAGTGTTCACTATTTGCCCCTAGCTGGGACCCTAAGAGGTGCTACCACTCTAAACTTGGGAGCAGCAGCAATTAAGAGGCGGTTCCACACTCCTCAAAACATCTCAATCAGAGTTCATGCTGCCGGATGTAGTTTATCGTCATTCCCAGGACGACAATGTAATAAGTGCCAATTATATAAAAGCGAAGATAGATAAAAACGCAGGAATTACAAAAAAATACCATGTATGAATACATGACAAGCAACCACGTATCAAATATAGTGTGAATTTTATGACCAGTTTTTTTTTACTCAGAATTAGGGCGTCGCACTATACGCAAGTAATGCTTTTTAAGAGGTTAACAATCGTGGATTTTCGATGACCAGTTTCACTATACACGGGTAAATTTTGTTTTGGATATGTTAAAATTCATGCCAAAGGATTCACAGGTCGCACAATACATGAAGTCGTCTTATACACGAGTATATACGGCAATCAGATAATGTAGCTAATTAGTCCAAAAAGAATACAACACGTATGAGTGGGTAGGAAATGGGATCCACAAGGAATTGTGCAAGCGACTACATTTTGATCATAGAGATCAGTGACCATTTTTTTCTCTGGGAAATTAAATCATACCGCCCGTTCTGGTAGTTTGGGATTCAAACCCATCACCCGATCCAGCCCAACGGAATACCTGCCAGATTTCTTTATTCTATCAAGAGTAGGCATCAAAGAAAGGGAAAATATTGATAAATCTATCGACATTGTCAGAGAACTGAGTAAGCTTTGAAACCAGAAACGATGCTTGTTGTTATCAGAGCACTGGGGAAAATACTGAAGTACCCGGCAAAAAAATTAGAGGGATTAGGAAATCAGAAGAATTGTCGGAACCATCATAAAGATTTCTTCTATGTGCCCATTCAGGACATGGGCGATCATGGCTCTCCACAACTTCTTATCCTTTGTGACCCTTAGCAGTTTTTTCCCTTTGCTAAGAATTTGGATCCCTTTCCACCATCCATTCAAACAAACTCGTCATTTAGGTGGATCGCTGCCTTCCCCTATTTTACTTGCCTTTAATATGCCTGGTAGGGGTTTGGTTTTCCAAGCCCTCTTTCATCATTATTGTCCAAGAAATTTCAGCTGTCTTTTCCTGATTCTAAATATAAATGTTCTTTTTGAAAAAAAATCCTCGTTGCTTATTTACTCATTCTCGGCAATTCTCAGCATCCTTCTGTAGAATCACATTTCTATTCCTTCCAGTTTTCTCTTCATCATTGGGAAGATTTCCATTATTTACTTCCATATACGACGTTGAGTATCACACGACAATTTAACACCGGTTTCTTCGTTTTCTGGGATATTAAGGAAATTTGCTGTTACTTAAGGTTGGCCATCAGTTATTTCTCGTGTAAACGATCAATATGTAAACACTCAACAAATTAATTTAAGATAAAAAAAAGGTAACGTAGAGTAGGGATTGTGGTATAAACGATTTGGATTCAAACATGCAACCAAATATTATCAGAGACTGATTTATAAAATAAAACGAAAAATACTACAACATTTTCATATTTTACCGGCCAACACATCCACACAAAAACAAGTGATTTCGTAACCATGAACAAAGGAAAGAAAATGTGACACATAGTCGAAGTGTTAGCAAACAACAAGCTGAAATCGAAAACAGATGAAATCTAGATAAATACGAATAATTCACTGTAGAACTGAAGAAAGACTAAAATTTTTAAAAAGTTGGAGTCTTTCTCATAAAAAATCAGAAACATTTAAAGTTTGCCGAAAAACAGTAGAATTGAGATGGGCTGAAATATAGATTACAGAAATTGAGACAGCAACCCAGGTGTCGAAGAGGACAATGAGAATGTGTTAAAGATCAGAGGTGAAGGGTTTTAGCTTAATCTCCAACGACAACAAACAGACGTGGTGCCAAACTATACAAATGCTCGGAATAATACTACTAATTCTATCTGCCATTCCTCTTCAGGACTCTTGACAATTTCTTATCTTTTGTAGCACTTAACAGTGTTCCTTGCATCCTCTTGTCTGTCGTCCATTTGTAAAAGCTTGTCATATAATTACACGCTGCTAACTTTGTTTGTTTTTTTTGCCTTCAATACGTCCTGTGAGTGTTAAATTCTCCAAAGCCTTATTTCCTCAGTACGTGTCCAAGAAATTGCAACTGTTTCTTTCTGATTCAAAGTGCAAGTGTTCTTTCTGTTTCCATTTTGCCTTAAAACGCCCTTGTTACACATATTCTCATCATCCTTCTGTAGAACCACATCTGATATACAAGAAAACCGATATAACACTCCAACAGGCTTTTCTTTGTTTTCATAATTCTTCATAATTTATTTAGATTTTTCCAACTTAATTTTACGCGCACCTCTAATATTAATATTTAGCCGTTTTATTTGTTTCTTTATATTTTCTAACTGGCCACATTTATTTCTTCTTCTCAGTGAAGGTCCTTTGTTAGACGTTGACCATTCGCTGATTCCTCGGGTGGAATGGGCCAATAACCTACCAAGCTGGCCGAATGCCTGTTGATAGGAGTGGGATGTGACAAGCTTGGGCAATCATATCTCTTTTCGATTCATGAATCCTCAAGGGTATTTGCGAATGTGTATTTGCAAGTGTATATGTGAATGTTAAGAACTCGACTTGAATTCGAATTCGGCTCTCCGATTTCTCACTCGGAGTAGTTATCCATTACACCATCCGCACATCCAAGCTTACAGCCCCCTGTAATTCTAAGCCGTCATTCATCTAGCTACTGACCAGGCTCGATGTACGTTAACTTCGGTGAACCGGTGTCTTCAACACGATATGGACACAGTGATTTAGTGTCCTAAAATTCCATGTCCATCTAATTATTTTTGTTTGAAGTGAACAGACTCTGGATACTACTACTACTCCTCCTACTACTACTACTACTCAGTCAGTTATGTGCCATGCATGATATACGCTTAGGCGATCATGTATTTTTCGATACATGACTGACGAGGCAGATTTTTTTCCGCAGTAGGTTGCCATTTATTTCTGCGGTAGACCAGTTGCCAACTAAAGCTACAGAACCCGGTCTGTCCTGCTATTTACCCATAGCTGGTGGGGAGAAGAAGAGAATACCTTTCCTAAGGTTATTAGCACGTCAGTGAATGTACTGGAATTCGATTGGAATTCGAACTCGGCTCGCCGACTCCTCAATCCAAGCCGCTTACTATCCATTACTCCACCGTGCCTCCTTATACTCCTGCTACTACTACCACTGCTCTATTATTATTATTAATAGTAGTAGTAGCAGTAGTAGTAGTAGTAGTAGTAGTAGTACAACTAATAATAATAATAATAATAGTAATAATAGAGCAACATTATGGCCAAGTCTCAAGAGGGTGTGTTATTAAACTTCAATCGGCAACCGTCGGGGCGAGAGGATTACCATTGAGTATATTTCTCTCTGAGTCCCAACCAAAAGGTTTATGCTTTGACTTCATCAAAACGTGTCACGATATCGCGCATAAATGGATGCCATGCATGTGCCTGACATACCTGTATCAGATTACGTGTAATGATGAGTATATTGGGCTTCCTATATTTTTACTTCGGCTTCACTTTTTGGCATGCTGCACTGTCAATAATTTATCCGAAACTCTCAAATGCGAAAACCTCCAAAATTCGGAAGTTTTCAGGTTTTTTCAGTTTTTTATATGCCGACGTGATTTGCCACAAATAGAAAATTTCAGAAAGCCCTGCTACTTAGCCTACGTTGGCGCCATTTTTTTTTGTCAGCGATCGTCACAGCAACACCTTCGTTTGTTGTTTCGTGCCCAGTAAAGATATTATTCAAAATATCAAAAATGTCCTGCATTTATATATTTTTTGTAAGTAGTGATCACGTTTTCGGACATTTACAGAAAGTGCAAAACATTATTATTTTTACGTGAAATCTTAATTTCAACACTTAAAAACCCGTGTGTGTATTACACGACTAGCGTCCTCACCTGTATCTGTATGCACACAAAATTTATTAAATTTTAGATAAAACTACTTTCAGGGTATATGTTATTTATATAAAACTACTATCAGGGTATATGTCATTTATATAAAACTACTTTCAGGGTATATGTCATTTATATAAAACTTCTTTCAGGGTATATATTATTTATATAAAACTACTTTCAGGGTATATGTCATTTATATAAAACTACTTTCATGGTTATATGTCATTTATATAAAACTACTTTCAGGGTATATGTCATTTATATAAAACTACTTTCAGGGTATATGTATAAGCTGTGTTATGAAATGTAAAAGGATATTGTGCGTATGCTACGCTTCCCTTCCCAAGCTGACGCATTTTATAGATGCTATATTCAAATTAAATAACCCATATTCCAAAATCCGAAAAAAAAAATCTGAAAACCAAATCACTTCCGGTGCCAAGAGTATCGGATAAAGGATTCTCAACCAGTATTAATAACTACTACTACTAACAATAATAATACATTATTCTAAAATGGTGAACTTTATACAGACAAATGATATGTAAATCACCTTGAACAAGTGATAGAAAGTCATGAAGGCACTATTCTTTGAGACTTTATATCGTTTATACAGAGAAATATAAAAATGTTAATAGACCCGACATAGTGATTAAGGTCCACTGACAAAAGAACGCATATATGTGTTCAAAATATGACCAAATAAATAAATAATTTGAAAAATGAATTTGAAAAAAATTAGTACCTAAAAACTACTCCTATACCTATAAAAACTGAACCCCTAGGTACGGAAAAAAGCTAAGAATATTGAATAGTATAAGAATAAGAATAGTATTAACCAGGTAAGCGATTGTCCTGAACAGATGACAAAATTAATAATAACAATAATAATAATATAATAAAATATGGGGTTAGCTCAAAATGAAGATTCTGTGATAAATATCCAGAAACAATTGATCATCTTGTATCAGGTTGCACGGTATTGGCACCCACTGAGTATAAAACCCGGCATGACAGAGTGGGCCAATATCTGCACTGGAAAATTTGCAACTTTTACGGGAAAGAAACTTAAAGTAACTGGTATGAACAACACCCAGACCCAGTTACGGAGATAGGACCTGTTACAATTCTATGGAACTACACAATACACACAGACAGAACAATCAAAGCTAACCGCCCAGACATTGTTGCTAAAGACCACAAACAAAAAAATTGCCTCCATATTGATATGGCAGTCCCTGCAGACTGCAATATATCTTTGAAGATATTCAAAAAGCTGTCAAAATACAAGGACCTGGAAATCGAAATCTGAAAAATGTGACACATGGGAACATCAACAATCCCTGTTGTAGTTGGAGTCCTAAGATTGGTTGGAAAAGATTCCAGCAGACTAATTTAAGGGATTCCTGGAAGCCCATGCCTCAAAGAAATACAAAATTTTCTCACAAGCACAGCCCACACTTTAAGAAGGGCTTTATCTATGTAAAATATGTTTTTTTTGTTTTGATTTTTGTTTGTTTATTTTATTTTTATTTTTTTTTATCAGTGGAAAGTGTCATGATGCCATTTCTAACCTTAGGTCTCTGGGCGGGACCCGGAAAGAAATGTGTACACGCCAGAAATCAAAGGGAAGATAAACAGTAATAATAATAATAATAATAACAACAACAACAACAAAAACAAAAACTAAAATATGCCAGTGTAGGGCAATATATGAATTCGAAGATCTCTAATCAATACGCGATTAAAACAACTGAACATCATCCTGAATCTAAAGTTGAGAGGGCAGATTTTACCACCTTTGGCATTTTTCTATCAACACAAATCTGTGAAGGTTTTGAAAAAAAATACACAAATACAAAGGACTGGAGAGAAAAAAAGAATGTGGCCTTGAAAAGCTAAAACTGTTCCTGTTGGGGTCAGAACTGTGGGTCAGATAAAGAAAGGAACTCAACAACAAATCAACAAAATCCCTGGTGCACCATTTCTCCAGAAAGTCCCCGAAAAATAAAAATAACAAGCATACATTCATCCTGCTAAGAGCTTTGTCCATTTATTTGTTTTAATGGCTGTCTTTTGTTTAATAAAGTGGAAAGAACAAAAATCACATTCTTCACTTGCCTTAGGTCATTGATTATGACCCAGTGTTATAAAACAAATGCAGAATTTTTACACAATAACAGTAATAGTAATAATAATAATAATAATAATAATAATAATAATAATAATAGTAATAGTAATAATAATAGTAATAATAAAATAGTAATATTAATAATAATAATAGGAGTAATAGTAATAATAATAGTTATAATAATAATAGTAATAGTACTACTACTACTAATAATAAGAGTAATAGTAATAATAATAGTAATAGTAATAATAATAGTAATAGCAATAATAAGAGTAATAGTAATAATAATAATAGTAATAATAATAATAAGAGTAATAGTAAAAATAATAATAATAATAATAATAGTAATAATAAGAGTAATAGTTATAATAATAGTAATAGTAATAATAATAGTAATATTAATAATAATAATAATTAGAGTAACATTTATAATAATAGTAATAATAATAGTAATAGTAGTAATAGTAATAATAATAGTAGTAATAATAATAGTAATAGTAATATTAACATAAGAGTAATAGTAATAATAATAGTAATAGTAATAATAATAATAGTAATAATAATGGTAATAGTAATAATAATAATAATAACAGTAATAGTAATAATAAGAGTAATAATAATAATAAGAGTAATAGTTATAATAATAGTAATAGTAATAATAATTGTAATATTAATAATTATAATAAGAGTAATAGTGATAATAATAGT
>OZ038480.1:93396823-93454323 GCA_964036315.1 Acanthosepion esculentum | reverse complement strand
ATATATATATATATATACCTGATTTGACACTAGCAGTGTTGAAAAAAATTGCAACTTTGTAGTGATCTTATAATATATATATATATATATATATATATATATATATATATATATATATATATATATATATATTGCGTATTTGGACAGCAATACCTGTTTTATATATGTTTCGTTAAAGACCATTGAAAAGATACTGCGATTAAGCTTTTTATTTGATTTTTCTTGTGTTAGTCCAATGTTTTCTTTTCTGGATACAGTGTGTCTAAAATCTGTACAAAAGTTCTGCATGTCCTAGCGCTTTCGGCTATTCTTTTAGACATAAACAAAGGCGATTTTTTAAATTTTATCTTCAACTAAATATGAGATTTTTATGCATGTGTTTTAAGTTATAGGAATGTTTTATTTTTCCAAACAGGGTCAGCAAATTGTGGCCGTGGTCTTAGTTCATGTTATTTTTTATTATTATTATTAGGGCTTCTATTCTTTTTAAACTTTTTTTACATGAGGATGGGGCTATTTTAATTGATTTTTCTACTAGTATGTTTCGGATGATGTTTGATAGATTTTGTGTATGTTTAAATGAGCCTTAATTGGGCTATGGTCGGGTAGGTGTAACGCAAGTCCTCCAGATAGGCATATAGCAATATGATCAATGTAATTGTTTATGAGTTTGGTTTGATCAGGGACAGGGTCCCTTAAGGGGAATTACCCACTTTGTGTCCAGAAAAGTAAAACGTGTACGAACAAAAGAAAAAAAAATGCTTAATCGCGGTAGCTTGTCAGTCCTCTTTAACGAAAGATACATACAAACACATATATATATATATATATATATATATATATATATATATATATATATATATATATATATATATATGAGAGCGTTCTGGTCGCCTGATAATCGCAGTAGTTTGAAACCTATGTAGCGGTTCAATCTTTGTAACTTTCTGAGTCGTGTCGCAGAAAACCAAAATTTCTCTGTTTTCGTACCATTTTTTCTTTTTTTAATCGGTATCACCACGTACAAGTCAGTAAATATCACTAAGATACAAGGGTTAAAGTGTTTGGAAGAATTAGAAACAGAAACATTAATAATGAACGGGGAGTGTAATCAGATAGAGTGTAGATGGCGATTAAAAGTTTTGCAGATTAAAGTTGGCTGGAAAGCATCGAGCCGGAAGGGGGTTGCACAAGCGAAAAGTGCGTGAAAAGAAACTGCTAGCATAGAACTTACGGCTACATCTAACTAGATCAACTTTAAATTGATGAAATCTTAACGCTATTCTAGTACTGCGCTTAAACTCAAAAAGTCTAGTTACCATTAGGAAGCGCTCATCCTAACAATTACCATGAAAGTATTTATAGAAAAGACACAGAAAGGCAACTTTAAGGCGATGGGACAGTGACTGTAGCCAAACCGCCAGATCAGGACCAACAATAATGCTGATTCGTCTTTGTATTTTTCACAAGGAGCTGAAAGTAAATAGCAAGGACGCTATCCCATATATCATAGCAAGATTCTAAGCATGGACGAATGTTAGACATATAGATATATAAGAAAGATTCTGGAGAGAAAAATTGTCTCACGCGATACAGTGAACCAACTTTCTTAGCAGCTGAACTACCAATAAATTCACTATTGCCTTTCCACTTCATGTCAAGTTTAGAACGTTAGCCTGGGAAGGCGCAATAAGACATTTTCCTGGATAGAGCACTGTTATTGTTTAGTTGAGTCTATTCTGGTCCTTTTTCTTAGTTTATTATATTCCCGTTTTCTTGTCTCGAATATTTCTTGGTTTATGTTTATAGGTCGTTAGTTTTTCTTTTTATTATCTTTTCTTTTGGTATGTGGCAGGAACTTCTGTTGGCTCTACCAACACTTTGAGATTTTGTTGTATATATGTGCATGATATATTGCGTTCTGATCTCAAGGAAAGATGATGCGTTTTTTCGAGGCTTAAAAAAATAAAATAACGTATTTTAAATTTAAATGAAAAAAAAAGATAAATATTGCTTAAAAGTAATATAATTTAATATAATTCGCAATTATTTTATTTCATTGTATATGTTATATATATTATGATAAATATATTTATTCAAAGCTATATATTTATTGTTTATTATTATTTCAATATATGCATTGTTTATTTTTATTTCTTTCAATTTTTTCCACAGTTACTGGATTTTTCTGTATTATTATGTATTCGTTTTTGTACAACTCACCTTAAGATCATTCCTCTTATTTTTACTTTTTGTTTTTTCTTATTTAAGTGTATATTTATTAACTTAGCATTTTCTTCTATTGTTCATTTCTTTATCAATTGATAGTTTAACTGGTGTCAAAAAGGTAGTATAATTTTGTGATGTCAACTAACATTCGTTGCCACTTCATCGATGTCAACAAATACTCGTAATGCTCGTTGTAGCAGGTACTTTGTAATCGCAGACACAATGATAGAAATGCCGTTGAACAATACTGGTGTCAGACGCCTTCGAATAAGTCTCGCACTAATAGTACTTGCTCGATAATACTCGTTCCAATAATAACCATCGAATGGTGATCAGTATAGAGAAACAGGATAGTGAATAGTATAGAGTATGAGATCGCTAAAAAAAAGAGCATAGACGCCAAACTTGACGAAAACAAAATTCTATCGTCTAATTGTTTATGTTACTATTAAGAGGAAAGAACAAAGTAATTTTTAATTATTTTTTTAAAAATTTCTGTCTTAATTAAAAAGATTCTAACTTTTGATTGAAAAGACCTTGTTTCTCGTCATCACCGGTACTCTAGTAAATAATATGGCGAATTTTTTGTTCATTTTGTTTATGACAGACATTAATTTTGAAAATCTTGCAAAATTACAAATAATTGTCAGATTTTAATTAAACTTTCAGAAACTATTCAGGAATGATGGAAATGTTATTTTTTTTAAAGTTATTATAGAAACATATTTTTTATATATATATATTACTCTCCCATAATTATTTTAATGAAAACTCTAAAAAAAATCAATGCCCAAGCACGCTAGTCATTATATTAGTTAAAAACACTAGGTTGTGAGGAAAGTAAATCATGTTTTGTTTTGTTTTAAAAATCCGACCACGTCTACCTAAAATCAGCTGTGAAATGTAACATACAAAACGCAATAAAAAAATAAAAGATATTATTTAATTTTAAATGCTTTTAGTTGATTTTATTTGTTTTTATGAATATGCATAATATTGCCTGAAGGCAAAAAACTTTTTCGATGAAAAATGAATTTTTAATTGTTATTTCATAAATTATTTTTACATTAAAGTTGTTAAATATTGTAAAATTAATTGAAATGCCCAATACTGTATCTAATTTTTTTTAAGTACACGTATCTGTGCAGCTTATAAATTGCACAAGCTTTTTACAATCAACGAACCAACAATTACAAAAATCTAACTGTTCCTTGCCTTTTGTGTCAATAATAACAGTTATAATTCAAATGTACGGAAGCCCGGAAGATACATGATACAATAAAAACATCACGTGACTTGATTTTGTATATAATGACTTGCGTGCTTCAACATTGAATTTCTAGAGTTTTCATTAAAATGTTTTTATCAGGGGCGGGGTAATATATATATATATATATATATATATATATATATATATATATATATATATATATATATATATATATATATAATGACTAAAAAAACATTTATAATAATTTCCATCATTCCTGAATAGTTTTTGAGAGTTTAAAGACAGAAATTTTTTTTTTAAATAATTAAAAATTACTTTGTTCGTTCCCCTTAATAGTAACATAGACATTTGGACGATAGAATTCTGCTTTCTTCAAGTTTAAGGCCGTTTTTATCATGCTATGCCTACTTAAAAATAACGAGGTAAATAAGTTGTTCACGTAAAGGTAAATTGTCACTTATGACCTTCCGTACTATAACTTTCCTCACGTAAGATGTCACTCATCATTCAACACGGATATATCACTCGTCAATCAACACCGCTGTTAAGAAGACAGACTTTCTCTCATTAAAAAAAAAAACATTTTTTCAGTGCAGAAAGTAAGTAATCTTTGTTTCAAAATATATTAAATAAACTTTTTGATTTCTAATTTTCTTAAATTATTTTTTAAAAAATCATAATTGATTTATTAAATGAATTTTAAACGGAGACTTTCACTTTTGTAAACAAAAGTTTAAAAAGTGGCTGACGATTGATTTGCTGTCAGTTTTGCTAATTCAAAAAAATTCAAGATTTTTTTTAACGAAAATTTTGGACGTTCTAGAAATTATTAAAAAATGTAAAAAAAATATTCAATAAATACTTTGATCTTGTTACAAATAACATAAACATTTAGATGATAAAAAATTATTTTCATCAAGTTTAAAGCCTTTTTATTCATAGTATGCTATGTTTTTATGGATCTCATAAACATACCTAGTATAGAGATAGAAGATAGTGTAGAAAGAATGATCTGTATAGTATTAGAGGATAGAAAAGAAATGATGATTCGTATAATAATAGAGGATAGAATAGGAAGAGTGAACAAGTAGACGCCACACTAATTCCCATATATATATATTTCCTTTACCATCACGTGGTCTACTTATTAGAAATGGAATCACCTGTATTTGCTCACTGGTGATCTGTGTTCAAACTTCAGAGTCGTCAACGACATTTTATTCCTATATAACATAAATTATTTTATTGTAAGTTAAAAAAAATGATCCATAATATCTGCGTATTTGAGGCTTAAATCCTGATTTATATTTTCATTATTTTTCTTCCTGTTATTTTTTCCCAGAAAATAAACTATTCGATATTTAGCTTGTAAGACTATTTTTCTTGCATTCTAGTGTGTCTTTTTACCTATTTATAAATTAAAAAACAAAAAACAAACGCAAATTTTGTGGGATCTTCTAAAATAAATAATAATTATAACATTATTATTACATTATATATGTTCCAAAAACTGTCAAAGCCCGGGGTGGTAGTGGGAACAAGCTGTCTATAAAATGTATCCTTGGCATGCGTTTCAAATAGACTCTGACAAGTTCGTCCCTGAACCGAAGAATAGTCAAAGGTGAACAACTGAAGCATCAGAACCAACTGCTTAGGATAGATAGACCAGGAAGGCAGCCCATCTAAGAGGAGGAAAACCCTGATTTTAAACCTCCGCTGTCTTGTGGTCAAAACCAAAAGTAAAAGTCTATGGAAGTAAAAACCAGATAGAAAACTCTGGCGAATGGTTGTCAACTCCGAAAAATACTGGTAACGCCTGCATACAAGCCGGCTCCAAATGTAATGTCCTGATTGATTTTTTCCTCTCACTTCTGCTCAGTTGAAAAGACAATGGGGCTGAAACAAAACGATTTTAACCTGTTCTCTTTCTAGCTGAATAACTCAAAGGTTTTTCTCCGTAATTCTTACGACAAAGATGGCTGAAAAAACTCAATTAGTTCATTGTGCTTTTAGATATTAAACATTTTGTGGTGTGGACAATAATGCTGTAACAAGATAATTTTGCCGTTAAACCCGGTATGTGCATATATATATATATATATATATATATATATATATATATATATATATATATATATATATATATATATATATAGCCGTTTTATTAAAAGACAACAGATACTCCATTTTAATTTTACTTTATTTTTTTTTAATGGTAAATAAAACTTCCGAGTAATTCCAGAAAAGACTAGCCATTTTCAAAAAGTTTTGTTTTTAGTAATGTCATCAATTTATATTTGTTTTTTAATTGCGTTTCGAGTGTTGGATTTTATTGTGTTTCACGTATCCAGGTGTGTGTTTCTGATTTCTAATGTTCTTTTTTATTGAAATATATTTAGTATTATGAGTTCAAGTCTTGATGTAATTTTGCAGATCTTCGATTACTTTTTTGTTAGTGCATCGAGCAGTTGTAATCATTTTTTGTAGTTTACAGTTATTTTCCAAGCGTAGCTTAGATGTGGCACAAGACCGAATGTATGTGGCACCCAGTGAAGATTGAACTCATTACTAAGTTTTAATTGTTCTAGCGAGACTAGCTTACTAACCATTACACTATCTCAAGGTACCCCTGTATGTATGTATGTACGTATGTATGTATGTATGTATGAATGTATGTATGTATGTATGTATGTATGTATGTATAGAGTTGTGGACAGAATTAATCACCTCACTGTATTTTACATATTTTCTAAGGAATGCTAATAGATTGGCATCTTGGTCTCGCCCTTTTACTGTTGAACTAGCTAGCTTCTCTCCTGTGGAACTCCGTTACGATCGTTTGCTACCCTGCCACCTACAATCTTCAAAATCTTTATTCATCGTCTTCCTGAACCCTGTTCTCTTATTATAATTTAATTTTCTAACTCCTCTCCACTGAAGACCTCTCATTAACTTTTAATCCTGCGTCCTAGTAGCCTTATCGTCTTGCTTGGGGTGAAATGATTTAAAAAAAAACAAATTTAATAGGAATAGATAGGTTCGTCTCTCGCCGGGTTCATACTCCTCTCATGTTTTTGTACAGGGATAGAGGTTTATCCCTTGTTTCCAGAGAGGATATCCGGTTCCTTCTAAAGTCTACAACTCTATTTAACAACTATATACCTATAATTGTATTTACTATTTATTCATGTTTATTTATTACCTCAATTAGAGTTGATAGTTTCGCCTATCATCGGTCTCACACTCCTCATCAGTCTTTTGAATAGGAGAAGGGTCTTATCAGTGGTTTCCAGTTTAAGGCCGTCTTAAGAGAACAGGGTTTGAATTACATATTTAACATTTAGTAGGGCATTTTTCTTCTTAAGAATTACACTTAATTGCAACCGGCCTAGATCGAGAAGTCTTAGTAAAGGACTTTGTACTTCAGGACAGGAATCGAATGTATATCCCTTTTTCCATCAAGGAAAGCGCTTTTATAGCCGAAAAGCACTGCTATCAATTGGTCCAGGGGGGACATCTTAGAACGTTCTTTGTATTATCTATTTAACCATAAGTAGGACTTTTTTCTTAATAAACAATAAAATTATTAGTGACCGGCTTAGGTCTAGACATCCTACTCCATACGGCACGAATTGAATATGCATCTCTTTTTACATCAGAGAAACTGCTTTCATAGCCGAATCGTGCTGCTATCCGCCGGGCCACAAAGATCCATTTTGTTAGAAGATCGTTTGTATTACCTATTTAATTGCCAGGAGGACTTTTTTCTTCTTCATAAACGGTAAGATTAATAACGAATAGTCTAGATCGGGAAGTCCTGTTAATGAAAATTTGTACCTCTAGACAGGAATCAAACCTGTAAGCCTTTTTTCCATCCCAAACCTACTGCTACAAGTTGGATGCTCCGAGGAGCTGCCTCCAGCCTTGCTTGGGGTGACACGCTTAAAAAAAAAATCACAGGAAGTCATCCTGCTAGAAGACGCTTTGAATTTAGAATTCTGTAGGTTTTTTTTTTTATTCTTAAACAAGACTAGCAGCATGGCACGGCGTTGCCCGTGCTTGATTCAAAAATCGTACGACTCATACAGCAATCGCTATCACTTGACTTAAAATATTTTTGCCCTCCCTTGGCTTTAAATGAGTACCCTTTGCCGTGCTGATGTTGCTACATGCCTTACTTCTTGCCTATCTCACACTGCGAATTTTTTCTAAGCTCTATACTAAACATTAAATCTGTTACGAAAAAAGAACTAAACAAAATGAACACAAAACGATCAGCTTTAAAAAAGGACACGTAACTGGAAAAAACGAATGAAAAAAGAATGTTAACAACAAATACTTTTTCACACCCAACCCATTTCTGCGGAATCAGAATCAACGTTGAGTTTAAGCAAGTGAATGAGCCAATTGGAGTAAAGTACCATGCAGATTTAAATTTTTCCCACTTGTGAGGAATGCAGCTATCGATTTTTTTTGCATGTTAGCATGCTAGTTAACATTCGTGTCAGTCAGCTGTTGGCTCTCACGCTGACCATAAGAATCTTCCTGCCTAGTCGTGACAGCCAGCTATAGGCTCTCATTCTGGCCAGTCGAAAATGGCCGCAAACTACATGAAAATTGCCGTAGAAGTATGAAAAAATCGATTATCTCCACTATCGATGGGAGTTGGGGAATGCAACGTCGGTCTTGGACTTTCTGCTAACTTGGAGCATGTGCATGTACATTTTGGTGCAAATCCGTCGAAAATTGCGGCCGTTACACACACACACACACACACACACACACACACACACACACACACACACACACACACACACACACACACACTGCCTTTTATAGACAGAGATTTTGCTCTGAATGCATGTTCACGTGTAACGTTTTTGATATCTCTCATTAAAAATGTTTTTTTCCCTTAGATCTATTTTCCAATTTTTTTTTTGATGTTTGATGTTTATACACATTTCGTTCCGGATCCCAACAAGAGATCTAAGGTCAGAAATGACTTTATGACATTTTCCACTGATAAAAAAAAACAGATTTTACATGGACAAAGCACTTGATAAAGTGATTAAAATTTTTGTATTACTTTAAGACCAGGAATCTCTTCTATAATTCTATCGGATTATTAATCTGAGTGTTCCACTTGGAACTATTGTTGTCCTCATGTGCCCCATTTTCGAGATTACCATTTCAAGATTCTAGGATTTTGATAGTCTTGAAGATATTCAAAGCTAATCTGCAGAGTCTGCCATGTCAATATAAAAAAAATTCTGTTATTCTGGCCTTTGATCACGAAGTCTGAGCGATTATTATTATTATTATTATTATTTTTATTTCCTTTGATATCTGGCGTTTACACATTTCTTTCCGGGTCCTGCCCAGGGACCTAAGGTTAGAAATGGCATCATGATATTTTCCACTGCAAAAAAAATAAAAAAAAAATTAAAAAAATAAAAATTAAAAAAATAAAATAAAATAAAATAAATAATTACATAGATAAAGCCCTTCGTAAAGTGTCAGCTGTACTTGTCAGAACAATTTTTTGTATCTCTTTGCGGCATGGACTTCCAGGGATCCCTTCAATCAGCCTACTGGAATCTTTTCCAACCAGTCCAAGTGCTCCAACTACAACACGGATTGTTGATGTTCCCATGTGCCACATTTTTGAGATTTCTATTTTAAGGTCCTTGTATTTTGACAGTTTTTCGAATATCTTCAAAGATACATTGCAGTCTGCAGGGACTGCCATATCAATAAGGAGGCACTTATTTTGTTTGTGGTCTTTAATAACAATGTCTGGGCGGTTGGCTTTGATTGTTCTGTCAGTGTGTATTGTGTAGTCCCATAGAATTGTAACAGGTCCTATCTCCGTAACCGGGTCAGAGTGGTGTTCGTACCAGCTTCTTTCAGTTTCCTTCCCATAGGATTATTATTATTATTATTATTATTATTATTATTATTATTATTATTATTATTATTATTATTATTATTATTATTATTTCTGTTCAAGTCGATTGTTGCAATTGTTCTTAAAGTGTAATTTTCAATTTTTGATTCATTTAAAAATATTTAACCACAGATAGTTTAATATATTGTATTTTCAATCTCATGAGCCATTTCGGTGACTGGCGAATATGTTAAAGCGTTTCTCTTGCGATCCTACGTTAAAATAAATACCGGAAAAAAATTATGTTGTAACAAGTGTAAAATTAATTTTCCGCTCAATCTTTAGGTCATAGTTGTTATCGTAACTTAAAGTTAAAAGTTAATTGTTAATATTGCACGGCCAGATTCCTAAGCTCTATACTAAAATAAATAAAATAAAATTTGAAGTTCTTCCCACAATTGTAACCCCACTGCCTTCTCATTGTTTTTAATTTAATTTTCTTCTTTTTTTTTTTACTTTATCATATTTATTTTCTTATATCCATCTAGACTGGTAGTAAGGTGTCCGAACTCTGGTACCGCTTAGTGAGGCTGTTTGACCACCAATCGCAGAATATAGAGTTTCTTGCAATGTATGACGTGCATGGATACGCTGCCCTGCCTTCTGGTGGGTAACCCTGAGACAACACTTTGTTGTAGTCTGCACCATCTTCCAGTTGCTTTTTGTTACCTTAGACCATCTGTAGCTTGGTCACATTGATGAAAAAGAAAACAAAATTCAATAAGAGTATAGAAATTCAATAAGAGTATAGAAATTCTCCTATCATCCTGTTCAAACCCCTGTCAGGTATATATATATATATATATATATATATATATATATATATATATATATATATATATATATTGTGTGTGTAACGTGTGTGTATTTTGGAATCATGTTTTCATTGAAGCAAGTTTCGTGGAATAGTTTAGACAAGTTTTTTCTGCTTGTTTTCAACAAGATCCGTTTATATTCCCGAATGACCTTTCTGGTGTCGGTATTTAGTACCGACACCAGAAAGGTCATTCGGGGGAATATAAACGGAGAAGAGAGAAAATTACCGTGTTGATACATATTGTTTTATTCCGAGTACTTTCGACATTAACATAATGTCATCTTCACGGTGTGTTTTTAAGATGAAAATTTCAGATGAACATAGTAAATTTGTTTTTGGAAATAATGAATAATTTTTTCCTTATACAAAACCTGAGGATAACATTATGTTAATATCGAAAATAATCAGAATAAAACAATATATATCAACACGGTAAATTTCTTTACGTATTTTCATCTATGAATATTAAAAATATGTTTTACTCTAAGATTTGCCAATTTCGAACACTTTATATTACGAAATAAAACGCAGATGAACAAACTAAAAATATGCTTTTCTTCTTGTAGACGCGATGATTGTAAGCTTTTCAATGGAACCCCAAATCGATTGCTGATTAACCCGATTCGCTAAGAACCTTGGTTAACATGTTAAAGTAATTATTTTATTACGAATTATTCCCTTCATTCAGAAACAACTGATTATTATTAAAACGCGCTGTCTTTAAAAACACAGGCTGCCGGCGAAAGTATTTGAGTGGGTTTTCTTAGAAATATAAATACTATTCTAACAAGTCTATCATTCTGTTGTTAATTACTATTATTATTATATTGAATTATTGTTTACATAAAAGTCTTCCAAGAAATAGGAATCAAGATGACCCTACCAAAACAGGAACTATGATCTGGAATTGAAATGAAAGTAGCGATGGCACATACCCAGAATCCACACATACCCAGAATCCATCATAAAAATGTATCGTATTAGTAAATACGATACATTCCAAATATTACAAATTTCTCGGAGTATGGATCATTTGTAACAAATATAGTATAGAAGATAAGGAAATTGAACATACAGTACGCTGCTCCAGGTTTAGCTTATCTCAACACGGGAAATTTCTACAAAACCAAAACTTCAACGTGGAAACTCGAGTCATATTCGTAAATTACTTCCTCAGGTCGAAACATATATGGACGTCAAACATGGCGCCAACCCCTTACTGTAAACTGTCGGTTGTATACACCTGCTCTTTAAGAAAAATTGTTAAAAAGGCTTTGGCCGAGTGAAGCCTGATGGTCCTGACAAAGATGATCCTTCTTTGAAAATTTTGGACTGACGCTACACAATCACAAACAAAGAATTGTACCAAATAACAGAAACTGCATCACTTGAGGACTACCAACAACAGCAACTACTAAGATGGATATTACATGTTACCCGAAAGGAAAATAATGACATAATCAAGATGCTGAGATTCCACACTACTACATATAAAAAGTTAGGAAGAAAACCTCATCACTACTGGAAAAAGCAACAACAATTACTCGACTTGAAAAAAACCTATTTCCCTGAAAAAATGTTTTAAGAGAAAGATTATACAAATTTCAACTTAGACAGTACTGACTGTTCGGTCGATTAATGCTAAACGTGTTCTTATAGAAAAAAACTATTTCCCTGAAAAATGTTTTAAGAGAAAGATTATACAAATTTCAACTTAGACAGTACTGACTGTTCGGTCGATTAATGCTAAACGTGTTCTTATAGAAAAAAAAACTATTTCCCTGAAAAAATGTTTTAAGAGAAAGATTATACAAATTTCAACTTAGACAGTACTGACTGTTCGGTCGATTAATGCTAAACGTGTTCTTATAGAAAAAAAACTATTTCCCTGAAAAAATGTTTTAAGAGAAATATTATACAAATTTCAGCTTAGACAGTACTGACTGTTCAGTCGATTAATGTTAAACGTGTTCTTATAGAAAAAAAAACTATTTCCCTGAAAAAATTTTTAAGAGAAAGATTATACAAATTTCAACTTAGACAGTACTGACTGTTCGGTCGATTAATGCTAAACGTGTTCTTATAGAAAAAAAACTATTTCCCTGAAAAAATTTTTAAGAGAAAGATTATACAAATTTCAACTTAGACAGTACTGACTGTTCGGTCGATTAATGCTAAACGTGTTCTTATAGAAAAAAAACTATTTCCCTGAAAAATTTTTTAAGAGAAAGATTATACAAATTTCAACTTAGACAGTACTGACTGTTCGGTCGATTAATGCTAAACGTGTTCTTATAGAAAAAAAACTATTTCCCTGAAAAATTTTTTAAGAGAAAGATTATACAAATTTCAACTTAGACAGTACTGACTGTTCGGTCGATTAATGCTAAACGTGTTCTTATAGAAAAAAAATATTTCCCTGAAAAATGTTTTAAGAGAAAGATTATACAAATTTCAGCTTAGACAGTACTGACTGTTCAGTCGATTAATGCTAAATGTGTTCTTATAGAAATAAACCTATTTCCCCGAAAAAATGTTTTAAGAGAAAGATTATACAAATTTCAACTTAGACAGTACTGACTGTTCGGTCGATTAATGCTAAACGTGTTCTTATAGAAATAAACCTATTTCCCCGAAAAAATGTTTTAAGAGAAAGATTATACAAATTTCAGCTTAGACAGTACTGACTGTTCAGTCGATTAATGCTAAACGTGTTCTTATAGAAATAAACCTATTTCCCCGAAAAAATGTTTTAAGAGAAAGATTATACAAATTTCAACTTAGACAGTACTGACTGTTCGGTCGATTAATGCTAAACGTGTTCTTTCAGGGAAGTGGCTAATATTCCCATTAGCCGTGATATCACAAGTAGCATTTCTTAAATGGATATACTTCATTCTATCGGTTCAATTCATGTGTTTATTTTCTGTCGTTGAAGGATAAACCCTTCGACTCTCCACGATAACTGTTGCTACAGTGGTTGTCGTAGCAAAGAGGTTTTCATGGGGTAAATCGGAGTTGAATTTATAGTTATCCTTCTTATAGCTATTAACCCCTAACTGCGTGGCTAGTGCGAAATAAGAGTTAAATTAATACATGGCCAAGTGTATTTGTACGAAACAGCACCGGCTGGAATTTGAACTCCAGACGCCAATTCTACACTTCTATGCCAGTAAACGTTACATTACGCGTATATCGCACCATTTTTCCCTCAGTAGGTTGCCATTTTATCCATTTCACCAACCTGCACATACACGCATATCCTATCATTTTTTCAGTAGGTTGCCATTTCTTTCTGCGGTAGACCAGTTGCCATCCAAGGCTATAGAACCCGGTATGTCCTGCTATTTACCCATAGCTGGGGGGGAAGAGGATTAACACAGTTCCCAAATTTAATAGCACGTAAGTGAATGTAATGGATTCGACTGGAATTCGAACTCGGCTCTCCGATTCCTCAAACCGTGCCGCTATCAATTACTTCACCGTGCCTCCCTTCCCTAAGTAAGATATATAACTAAAACCATTCTCATCGAAAAAAATTCTTACAATCTAATATGTTCTGGCTTTAAATTGAAAAGTCGTAAGAATTGAAAACAACCAACTAAACAACACTTGGTAAGAAGGTTTCACTGGGAAAGCTTATTCCCAAAAGCCTCTAGATAATGGACCAGACTCCCGAGAGGATCTTTCCTCAAACACTTCAATTTTCACTTCTTCGTGTCTAGAGTCGATCACTTGTAATATGTAATTATTTCACCCATTCACTTTCTGTCTCTCTCTGCTTTGGGTGGCACTTGCCTCTTGTATTCAGAAAAAAAAGTATGACTTAGAATAAACCCTTGCAGAACAGAAACTAAGATCTGTCTATATTTCTGAGATGAGGTATTATGTACACTATTTACATTATTCGGACTATTGTCCTCAGCTATGTTGACACATTTCTCACAACGTTTCGGCTGTTGTACACTCTGGCCTTCTCTGATGGTTGGAATGTCGAAATGAACTGTTTATTTCGTTCGCTGTGGTAAACTGTTCTAGTTCCACGTACCATGTCTAATGGGTGTCAGTTATCAGTTATCTCCTGTTAATTCCCCTCTCCAAGTTCTCCACTGTCTTAACTAGGTATTGAACTCACAATTATTTGGGTCGTGTCACTGGATCTAACCAACGCCTTTATCCACTGTGCCGTGTGTCCTTAAGACACTGGAGAACTTGGACAGGTGAATTAACAGGAGATAACTGATAACTGACATCCATTAGAGACGGCACGTGGGACTAGAACAGTCTACCACAGCGAGCGAAATAAAGGGTTCAGTTCGACATTCCAACCACTTGAAGAAGGCCGGAGCGTACAACAGTCGAAACGTTGTGATAAATATCGCAGTAAAGAGGAGAACAATAGTCCGAATAATGTAAATAGAAACTAAGATATTGAATTCGAAAGAAAGAAACGATGGCAAATAAATATAAAATCCAGGTGGAATGAATAAATACCAAACAATTCAAATACATAGGTGTATGGCTCAGTTAAACCAATTTCATAAAAAAAATAAATAGAATATAAAAGTTTTTTTCTTTGATTTTATAATAAAAAAAAAAACAAATGAGAAAAAAAAAGACCCGAGGAGATGAATAGAAAATTCCCTGAATGCAGAGATTATTAGGCGAAATGAAGACGAGAAACTAAAACAGATACAACAGAAGGAAACGTCGGGGAATAAAAGTTTTGAAAATACGAATGAAAATATAAAGACATCAAACAAAAGAATAGTAAGTCTACAAAAGTCTTTACACAACACTCCTCTCCTAACTACCCCACTTGCTAAATGCTTGAAGGAAATTTTAAGCTGATCAGTCGCTCATCAGAAGCGCTAAATCCTCTTCAAACAAGATTTATTCAATCTCCTGTCAATCTTCTGAGACCTAGATGTTATATATATATATATATATATATATATATATATATATATATATATATATATACACACGATGGGCATTCCAGAAGTTTTGAAACCTTTTCAGGAGATGCAGTTATATGTGTCCTAAATTATTGTAATTTTAGTATATCATTACTATATAAAGCTGATCTACCAAATTTTGTTATTCCAGGTTGAAGGAGACGGCGGTAAAAGCTCGTTGAACACACTCTATGAGACACTGCTTGGCACGGCTAGTTTGCTCGTTTGCAGAATTCAGTCGAGATCTGAAGACAATTTGGGAGATCGCTATGCATTAACGATTTGTGCTGATTTGGATGGGCAACAAAACAGTCCCCCAGGCCTTGCACCTTGTGAGTTTTAGTTTTCCCTATGCTGAAGGGACAGTCGTTTTGACGACAAATGTGGCTGTACCGATGGTCTTGGAAACATTCATTTTAGGATGATTTATGTGGGGTAACCACGAAGTAGCTGGAACGCTACAAGTGCATTTAATCAGAGAATCCTTCAGGAGATTAGAAATGTGTACGTCTTTGAACTAAATAAATGTCTCCAATAAAATGTCTGGAATACACCTCGTACACACACACACAGACACGCAAACATATATATATATATATATATATATATATATATATATATATATATATATATATATATATATATATACACACACAAGTAAAATGACTCGGCAGTAGATTGACATCGCCTGAAGAGACACATTTATGGTGTCGAAACATAATTGTAATTATGTAGCGATTTTCAATGTTATATTATACTAAAATAAATTATATATATATATACATATATTTATATATATATATATATATAATCTTCTTTGATAAAGTCCCTCAGATCACGAAAAGCGTCGGCTATAAATAGATTTCCTAGTGTCTTTTTATTCATACATATATACATACATGTGTGTGTGTATTCCTATATATACATATATATATATATGCATTCCTATATATATATATATATGTGTATTCCTATATATATATATATATATATATATATATATATATATATATATATTCCTATATATATACATATATATATATATTCCTATGTATATATATATTCCTATATATATATATATATATTCATATATATATGTATTCCTATATATATATATGTATATATACATATATATATATGTATATATATATATATGTATGTATCCCTATATATATATATATATATATATATGTATGTATCCCTATATATATATATATATATATATATATATATATATATATATATATATATATATATACGTATATATATATATATATATATATATATATATATATATGAAATGGATTAAATTCAACAATTATTTTCATATATTTTCTGTTCATACGTTACTTTTATAGATATAATTTATTTAAGTAAATGCTCTGTAAAATTAAAAAGTATTAATTACATTTACTGAATGTTCGAGAAATTTCGTAGAAAATATGTGCTTCTCCGACAGGAATCTAAACAGTAACCCTTAATGGGAACCATCAGTTGATATGAAATGCCATTATCCATTCAGTCACAAAGAAGCGTCTGCTTAGCATATTTTCTACGAAATTTCTCTAATATTCAGTAAATGTACTTAATACTGTTTAATTAAAAAAACATTACTTAAAAAAATTATATTTATAAAAATACGAATAAACGGTAAATTTACTAGTATATATATATGTCTGTGTTTTTGTGTATGTGTATGTTAAATATGTAAGACACTTTGTAAAATGATTTACTTGAAGACGTTTCGCTTATTATACAGTTTCAGAAAAATAACATTAGTGAGAATGAAAATGCATCGTAATCGTAAGAGCTAAAACTACATGAACATAAAAAAGACTTCAAATTAAACGACGTAATTCACACATTTGCCGCCAAAACTTTCACAATTAAAATTTTTACCTGGAATAATAAATATAATAGTTGCATTTATTCCAACGAAGAAGCCTTTAAAATGCATAGTCCATGATCCAACTATTAATATATGACATAGATTTTCAATTAACAGAGTTTTCGTAGTAAATTAGCATTAAAACCATGTGGCATAAAAGAACAAAAAAGGTGTATTGAACATTATTAACATTTAATTTCTATAAACTTAAATTTAAATCAAACACACATGTTAATAACGCTAGTCTTGGTAATATACCGTTTTTGTGAAATAAATTGCATTTTTGATGACGCCAGATAATCAGCGAAATATGTCAAAGTACATCATTCCTAGATTGTCTGAATTTTTTTCCACCTCAACTCATAAATACATAAAGGTCTGTTACTCTCCCTTTCGAGCACACCCGTCTGCTAAAGCGAGCCAATCCCTGTCGCACACACCTGCTCAGGTAAATATGTTTATTTTTTTCCTCGGCACCTACATAGCCCAGCTGTAATTTATACTGCATCTATCGTGAACAGACGTTAGTTACAATTTCTAGGAGAGCGACAGTATAATCTCTCATGATAAGCAATTTAGCACCCTCAATCCCTCGGCCATGATGACTTGTATCTTCGTGCTAGCACAACCCTCGACGGCTTACATAATGTTCCGACTACACAATTTGCTCATAACACTTCGGTTAACCCGTAGTACTTTCCAAGGTTGACACACGCTGGGAACGCCTACCCATATCGATAACATCAGGAAATCACCTTCCCGGCAAATCAACTATGGTGAGATTCGAACCCGGGCCTTAGGGTCGGAAAATGAACGTTCTAAGCATTCAGCCATGCTCCCATATTAAAAATTATTATTATTATTATTATTATTATTATTATTATTATTATTTATGCAAGACTCTTCGGTGAAACGAATCAAGTTCCCTCCGTCACTGTGTGTTTATCTGAAAATAAATTCACCTTCATCCCAGCCGTACGCCAACGGCTAGATTCTCCCACTGATGCCAATTCAGTCGGGTTTCAATCCTAGCTAGAGTGAACCGGACGTCTCGCCACACTGATGAGCTATGATACAACGAAACAGTCTGTCTGTGGATCACACTGTATATAGTCTGTCTGTGGATGACAATACTCACACTATATCTGAAATTTTACACACACATACACACACACACATATATATATATATATATATATATATATATATATATATATATATATATATATATATATATATATATATATATATATATATATATATATATATATATATATATATATATATATATATATATAATTATTTATAACTAAACTGCCCCAATGTTACCTAACGCCAATGATATAACAAATCTTTTAAAAAACCAAAATCTATTTTGCTCGTTAGATTTTGGTTTTTTAAAAGATTTGTTATATCATTGGCGTTAGGTAACATTGGGGCAGTTTAGTTATAAATAATTCCACTAAACGTCCTTTGTGAGTTTATTGTTACAGATGTCATATATGTGTACGTCGCGAAAAATCAGCCTATTTATTAACTTTAACAAGAAAAATAAAAATAAATATCAGTACATTTAAGCTTCCTGGCGAAGAAAGCGATTGATTCGGACAAGTACGACTTTCTATGAGAATAACTGAAGGCAAGAAGAAAAGGGTATATAAATAAATAATGGAATCGGTATGATATTCGATCAGCATAAATTTAGATTAGATGATTCTTTGCTGAGTAGCTTGTTCCAGCTTAGCGAAGATATAGTTATATCGCAATTGAATTTTCATCGATAAAGCATTTTACTGATTGATTCATAGATTTGTTTTCATGGCTTGTCAAACAATTGCAGATTATTTAAAGCCAGAAAATATTACACGTTTTACTGATTAATCCATAGCTGAGAGAGAAGAAGTATATTCATATCTTTCCCAGGAGAATATAACGAAGCCAACTGGAACTGGAACTCGATTCTCCGATTAACAATTCGAGTCATCCAGACTGGTATTGCCAAGTGGTCTCCCATTTAGTTCTTGTCCAGGTTCGACGTTGCTTAACTCCGGTAATTACGAAATTGCTTGAAAGATGGTAAAAGACAGTGGAAGAAAATATGATATCGTGGACCGAGCGTGTGAGCAACGATATGCAAACAAGTTGGAGGCTTATACTTAACATCAGGAAGAGGCAGCTGAAGTTCCTGGGACACATGATGAGGAAGGAGGGCCTGGAGAAGCTGATACTCACGGGTCGAATAGAGGAAATGAGAGACAAGGGATAACAACGCGTGACATAGCTGGCGACCTTAAGCAAGTGAATGACAGAACGCGGTCTGGGGGAGGTGGCAGAGGGAGGAAACATGTTGAGAGCTGCAAGCGATAGAAGTAGTGGAGAGCCATGATCGCCTACATCCTGAAGGACACATCACATAAAAAGAAAAGAAAGTTAATGAAAAAATGAAAAAAATTCTTTATTTTTTCCCCCAAGAATACACAATAAATAAATACATCTTTACAATCAGGAATCTTTACTATACTGCTAATGGTGACATTAACCGTTCCCTTATAAGGAAACATTTAGCATTCATTGAGCAAACAATGATGCTACTCTCGGTTGGAATTGATAAACTCGTCCTGTTGCAATTGCTTTCAGGAAAAAGGTTGTTTTTTCATATCCACTATCCGTTATATCTCTTTCTAGTAATGATAGGAGTTTGCTTACTAAACATTTTTTTGAAAAATATTGCGGGACGTCAGGTTCTCTTCGATTTACATTTGCAAACCGTTTTACTTGCTGCTGCTTTTAGAGGTTTTCTAGTAATGTGATAATATGGCAAATGCTTGTTGATGAATGTAGGGCCAGTCTACAACATGCGATGGGGAGTTCTCTTCAGGACACGCAGGCTTCTTTCGTTTTAGCCATTTTCAATCATTTATCAGAGAAAAGGGTTGTATATACATGCCAGTTTATACTTACCTGGCACATGTCAGAGGATAGACCCCAGACGAGGCTCTGCCGAAGGGTAGAGTATCGTCTCGGGAAACTGACTCCGTTTTTACGTGTTCTATAGGGAATTTTTGTCCGAGCCTACGGGCTCGGATACCTCACGTTAAAACTCGGCCTTGTGCCATATCTTGCTGCATGGGGCAACGGGTAAATAATTACATGCCAGTTTAGTCGGACGGTATGCGTGACATCCATATGACAGTGAAGATTTGTCAATGCAACTTAAGACTATGGACTAGAATTTTTAAGTCTTTATAAACTTTTAACTTTAAAGCATCTTGCGGTGGTGGATATGACTACGTATAACAGAAACTAATTTATGTTTAATTCCATTATCATTTGTACTATTCTTTTTACAACTTATTCATACACTGAGATATTTGAAGTGTTTACTCTTTATTAATTCTATATTCGGAATTGCTGTGATGGATTTAGGATATGTGCCATCATTGCATTCATTCCAGTTCCAGATAATAGATTCTGTTTTGGAAAGGTTTAACCCCAGTCCGACTTCTTGGAGTGTTAATCGCTTGTTCAAGGTCATTTTTAACACAACTGCGAATAACAATGTCATCAGCCGAGACCGTCTGGGGTTATAATGGGGGCTATAATTTGGTTGACATGACACCCTAGAATTTCTATTCTTTCAGATATGATATTTGGTAGATCTGCTATTCTCTCTTTACTGGAATTGAAACACGGAGCTTATTTTTGAAGAATAATTTATATACTTTTCCTAATCGATAATCCTACATAGATTTTCATCAGGAATTATGTCGGGAAAATATCTTATCTATGAATGTCGAATATTACTTGAAAACTGTTGACGAGCCATTTGTCCTGAATAAGAGTAAAAAAAAATGTATTATTCACGTCCCAAGTGTTTTGAATCCGACATTCCGAGAATTCTTTAATTTTAATTTTCGCATGAAAATCATTTATATACATTAATATCCTGCTGGAGATGATCTGCTTAAATTTTCCTTTAAGCATTGGCAAGTGTAGAATTATGTGTGGAGTGGTTTTTTTAAAGACTTGTGTAGATTTACTTTTCTTTTACTTGATGTCTCTATATTTTTATTTGTATTTTCGAAACATTTTTATTTCATGACGCTTCGTTCTATTTTGGTCTCTTAGGCCTCTCCCCTTCTTTCCTTCTACTTATCTCTGCATTTTGAAGTTTGTTTTTTTTTGTTTTGTTTTTTGTTTTCGTTTTTCGTCAAGTTACAATTTTATAAACTATAACAACAAAGAAAACATATTTGTTTTGTTTTTTTTTAACCGAAACACTAGACAGCTGATATTTAGAAAACTCTTCTGCAAAACAAAATAAAAATGGTTCCAATCCAGTACAGAAGATTGGAAGACCGGTGTGATTTGTCCACATATTTGGTATTCAGCCCATCAAGCAATATTGTATAAACAGGCTTAAAAAGATTTGTTTGATGATTGGGAATCACTAAATATGGAAAAAAATAGCGAGCAAAATCTAAAACTTTCTCATCACTATACCCTTTAACAACACGATTCTCAGTTGAACGAGAATTGGTTTACGATCACCCAAAAATCCCACTTTCCAGCATATATTCGACCGAATTTTAACTTTTTATTTTACTGCAAACAGGACCGATGTCAACCATTTTAATTTCTAGTGTAAACAAAACCTATGTCTACCTTTTATACTCTAACATAAACCGAACCAATGTCAACCATTTTTTGTTTCTTTAGTATATAACGTACTTATGTCAAGCTTTGTTTTATTCTAGTATAAAACAGGCCTACATCTATTTTTATAATTCTAAAACCGTTAAATGTTTTAATTCTAGTGTAAACCGTGTACTGATAAATCATCATTTATTTCCCCTTTAGTTATAGGAGGTATAAGAAACACCTTTATATTCGTCAGTAGACGAATAGTCAGAGTAAACTGTAATAAATCTTTGGTATAAGTTTATTCACAGATTTTGTTTTTACAACAAACCGAACTTATGTTTACCTTTTATAATCTAATTAACCAGACCAATATTTATCTATTTAAGTTTAGTCTATATCAGACCTATATCAACTTATTTATTCTAATGTAAAATCGATATATATATATATATATATATATATATATATATGTATATAAAAGTGAACATAAAAGTCAACACTTACAGGCGACAGTCTGTTTCATGCTAGACTAGATGCCTTCATATATATATATATATATATATATATATATATATATATATATATATATATATATACATATAAACTAACCATACGTCAAAACTATCCTTATTCCCCCATTGCTGAACATTTTAATCAACCAGAACACTCATTACTCATTAGAAAACTGTAAATGTATATTGATAGATTCTGATTTTAGTTCCACAGACACAAGCTGAAAAAAAGAAAAATACTGCATTTTAAAATTAAATACATATAAACTAGGGTTAAATAAAGACTTGGGTATTTTAAATCTTTATAAATATTTCAATAGTTAAACAAAAATTTCTTTTTAGATATAGTTAAAAGTTTTTTTTTAAACAACATCTAAAATATTACTACAGTTAGATTTACGTTAGAAATATTCAAACACAGTTGCATTCCATATCACGTGAAGTCCGCGTCTCGTGACGGACGCTACTTAATGTACAAAAAACTTCTGAAGAAGAGCCATTTCTGAAGAAAGATCGGGGCCGATCTGAAATATCAAATATATATATATATATATATATATATATATATATATATATATATATATATATATTTTTAAGCGTATCACCCCAAGCAAGGCTGGTGGCCACTATCACGCATGGGGTTACAGAAGTGTTGGAGGAAGAGCAGATATGAGTGGTAAAGGAGAGGATGTGGAGAAAGAGAAGGACGGAGGGCCGATCAAGGCAAGGGGGTTACAGAAGATTTAGAGCGAGAGCAGATAGGAATGAAAGATGAAAGGAAGTGGAGAAGGGAAGTGGATAGATCAAGGCAATTGGAGATGACGATTGACGCTACACTTAAACCGTTGGAGATTGTATTTGTCAGGGAAACAGTAATAGGGAAGGGAGTTCCATAGGCGAGATGTGCGAGACATGAAGCTATTGGAGTAGAAGAGACGTCTACATCTAACAGTTTCAACGGTGAAGGGATGGGAACGGGATGCCAGCCTCGTAGGACGTTTGAATTCATGAGGCCTAGGGACAAGCGAAAGTAACTCCTCGGAGCAATTACCGTGAAAGTACTTGTAGAAAAGGCAGAGCGATGCAACATCGCGTCTGTGAGAGAGCGACTGCAGACGAAATGACAGATCAGGGCCAATCACATTGCATATCCGTCTCTGGATCTTATCAAGAACCCTGAGGCAACCAGCAGGGGTTCCAGACCATAAATGGCAGCAATACTCCATGCAATGGCGAATGGTAGATTTATAGACTTAGAGGATCGATTCCGGGGAGAAGAATTTCCTGGCTCGGCACAGGGAACCAACTTTTCTTGCGGTGGATGATGCAACTGACTCGATGTATTTGTTCCATCTCAGATCAGCGGACAGCGTGAGACCGAGCAGCCGAAGAGAGGAGCTCTCGAGAAGTTGGTCTTCAGACATTCTAATGGGATGCAGGGATAGGTCCTTGTGGTGGTTAATGGAGAGCAGTTTTGTTTTAGAGGCGTTAAAGTTGACCATCCATTTCTCTCCCCAGTCCACAACCGATTGGAGGTCCTTTTCAATTTGAGCTGCCAGGTTAATTTTGTCTGTCTCACTAGATTTGTGTTTGAGGCAGGAGTAAATAGTAGTGTCGTCAGCGTAGATACCGACTTGGGAGTCTATGGCGTCAGGAAGGTCGTTTATACATATGAGGAACAGAGTAGGGCCAAGGATGGAGCCTTGAGGAACACCAGCGTTAGTGGGATAGGAGTTGGATATGAATCCATTGAGAACAACCTTCAAATCCCGGTTTGACAGAAACGATTGAATTAGGTCAAACAATCGACCTGTGATACCATAACCCTGGAGCTTGCGAAGGAGGCCGGCATGCCAAACCCTATCGAATGCTTTGGAGATGTCAAGGGCCACGGCACGAGCTTCGCCGTTATTATGGATAGCTTGGTAGACAAATTCAGTGATGGCCGTAAGCACATCGGCAGTAGATCGGGCAAAGCGGAAACCATACTTCTTGTCTTAGAGCAGATCGTGGGATATCAGGTGAGTAATCACTTCGGCGTTGATAATGGCCTCGAAGACTTTGCCGAAGAGGGGAAGGAGACTGATAGGACGGTAATAAGAAGGGTTGGAGAGGTCGCCAGAGTTCTTAAAGACAGGAACAATGGGAGAGGACTTCCAGCAGTCAGGAAAACGGGACTCCTTGAGGCAGCGGTTGTACAATTTAGGGAGGGCAGGTGCCAGTTCAGGTGCGCATTTCTTCATGACAATGGCTGGTATTCCGTCGCCACCGGTGGGCTTGTGGTGATCTAAGTTAGAAATAATGCCCAGTACCGACGACGGGGTTATGTGCAAGCCGTCTAGGAGGGCCTCAGTTCTGGGAGGGAAATCGGGCATGGGTACCCCAGAAGAGTCAAGCGTAGAATTGGAAGAAAACTTCCGAGCGAAGCATTCGGCCTTGTCGGCAGAGGTGGTCAGGACCTCAAACTGATTGAACAGGGGAGGAATGGAGGGTTTGTTACTATTCAGAACGCTCTTGCAGAGGCGCCAATAGTCCTTGGAGCCAAATTTGCGGGATGCAATACGTTCCTTCATCCGAGCTGCAAATATATAAATATATATATAAATATAAATAAATACTTTCACAAAAAAAACATTGAATTTTTTTAATTTACAACTTTTCAGTTGTTTTACATATATATATATATATATATATATATATATATATATATATATATATATATATATATATATATATACATATGACATTTTCACTTTGGTGTAAAGCGGAATAATGTCGAACTTTATTTAACGGATTTACATCTATATATTTTTTTTAATTTAGAGTTAACCGGAACTATATCTATATATTAATTCCTAATGATTGTTGTCCTACAAGACATAGACTCAACTTTTAAAAGTAGCCCAGAATTCTTATGTAAGATATCGTTCGATTAACCATCCTGAACCAAACACCTTAGAAATGCATCAAATGTAATTTGTACTTTGTCGTGCAATTTCTAATTAGGGATGAGGGAGTTTATGGTTACTTATGATCGCTTGGGAAAGGTATAAATCCTCTTCTTTTCCCCCTAGCTATGGGTAAATAGCAGGACCGACCGGGTTTTGTAGCCTTGGATGGCATCTAGCCTACCGCAGAAAGGAATGGTAACCTACTACGGTAGAAAATCTACAATATATATATGAGATCTTTTCTTCACAAAATTCATTAGAGAGTTTTTACGGTGGAAAAATGGATAGCGGCTCGGATTGAGTAATCTGAGAGCCGAGTTCGAATTCCAGTCAAATCTGTTACATTCACTTACGTACGAATACCATTCAGAAAGCTATATATCCTCTTCTTCTCCCCTCCAGCTATGGGTAAATAGCAGGAATGTCCAGTTTCTATAGCCATGAATGGCAACGGGTCTATCGTAGAAAGAAATGGCAACCTACTGCGGGAAAAATCTACCTTGTCAGTCATGTATCGAAAGATACATGATCACCTAAGCGTGTATTACGCATGACATAACTGACTGATTGATTGTTAATATATTCCTTAAAGGCATGTACCCACAACACTGTGGTTGCTCGTATTAACAGATATCTGTCAATGTCTCTCACTTTAGTACACCTTTATATTTGGCGTTGAACAAGAGTCAGATATTTGTTCAATATGCCGAGTAACGAGTCAATGATTACGAAATATCGACTTAGATGATCTGGACACTTGGTCGGCTTGGAGAACACTCGCATATTAAAGCAAGTCATGTCTGCCTAACTAGTGCCGGACACGCCCACCCAGTGCAAGCCGCGAAAATAGTATAAGAACTACTTGAAAGACACACGTAAAACGCTCAACATCGATAGTAGCACAGGGGAAGATCTTGCATCATATAGGGTGGGGTAGAGGAAACTGTTTGCAATTACTGCTACAGTATTCGAAAACAACCGAATTGCATCTGCTGAATTGAAATATACAGAAAACTTGGACCACCTCCTGACAAGTGAACGAGCGAAATTCTTTCGTGCGAAGAATGTGGCCGTATTTGGTTTTGAAAGACAGGCCTCATTAGCCAAAAACGACCACTGTCTACCAATACAGCACCCAGCTTGATTTTTCTTACAGCCTCAGTAACAAAATGTGTCGGTGAGTCAGTGGATTAACTAAATTAACTACATTTTTTTCTTTGTCTATATCTCTGAGATGAGGTATCATGATTACTTACATTATCTACATTATCCGGACTGTTATATTCATATTCATTATCATATTAACGACGTGTCGGCCGTTGTACGCTCCGGCCTACTTCAAGTGATTTCAATTTCGAACCGAACCATTTATTTCGTATATTGTTCCAGTTCCACGTGCCATGCCTCTTCCGGATATCCTCAAGGAAACATGGCCCATTGGATAAAGACGTTGGATAGATCCAGTGACTAGACCCAAAGAGTTGTGAGTTCAATACCAGGCTAGAGTAGAGGTGAACAAAAAAAACCTTGGAGGGTTGAATTAAAGGTAAATAACTAAGATACACCCGGAAGAGGCGTAGCACGTAGAATTAGAACAATCTATCCGGTGAATGAAATAAAGATTTCGGTTCGAAATTCCAATCACCTGAAGAAACGTTGTGAATATGACAATGAAGATAAGGATAACAGTCCGAATAATGTAAATAATCTTTTTTTTTTAATTAAGTTCACCCCAAGCAAGGCGGTAAAGTCACTAAGACACGAGCGGGAAACTGGGTGTGGAAGAATTAAAAAAATAAAGAGACATTACAAGAGAGCCAGTAGAGAGGAAGAGTAATCAAGGGGAGAGTAGGAAGCTATTGACATTGCATTTACATTTTTGAAGATTAAAGTCGTCTGGAAAGCATGGCGCTGGAATGTAGTTCCACAATCGAGACGTGCGAGAGAAGAAACTGTTAGCATAGAACTTACGGTTATCTCTAGCCAGCTCAAATATAAACTAAAGCGGTCTTCCGGCCAGTCTCGTACCGCGCTTATATTCAAAAACACTAGATACCATAGCGAAGAGCTCATCAGAAAAATTACCATGAAAATATATATAGAAAATACACTGGAGTGGCAAGCTTACGGCTTATGACTGAAACCGAATCGCCAGATCAGGAACAATAATATTTCTGATTCTTTTTGGATTTTATCACGGATCACTAGAAATATAACGATTGCACCGGACCCTGTGGCAGCAATATTCTAAGTACGGACTGATAGAAGATTGTGGAGAGAGAATATGTCTAGGACGACACGGTAAACCAACTTTCTTAGCAGCTGACCTAGCAATTGATTCGATATAGTCTTTTTCCCCCTTCATGTTAGACGAGAACGTTAGCCCGAGAAGCCGCAAATGAGTCCACCTGCTGGAGGTTTGCATCAGCCATGGTAATGGAAAACAGAAAGGGGTCCCTCAGATGATCAATATTTAGTTTTTTTTTGGGGGGGGGGTAAATTAAGAAGCCATTCTTTGCCCTAGTTGACACCAGACTGAAGGTCGTTCACTTATGAGATTTTATAAGGTGAGTAATGTAGTGTTTCTAATTAGACGCGCATATATATATATATATATATATATATATATATATATATATATATATATATATATATATATATATATATAAGGTTAATGGTCAGAGTTGGACCTGTCCAGGAAACTGTAGTATTAAAAAATGCTCAATACACGTGGGAAAAAAACAAAAGTAAAAATAACATGTAGAGCTTTAAAAAAAAAAAAATGAAAAAAAGCGTGAGGTGGTCATTTGATAAAAAATCGCCTGGGGATACCGTAAGGTTGAAAGCAAGTGTAAAAGCTATATATATATATATATATATATATATATATATATATATATATATATATATATATATATATATATATATGATAAGTTGTCACTCGTATTCGAGGATATCCGTGTATTAGGGCGTCAAGCCATTCCCTAATTCAGACGCTCGCTCAGGCACATTTGTGTTTGTTCAACATCCACGGATCCCACCTGTGGTTTATGCTGCAACTATGATGAGCAGACCTTAGTTACAGTTTCTGGGAGAGAGTGTGTTAGCTAGCGTGATCAACAATCGGAACCAAACCAGCACACTCAAAACCTCGGTCGCGATGACTTGTTACTTTGTGCTAGTACAGCTATCGACGACTCCAATTGTTCGTTCTACCCAATTTCAGTCACAAGGCGTGGGCCAACCCGTGGTATGTTTTTCAGGCACGTTCCAAAGGTGCCGCATGATGAGATCGTCCCCCTCCTTTATATATATATATATATATATATATATATATATATATATAGATAGATAGATAGATAGATAGATAGATAGATAGAATGAATTTATACATATATAGAGAGAGTATTTAGTATGTATTTCTCTGTGCGTCTGTCTATGGAGGATGGCCGTAAACTTTAATTACACAAACCTCGTGCGCACACTTATATTATTAAATCCTCAACATACCAACATACATATTAAGAAACATCCACAAATCTCGCTATATGCACTTAAAATTACCCAAGTGTAAGCTTAAGCATAAAGTCTTGCATGCAAACCCTCCGTGAGGCAATAGTAAACGACTAAAATCTGAGTAAGTACTATACAAAAAAAAAATTGAAAATAGTTAACAATAGAGAAAGAAAGAATAAATGATTAAGTCATGAAAGAAAGGAAGTATACCCATCAGAGAAAGCAGGATAGGTGAGGCAGGTCCCCATTGTGCGGCCATCATAGAGTGGCCCCCATCCATGTATCACTCCGCACATCACATCTCCCGAAGGTACATCTCACTCACTAACACGCCGCCCTATAATTTAGCCCGTGGAGTTACTCACTGTAATGTCTACCTGTCAAATGACTTAGTTGATATCTTCGTTCAATTGACCAATTAAGTCAACAATCTGGTACATATAATTAAGTGTTTTTACCTGTGTGAACAGATAAAACGCGACCCCTTACACTTTGCTAGCACCCCCAGCAGTTTTTCTCTTTTCTTTATTACCCATCTTCACCTCATCTTGCTTAATCTATCTTTATCTCGCTCTCTCTCTCTCTCTCTCTCTTTTCTCTCTTTTCTCTCCATCTCTGTTTAGATAAGAGGGGCTTCCCGTTATTCTTTTAAAACTCCCTTCCGGGCTAATACATCCCTTCTTGTCACAACTTTGTTACTGTGATTGTAACACCAACTAGATCGGATGAAATTTTACTTACAGCACGACATATGCTTAATCAAAATGCCATTAAATAGATGATAATATATTACTAAGATTTATATTTGTAGTGGATACCCATATTTGAGTAGACGTTCGGTTTATTTATTAAACGGTATATTTATTTTCGTCTACCGGTCTGAATATTCGAGGAAGCTTATTAAATAAAAATACGCGCTCTCTGGAAGGTTCACTCTGCTCAGGTAGACGCACGTTCGAATCCTGCTGCGGGGAACGCATATTTTTCTTTAAGTTTTCTCGAATATTCAGGCCAGCAGTCGAAAATAAATAAATATACTATTTAATAAATGAGACATATACGAAAAAAATAAACTATTCGAATTATCAACGAATTCATCAGTAAATAAATGTGAATAATTTTAATAGGTCAATCCATACCTCATGTTATTTTTATTGCTGCCGTGATTATAACCAATATATATATATATATATATATATATATATATAGTTTACGAAAAACTAGGTAATCCGTATGGGTAGACCAAAGGAGGATAAAATCCAGAGAGCTCAATGTAAATCAGAGCTAATAATTTAAATTTAAAGTGTTCTATTTTTCTTTATATATATATATATATATATATATATATATATATATATATATATATATATATATATATATATATATATATATCAAAATCGTTTAAGTCCGACAATTATTTAATGTATTTTCTGTTTATAGGTCATTTTTATTGATACAATTTATTTACGTAAATACTCTGCTTTTTTTGTTTTTTTTTATTTTTCAATTAAACCGTATTACATTTACCAGATTGAATGTTCGAGAAATTTCGTAGAAAATATGTGTTCAGGTCAGTAAATGTAATTAATACAGTTTAATTAAAAAAAATAAATAAATAAAATTTAAATAAAAAAACAGAGAATTTACTTAAATAAATTGTATCTGTACAAATAACCTATAAACAGAAAATATATTAAATAATTGGCGGACTTAATCCATTTCATATACTGTTATTGTTTACGTTAAGCAGAAATGATCCATTTACAAAAATCGTCCAAGATTGTGTGTTTATAAACAGTAATTTGAACTTTGTTAGCCATCCGCTTCTCTGTAGCTAAATGGTATAGCACGCCACATAAAATGACAGTTTCCGTATAGGAATACAGGTTTGATACATATCGGAGAACGCATATTTGCTACGAAATTTCTCGAACATTCAGGCCGGTAAATGTAATTAACATTGTTTAATTAAAAAAAAACAGAACATTTACTCGAACAAATTGTATCTATAAATATTATTTATATATATATATATATATATATATATATATATATATATATATATATATATATATATATCGGCAACTTTTATTGAAGTTGATTGATAAGGCACCGCGATTAATCTTTTGTTATATTTTTCTTGTATTTGTACAAAAGATTTATTGTTGGAGGCCATAGCTTGTGTAAGATCTGTTCAAATGATTTTTTTACATCCGAAACCCTTTGGGAAAATCGATTATCCATTATCGATTTTGTTTATTTTTTTATTGAAATATGTAGATACTTTTTTATGACAATGGAAATGTTTTAATTCCCGAACACAGTCAGCACATTGTAGCCGTGTTCATAATGAATAATACTGAGAGTCGGTTTCTGTAATTTTTATTATTAAAGTTTTCATTAATTTTAAGCGTTTTATTATGTTTAAGTTAGATTAGTGTATTTGAGTATATTTATTTTTTAAGGTAGATGAGTCTATTTTTAAAAACTTAGATGAGGGTATTTGTTGATGTTTTCCATTAGTATTTAAATGGATCCAAAAAGGAACTATCTGATGTAATTCTTATTTATACGTTCGAGAATTAAAACATGTCTATTGTTATAAAAAAAAATGACACATTCGGACAAACAAAAACATGCTAGTAGTTTAGATAAAAGGGCTCGAATCAAAACAATATTTGAAGAGCGCTAACCATATTCTATGCCCCAAAAGAAATCTCTTGTACCAATGCAAAATATAATACATTTCCTTGTCAGTTGTATTTAATGGAACCTGTATAAAAGAGGGATTTCTGACTCAATATACAATTACATATATCTATGAATAAAAACAAAAGCAAAACTTTTCTTTACCGACGCGTTTTGTGCCCTAGGGGACTTAGTTCCTCAGTGAACGAAACGCTTTGTTAACGTTAAGTTTTCATTTTGTTTTTATTCACATTGCATTTATAGTTAAAATTTTACATACACGCATGCATACATACACACATTACATACATACATATATACATGCATTACATGAATATATCAAAGCCAACTTACCAACGCCGACATATCAACGATATATCATAGACACCTTCTCGATTTAGTGAATAAAGAAAGCGAAGATAACAATGAGAAAGAAAACTAGAAAAAAACAAAGAAAAATGAAAAAGAACGAAAAGTTAGAGGAAACAATAAGGCTGTCATACGTTTCATGCTTGCTTCAGTGAAATTCTCAATTTGTAATCTTTTCATATGTACACTCTAAATTCTTTAAATAAATATCTGCATTCTTGTGATTATAATTGCGTTATATTGTTAACGTTTTTGAAGCTTTTAAAAAAACAAATGCATAAGTATTTTCCGGTTGCATTTTGTAAAAACATTTAACGATCTAGCAATGTAATTTCTGCATGTACCGTTGGGGAACAGGATATATTAATCAGAAAACGGAAAACAAGAAATCAGTGAATGCTTTACGGGAACTGCACATCCATTCTACTGTTTACATCGGAAACTCCTCGAAAAGATCCAAAGAAGAATCAGCAATATTATTGGTTCTGATCTGGTGGCTCGGGTTCAAGCACTTGCCACCGCCGTGTAGTTACCTCTCTGTACCTTTTTATAAATACATTCATTTGTAATTGTTCGGATGAAATCTTTGCTATGTGTTGTGGAGTTATTTCGCAGTGGAGGCTTGTATTTGTACTAAAATCGGTCCTAAATAAGTTCGACGTACCAAACGTTAGGAACTTGATATAATAGGTATTACGTAGAGTAATTTTGTTGTGGTCGCTGACTATTTTCTATTTTCGTATTCGACTAACTGTTGACTACTGTCGTCCGACATCGACCGACCCTGGTTCCTCTTACTACTCCTACTTATATTAGGTGGGAGAGTCTAATAACTATAGAATAGGTGTGTTTCACCATAACAACCCCTCCTAAAACTTTACTCCGTAGGAGTAAAATAGTTTTCTTTACTTTTTATTTTTTACAGGAAATATGAAGAAAAAACAAAAAAAAATTCATTTTTTAGCAACATGGTGGTGTATCTCCTACGTTTTGGATCCACTTTTAAATGATCAGTTGCCTCTCTTTTTCTCCTGGATCGCCGTACATCAGGTAAAATCGTTGCTAGCGTTGTTAGATCAAACGTATCGAAAATCACCTCCATAGGCGTTTTTTTCCGCGGGATCGCTGTCAACCACGTCTGAAGAGCGTCGTCTGATCTGGTTAATGTGCCGTCTGCACGTGAATTTTTCGCCTTTCACCAAGTACATCATGTTGCCAATCCGCTTTTCTATTTTTCCAATCTCCCAGAATGATTTATTCTGTTTATAGACCTTAAAGTATACTTTTTTCACAGGGATTGTATTTTTTTACTTGAATAAATTTTTCTCTACCTGGTTTGTTTTTTTTGGTAGTAATTTGTCGAAGACAGATCTTACCCAACGTACAAACATCACCTCGGCTGGCGATTGTGAGGCTGGTGTTCCGTTATTTGGGGTAATTCTGTATACCTGTAGAAACTTCTGTAGGGCTTCATCTGCAGGTATTTCCCTAGCTTTCTTTAGAGCTCTTTTTAGGGTGTCCACAAATTTTTCAGCTAACCCGTTCGATCTTGGGTGATATGGAGCTGTGGTAACATGTTCGACGTTGTATTCCTTGCGGAAATCTTTAAATTGTTCCGACGTAAATTGACTTCCGTTGTCTGTCACAATTGAGTCTACTACACCAAACCTTGCGAACAATTCCAGCAGGAAGTTTTTCGTACTTTGCGTCGTCGGTTTTCTTATCCTTTGTATCTCAGGCCATTTCGAGAAACTATCCACTACTATGATGTAATGGTATCCATTCAGTGGATCTGCGAAATCGACATGTAACCTAAACCATGGTAGGTCTGTTTTTGGCCAGGAATTAAATTTTATTGGGGGTGCCTTTGCAGCTAAAGCACAGCCTTTATATTTTGCCGCTGCGTTCTCAATGTCCCTGTCCATATTCGGCCAATATACAAAACTTCGCATTAGGCTCTTCATCCTAGTTCTGCTCGGATGACCAGTATGAAAATCCTTTAGTATTTGTTTTTGCAGTCTGTATGGAATCACCACACGTTCTCTGTATAACAATACTGTATCGCAAAGCGAAAAAACATTTGTTGTGTACTGGTCCCTCTCGGCTATTTTTTCTTTTATTTTCAATATATACTTGTCCCTGGTGGCTTCTTCTTTTATTTTTTCTAGAGTTACCGGAGGTTTCCGAACTGCATTACACACAGTAAATTTCAGCTTTTCTTCTGACTTCAGTGAGGCAATTACCGTGTCTTCTAATGGGTCGCTCATATTAGGAATTAACCTGGACAGCCCATCAGTGTAGCCAAATTTATTCGATGGTATGTACTCCATGCTGAAGTTATAATTTAGCAGTATTGTACCCATCTCTGTAGTCGGTTGGCTGTATGCATCGGCAAAGCCTTTTTCGATCCAAAAATCGAAATTAGAGGCTTATGATCAGTTTGTAGCTTAAAATGTCGACCGTGGACAAAACGGTGAAATTTCGCTACTGCAAATAATATTCCTAGCTCCTCTTTCTCTATCTGAGAGTAATTCTTCTCAGCCGGAAGTAGTGCTCTAGAAGCATGAGCAATTGGTTTTACTTGACCATCTGTCATTTTGTGTAAGATGCATGCTCCTACTCCATACGCACTTGCGTCTCAAGCTACTATGACCTCTAAATCCTGGTTGTAATGAGTTAAAAATAATTCCGAGGTTAACACTTCCTTTAACTTTTCAAATGCTTTCTGGCATTCATTAGTCCATTTCCAGGGTTTCCTTTCTTCAGTAGTTCATTTAATGGTGCCCGCAGATCATACATTTTAGGGATGTAAATTTGGTAATAATTAGATAATCCCAAAAAACTTTGTAATGCGGTAATATCATTCGGAGCCGGCATGTCTTTTATAGCCGCCTCTCGCTCTGGGTGTGGCCTTCTACCATTCTTATCGATGATCTGTCCCAGATATTTTACTTTCTCCATAAAAAAACTCGCATTTGCTTTCCTTGAGTTTAAATCCAAACTCCTGTATTCTTGAAACTACTGCATTTACATGTTCCACGTGTTCTGCTATACTTGTACTTCTCATGAGGATGTCATTCAGATACGCTACGGAAAAATCTAGACCACGCAACATCGAATCCATTACTTGTTAGAAAATGGCGGGCGCGACCTTAATCCCAAAAGGTAGTCTGTTAAATTTATACAGACCCCGGTGTGTGTTTATACAAAAAAGTTTTGACGTTTCTTTTTCTACCAGTATTTGCAGATATGCGTCGCTGAGGTCTATCCTCGAAAATATTGTGCCTCCATTAAGCTTCGCAAATATTATTCCGCTGTTGGTAGAGGATAATTATAGCCTTTGAATGCCGCGTTTAAACCCGTCGAGAAATCAGCACAAACACGAATTTCTTTAGACTTTTTTTCACGTATACCGTCGGTGTTGCCCATTCACTATACTCAACTTTTTTAAGTACACCGGTTTTCTCTAATCTGTCCAATTCTTTATCTATCTGTTCAATTGAGGCAAACGGCACATTATTTCTTTTTGAATACCGCCTGAGCGTTTTTTTAGCTGGAATTTAGCCTCCATCTTGGTACACGTTCGCAACCCTGGAGAAAAAAACAGTAGGAAATGTTTCCTTAAGTTTCTTTATTAATTTTTGGGCTTCGGTGTTTAAACTTTCTACCTTGTAACAGAAAGAATTTATCGGTAGATCCCATAATTGGAATTCTGTTATCCAATTCGTACCCAGTAAGTTCGTGGTATTTTCTATGACAAATAGTTTAGCTTTCCGCGTTTTTTTATTTAACGTGACGTTTGTAACAAATTCTCCAATAAATTGTATTTTTTTCTCCTATCACTGACCTCGCGAATTTCTTTGTCTTCATTAAAGTTGGTTTCCCCAACTTCTTCCACGTATGCAAATTTATGACAGATAGATCCGAACCAGTGTCAAGTTGCATTTTTATATTTTTATTACTTATTTCGACGGTAACAAATTTTCTGGTTATTCCATCTTTTACCTCGTTGGACTTTAATTTTCTTATTTTATTGTCTTGACCTGCAATGCGTGCTTTTACGTCCCACTCTTTTACAGTTTCCTAAAATCTCAATATCTGTACCAGTGTAGTTCACCGCAAGCAAAACATGGCTGCGGGTGTTTTTGTTTATTTTTCTCTGGTATTTCACTTTTTGCTTGATAATCCGCAATTTTATAATTCTTTTTAGTAGACTGACTTTCTTCTTTGTAGCGTATTTTCCTTACATGCGAAACGCCAGACTGTTCTATCTTTTTTTAATCTTTCTTTACGCTAACATATCTTGTGCAGTCTTCTGCCAATTTCTGTACCGTAATACTTGGATCGCTTTCCAATTTTGCCACTACTAATTTTCTCAACTCTGCGTCACTTTCTGATACCAGCACCTGAACAAACACCAAGCACTTAATATTGTTTGCGCTTAACTCTGCCAGGTTGAATTCTTCACAATGCTTATTCACATTGGCTGCGTACGTTATATAGTCTTGTTCATCATCTTTCATCCGATTCAAACATTTCCACCGCTTGTGGAACAGAGATGTCTTTTTACTAAATAATTCACTTAATATATTTACCGCCTCGGTAAATGTCAACTCGCTAGTTTTTTCGGTAAAATGTAGTTTACCAATTTGTTATGCTCAGCAGTTCCTAATTTGCTTAAAAGAAGCCTAACCTTCTTTCCTTCAGAACACGAGTGACATTCCTCGTTATACACATCCGTATATTTTTTATAATACTCCGCAAAAGTTATCTCTTCATCTGGACTGTACGTGAATATTTCAGTTGAATTCCATATTGTTTTCTCTGGGAAAGAATCATTTTGTAGATTTTTCTCGTTCCTCTTCTCAGTTATTTCCAGAATTTTGTTTTGAAACTCCCTATGCATCTGTTCCATTTTTTGTTGGAATTGCATTTGTATATTGAAAGTTTCCTCCTGTAACTGCATCTGGAATGTTGTTTGTTGATCTAATAATTTCGTCTGTTGTTCCGACTAGAACTTAAAGAATTCCCGGAATAGACTTTTACATTCCTCCATCTTCGCGAAAAGTTTACACAATGTCTAAATACTGTAGAGGGGGGGGGGTCCTACGAATTTGAAATTCGGGACCTATTTGAGCAAACTGTATTATCGAGAAAAATATTTCTTTTCTCGACAGATTTTTTCGTCACTAAGTTGACGTCTTGGCTTGCGACAAACTTTGCCATGTTTTTGTTTTTTTTAGTGTGAATCCGAGACTTTGTCGTCGAAGTTATTGTGGCGAGCGCATTTTTTCTTCCTCCGTATGAGTGCGAATCCTCGTCGCCAAAGTTGTTGTGGAGTTATTTCGCAGTGGAGGCTTGTATTTGTACTAAAAATCGGTCCTAAATAAGTTCGACGTACCAAACGTTAGGAACTTGATATAATAGGTATTACGCATAGGAATCTTGTTGTGGTCGCTGACTACTTTCGTATTCAACTAACTGTCGACTACTGTCCGACATCGACCGACCCTCGTTCCTCTTACTACTCCTACTTATATTAGGTGGGAGAGTCTAATAACTATAGAATAGGTGTGTTTCACCATAACACTATGGTACCTTGACTTTTTGAATTTAAACGCAATACTAAATTGGCGACATAACATCAATTTACAGATCAGCGAGCTCAGATCTATGCTAACAGTTTCTTATCTCACATGTGGAACTCCCTCCTGGTTACAAACATTTTAGAACTATGTTGCTATACTCATAGAAGATACAAAACCCGCTTTGCTGACATTCCAAACTGTGAACAAGTTTTCTGCTAGTGGCAACCCAGCTTCTCGCCGTCTAGTTCATCAAATGCAGCACATCATTCGTAAAGTGAAAACAACATTTAGGACGTGTCTTCTGATGCTCACTTAATTCAATTTCCGTTGTGGCTATCTTTAATGTTTGGCACTTCCTTTAGAAAGACTCATTATTTCTGCTGCTGCAAACCCTAAGAAATTCATTGTTCGGCAAAGATGGATTTTTAAAAAATAATATTCTCTCTTGATGGCAAAACACAGACCAGCAAGATAAAGTATTCAACTTGCCCTTATCAGGCCGGCACCGGAGTGGTCCAGCATCTTGAGTTAAGTGTAGTTTGAATCTAGACGCCGTTAACTCAGCATTGTAGACGGGAAACCTGAGACTTTTTGTGATGTCATATCGTCGTAATATCGTAAGCCGTTCCAATGCCATTCTTAATTACACTACATTCGTCAACATCAACGAACTGTTGCGTAACACGCTAAGAGTCACTGGTAGAGTAATGAGACTCAAGACAAACAAAGAAATTTCCGAGCGTTACAGCAGCTGTTTTTGGAAGTTGTTTATAAAAAAATATACTCGTTGACCGGCTGTAAGTTAAAAGAAAAGAACACAATAAAAATTATTTCGCCCAAACTACATAATCAGGAAAACGGTAATTATCAGATTTCGAAATATGAATCACGTGATCATACCGCTCTTTAATGATACTCGCCCAGATAGACCTGACTTACATTACCTTAAATATACATATAGTTCGACAACATATTTTATACATAAATTCATAGATCGAATACAGATATGATTAATAAGATTCACTCACTTCATAGCAGCAGAAATTAGCCTTGTGTTCACGGATATAAAAGGATACTTCATAGAAAATAAAACGTGCAGAAATAACAGAAAAAGCATGGTAAATTGTATATTATTTTCATAACTTTTATTCATATTTTATGTGTATTAGTGAGTGTATTCTTCATATTACAAGTTTGTATGGTACATGTGATAAAAAGGATAGATTTATTTCGTAGTATTAAAAGCCATATCACAAAGAGAAGTTGGACACGTGTTGTCCAAACTAAAGTTTGCGGTGGAGAAATTGAATTTAACGTTTTTTGGCGAGATGTCTGGATTTCTGGCAGGAATAGTTTTTGTTGCATGCTGGGGGTATTCTTATTATATTTTTTTTTTTATTTAATTTATTTAAAACGAAGTTTTTTATGTTATTGTTTTATTTCATTTATAATTTTTATTATTATTTTATATCATAGTTTTACTTATTCATTTATAATAAAAATAAGATCCCTAACAGAGAAACTGAAGTATAAAAAACTGCTGCAACGCAGTAGATAGGACTGTCTGGAAATCAATCCAAGACCACCAGTACCGTATATTTATTCTATAGCTTCATATAAGAGACTTTACAGAAAAAAAAAACTAATTTCTAGACCAACCAACATTCAGGTTAGTAAGAGGAAACAATACAACGATAAGCAAGCAGCCCCGCTACGTTTTACACCAACCAACATTCAACTTAGTAATCTGAAACTGCACTGAGCGAAGTATGCAGCACCTCTAAAATCTATACGCAAATATACCTACCTACCTACCTACCTACCTACCTACCTACCTACCTACCTACCTAACTAACTAACTAACTAACTAACTAACTAATTAATATTATTTTTGTACTTGGATTCAAGTAAAAAAATAAAATTAATTATACACTATACTAAATTTAACACAACCAACCTAGTCGTCCAAAACAAATCTACTCCGTCAACTAGCCTCTTAAAGAAGACTAACATTGGATATCAATTTAAATGTTCCTTGGGGAGATTCTATCTTTGATAAAAATGCTAATACATACGTTGATTTTACACTGACGACGCTGACGAGACGCCATACATTCCACATGAATGAGACGAGTACAAACTCAGAAAATTTAAAGGCACACTTATATCCACATTCACATTTTAGACAGATATTAGTCGAAAGTACATTAGTACTTCATGAAAATAACAATAAGCAAATACTTAAAATTCTGGAAGCCCTTTATATAAGAGAATTGCGGCACCAAATAGATCAAGTCTTCTATGTGTATAGCAACAAAGTTCTTAAATGTTTTTTGCTGGGAGAGGCAACCTCACGGCGGTGGCAAGAGATCGAAACTGATCCGTCAGATCAGAACCAATAATATTGCTGATTCTTCTTTGGGTCTTTTCGAGGAGCTCCCGATGTAAACAGTAGAATGGACGAGCAGTCCCCGTAAAGCATTCACTGATTTCTTGTTTTCCGTTTTCTGATTAATATATCCTGTTCCCCAACGATACATGCAGAAATTACATTGCTAGATCGTTAAATGTTTTTACAAAATGCAACCGGAAAATACTTATGCATTTGTTTTTTAAATGCTGCAAACCGTTAACAATATATCGCAATTATAATCATAAGAATGCAGATATTTATTTAAAGAATTTAGAGTTTACATATGAAAAGATTAAAAATTGAGAATTTCACTGAAGCAAGAATGAAAAGTATGAGATCATTATTGTTTCCTCTAAGTTTTCGTGCATTCTATCTTTTCTTCAATTTTTTCTAGTTATCTTTTTTTTTATTGTTATTCACGCTTTCTTTCTTTCTGATATATTGTTTATCTCCCGTCTTTCCTCGCAGTCATATCCGTTTTTCATATGAGGTAATGGCAGGGCGTAACGGACGCGCAAAGGGATAGGCGCGCAGAAACATATGATACTACATCACAGAAGTGCATCAAATATTGAACAAGAAGACAAGAGGAAAATTGTGAATTATAAGTGATTGCAACAAACTACCTCAAAGGTTACATAAAATAGGCAGGAGGAGTTTGTGATAGAAATACTCTGGGAATAATACAATTTGCCTAACGATCCGGCACAATTCCATAATTGTACAAAGGGTATAAATAGCAGAAATGAAAACACTAAAATACTCTGGGATAATGAGATCCAGACAGATTACATTTTCCAATTTAAGAGTCCGGATTGTTTTATATAAGTGAAAAGTGATTCTCTCAGAGCGTTCTTTTTTTTTTTCAAGCAGAGAATCTATTGAAGATAACAACGAAAAGAAACGAAAGTTAATTACACCGACCTTGCCGGAGGACAAAACTGTTGTGAAACATAAGGTTGAATTTCTCATCCATAAGGTTTGGTGTCAAGGAAACCGTGCCAAATTTCCTACAGTTGTGATTAGAGAAATTAAAGTCTTAAGAAATGCAGAGACTCTTAAAAATACGGCAGTATTGGTTTCGACGGGAGAACAGTTTCCACGTGATTCCAATCAATCTCCAGTTGTAACTATCATACACCAGGCTTTAACATTCAAATACATTAATAATAATAATAATAATAATAATAATAATAATAATAATAATAATAATCGGATGCATAAAGTTTCCCCAGAAAGAATATAAAATAGACTTGAGTGGGAAGAGTGACCTAGTGGGAACTGCGCAAAATGTTATGATTCGACCATACAGATCAATACTATATGCACAAGAGGCTTCTTGTACTCCCAATGAAACTCCTTGCCTTGAAGAACCATTGTGATTCAATGTTACTCTAGACCCCAAGTGGAACTCGTATATACGATTTATTGCCAAATATGCTATAAAAATGGTCGGTTCCTTCGACCGCCCCTGAAAATACCTGACTCTTTTAGCCAGACTCTATCTTAACAAGAAGGTGATCAAACCCAACTGGCTGAAGCTGCCCAATCTTCACTGTCCAGCGTCGACAGAGCTCAAAGGCATCTGTACGACCTTGAGTATGACGAATTGTTTCCCATCCTACAAGCATGTCCCACTGACGAAACTTTGCTGCCCTCTCGTAACACTATCGTTGTTTTCATGGCAGATGTTCGAGAAAGTGCATTCCATGTTTCCACCAATCCAGACCTCCACGGCTTGGGTCCACCTGCACATTTCCTTTATAATCTATTGATGAGAATGAAGTTCAACTCATACAGCTTATTCCCAAGAATTTCTACGTTATGGAACCAATTTTTGAGAGGATTCTCCCCAGTCGGTACAATGTTAACCTCTTCCAGTCTCAGCCGGTATCTATCCTAGATATCCTCGTAATATGCGTCTCTTGCTCCCTCCCTGTCCACCACTGCAACAATTTTCTTCGCTAACACTCTATCTAGATAACCATTTCAGTGAATACCTTGATAGTAGCGCGGCTCAGCTTAATGTTCGGTAAATCATGAATCAAAACCCAAATCATCAACGCACAATAATTCACACTAATTCGACTGCATAGTTCCACACAATAATTACTCAATAACCACTGCAGTCTGTAGCCTGACACCGCTATTTATACACCTAGCGGAAAACATATATTCGTAAGTCCAGAGTGTCACGCTCGAACCTCGATGTCGGTAGTTACTCATTTTCTTCCTCTATGACAAACAGCAAAAATTTCAACCTTAGAGACGGAAAAGCAGAAAATCCTTTGGTACATTGAAATTAAAATGGGTCACACCATCCATGCTAAATGACCAGATGAAGTAATCTTAAAAAATGCAAAGAAAACGAAGAAACTGCGTAAAAGAGTGGATTTGACATTCCAGTAGAATAAAAATTAAGAAACTGAACATGTCTAAATTTATAAGATGACGTATTGTAACCGTTTACACTATTTACATTGTTCCGACAGTTATCCTCCCTCATCTGTGTTGCCATATTCATATTTCGACCGTTGTACGCTCCAGCTATCTTCAGGTGACTGGAATTGTGAACCGAACCCTGTATTTCGTCGATCGGTAAAATTATTCTAGTTCCACGTGCCATACCTCTTCCGGATATCTCAGTATCTGTTATCTCGCTTTTAACTCAACTCTCCCAGTTTTTGTTCACCTCTGTTGTATCCAGTGATTGAACTCACAACCTTTTGTGTCAAGTCACTGGATTCAACCAACGCTTTTGTCCACTGGGTCATGTGGACGGAATAAAGTATTCGCCTCGAAATTCCAATAACCTGAAGACCGGAATGTACAACGGTCGAAACGTCGTGGATATGGCAATAAAGATGATGACAAAAATCTAAATAGTGTAGAAAGTGAACAGTTGGATAAATATTCAGAGCACTGAAGAAAGTGAATAATATGATTGATTGTTGTGCCGGTCGTTGATTAAGCAGAGGTAACTATCCTTTCGTTTATGCGCCTTGTACTTCCAGAATTTAGGTCGTCACGGCTTTCCAAAACTTCCTGACTTTTGTTGCACTACGCGAATTTTGAATGCTGGCCGATTCCCTGAAGGACGAAGAAGAGACTCGAGGCGACGGAGATGTGGTTATAGTGAAGGATGCTGTTGATTTCATGGACCGAGCGTGTGAACAACGAAGAGGTCTTAGAGAGGATGCAGACATGAAGCTCAACCTTAGCATCAAGAAGAAGCAGCTGAAGTCTCTGGGACGCATAATGAGGAAGGAGGGCCTTGAGAATCTGATACTCACGGGTCGAACAGAGGGTAAGAGAGACAAGAGAAAGCAGCGCGTGACATTCCTGCTGGGCTTGAACGTGGTCTGTGGGGAGATAGCAGAAGGAAGAAATTTGTTGGGAGCTGCAAGGGATAGAAGGAGGTGGAGAGCCATGATCACCTACGTCCTGAAAGGACATGACACATAAAATAAAGAAGAATATTTCTCCCCCTTTCTTAGTCGTTGTGCGAATATTTTTAAGTCGTCGACTGTCTATAAAGAGCGAGGAGGAGCGAGATCCGGTTAGCCCGATATTGTTATATCCATATATATATATATATATATATATATATATATATATATATATATATATATATATATATATATATATATTTGTTATAGTTTAGTTCCAGCACTTTACGGTATGTATTTGCTTTATCTTAACTCTTCTTCCCTTTGATTTATATATTTATATATATGTCTATATAATAAATACGAAAGTCGGTGTGTCAGTGTGTCACGCACTTTTACACCTGTGAACAATTTAAAAACACGCCGAACCGGTTGCGAAACCGCAATTCTGAAATTTTGGATTTTAAAATTTTCATTACTGCTATTGTTTTCGGATTTCGCCATCTTGGCTTCTACTGATAAAAAAAATTTAAGGGACACAACTCTCTAACTTTCAATATCTCATGTTCAAATGAAAAAAATTAAAGTGTTTCAAAATAAAAAAATGTTCGTGTTTTCAACTTTAATCATAGAGGCCGTAGCCCAATATATCATACCATTTTGGAATCAGGCAGACTACGTGAGCAAATTAAAAATATTCCGGGTCGGATCCGGGCCAGCAATCCTGAAATTTTGGATTCCCAAGTTTTCATTACTGCGATCGTTTTCGCTGATTTTTTTACGTGATTTTTTATGACAAATTTTTTTGTACGATAACAATTTTAATAAATTGGAAATAAATTTACGAATCAAATTTAATTGCGAAATCCTGCGGAAGTCACACGTGAAATGAATATAATTGTTTGTACGGAAAGTAAGGACCTATGTATATCAAATTGTCTTTAAATTAAGTGGCAACAGAAGAATTATCGTTGGACTTTTAAAAGTAAGCTTAAATATTAATGCAATCCTTAAATGCGGTGATTAATTTTCAGTTCTTTTGCAGTTTATTATTGCCTATCGCATATAATCCTCGCTAAATATTGTGAGGAATGCCCAATCAAGAGCCCTTCGCAGGTGTTAGCTTAAATGGCGCCCAATAGTAAGCTAGTTTAAAATATACCCGGTTTTAAATGATTAATAAAAATTTTCCCACCCCATAACATAAGGATTTATTAAAATATATTTATAAATATGGAACCAGGTAAAAGAAAAAGTGAATTTCGTTGGGGATGAAGTAATAATGTCGATTTGGTTATGTTTCAAAGGATTATCATAAAAACGTGAAAGATTAATAGCGAAAACTGTATGCAAAAGAGTCCCAAACTAATAAATGTATGTGCAGGTGGTGTAAATCATAACTAATCCGAATGATAAATTCGAGAACCGATTTAGAATTTCAGTCGAGTTGGTTGCATCCGCTCATGCGCAAACACCCTTGTGAAAGGTATTGATCCATCTCTTCTACTCCCAGCTATGGGTTAAATAGTAGGAATTGTATCTCAAAAAAATTGTTAACGCAATATTTATTCACAAAAAATAAGCACTGTTATACTTACAATTTAAAAGATGTTTCAAAGTGTTGATAAGCCGTAAAAAGTTTTCAAAGTGTTGATAAGCCGTAAAAAATGTTTCAAAGTGCTGATAAGCCGTAAAAAATAAATCAGTCAATCATGCTAAATGAATAAAACCATTCTCTCGAGGCGTAGGTCTTACTAAAAATGTAAAAACAAATAAAATAAAAACTATTTCTTTGTTTTTGAAGTGCTGTTAATGGAGATAGTAGAGATTGATGCATGGCGAGAATGTCCAATTTGACGACTGGTGGCAGACTGGTTATTTGTGGTGCGTGCGGTTACCCCCACCCCCAACAAAAAATGAATCTTTTCATCGTTTAACTTTTTTTTTTCCTTTTCCTCTTCCTCATTCAATTTTTTTCTAAACTCCTTACTCTTCATTCTAAAACTGTTGTTTTTATGTTTAATTGAAGTTTTGCTTTATGTATGGGACCCTTAACAGCGGAGTCCCTCAGGTGCCCCGGTTTTAGCAGGGAAGAGAACGTGAACGTCTAACGTAGTGAGAAAACAAAAGAGTTCTCGGGGAACAGGGGCCGGCTTTTCAGAAGATCTGCAGTCACTCGATCAACCCAGATTTCGCATTTCTTTTGTGCAGTAGGAAGGGAATTGCCCAGGGCTTGGCAAAAAGCTGTGGCGACTCGCAACATCAAACGCTACCCGTCTTGGGTCAACTTTCGTATTGTTTATTTTATTTTTATTTTTATTTTACTTTTTTTTTCGTCTTATTTTATTTTATTTTCCAACTTTCCTGGCTTCCTCTTTCCTAAACAATCCGTCTTGAGCATCCAGTTACATTACTGCAGCTCACTACCTTTTCCGCCCCTCATTCAAAACATTCCATTTCTGCGACTGAAGCGCCCTGTCCCTCCCACTGCACACACACACACACACACGCGCACACACACATACACACACACACACACACACACCATATGCAAAGAAAATACGCGTAAAAACGGATTTTCTTCATCTGTTAACCCTTTCACAACTAAAGCTATATGACAAAAACACTATTGTGACAATATGATCTTATTCACAATGCCTTGTGAGACAAAGCTGTCCTAGATAATGAAATGAATCATACAATAATATGAAAAGTTATGTTTTTCTTACTTTATACACTTTCACAGAACAATTTAATTATACATCTATAATATTAAATATTAAATACACACCCTAAGGGTGAAAATCGTTGAATTAGCAGATAAATTCACCTAAATATCTTTCTTGCACAATCATATTTTTGAGAGATTCTAAAACACAATGTATATAATGTCTACATACATACATTAAATATGACCCAAAAGATGCCATAGCTGCTTGTGGTGGGGAATGATAGTAGGGACAAGCCCCCAGTGTCTATAAAATGATTTAGCCGCATCCGTCTCAAATAGCCTTTGGCAACTAAGTCCAGTCGTAGAATTGGCGAAGGCGAACAACTGGCGCCTCATAAACAGCAGCTTCGGGTAGATGTATTTCAATAGCTTCGGAAGCCAGTATATCTATGGGAAGAAAAGGCCTCCGCTGCCTTGTGGTCATATCCAAACACGAAAGAGGCTACGGACGTAAATCCAGACAGAAATCCCTGGGTGGAACACCGGAGGCTGTTGGCTGTCAAACACGGAAAATCTTCTACTATCTCCTACAGCCACCCTGCTCCATATGTAATGCTCTGTATTCCTTTGAATCTTGTTGGGACGGCCGAGCGTGGGGCATGTAGTCTGGGCTGCATACAACTTGGAGAGATTGACTGCATTAGGGTAGATTTTTCTAATTGCACGTGGATATCTCAGTTTCATGTAATTCCCTTTGGTAATTCAACTCACCAAGTTTTGTTTCACCTCTGCCGTGTCCCCAATACACAAGGTCCAGAAGATAAAAGCATTGGTTAAAGTAATCCAGTGACTTGACCCAAAGAGTTGTGAGTTCAATGCCTGGCCACAAGAGAGGTGAACCAAAATATGGAGAGTTGAGATACTAAAGGTAAATAACTGAAACTGAGACAACCAGAAAAGGCATGGGACGTGGAACTACAACAATCTATCTAGTTGGACGAAATAAAGCGTTCGGTTCGCAATGTCAATTTATATCACCTGGATAAGGCCAGAGTGTACAACGGCTGAAACGTCATGAATATGACAGTAAAGATGAGTTCTAAATACCGAGTTACTGTAAATTTCTTCATCGCCCATCTGATCCCGAGCTTCCTCTAGTCACAACGAAAGAACTGATTGTCAGTGAGGCTTCATGCATTGAATGACAATCAAGAATCAAGTTAACTCCAGACCTCAAGTAGAAACTCATATATACGATTTTGGAAAAAAAATATCCGGCTTACGGTACCGCTCCAAAAAGAACCTGACTGCTATGTTTTATCTAAGGCATGGGCAACATTTTTTCGGACAGTGGACCGCATGATCTATGGCTCATCACAAGGCGGGCGGCACTACTAAAAAGATTCAAGGTAATTTTTCGTAATACGTACCTCAGCTATTTTCACTACAGAACACGTATATGCATATACCTAAACTAAAGTTTTTTTTTTAATAATTTTTATTAATTTAAAAATTTAAGTCTTTGTCTAATATTATCACGGATGACAGTGTGATTAAAACATGTCGCTGTTAAAACATTCTTATGACCGATTACTGTTTCAAAACCAAAAGATGTTTACACGTATGATCTTCCTTAGCGAAAATAGCTAATGGTTTAAAAAACTGATAAACGTTACTTTTCCACAAATTCAACTTATACTTAATCATTGTTTATGTATGTGATTATATATGAGAGAGTGTGTGAATGAACAAGTGAAAATAAAACGAAGCACAATTTAAAGAAACCTTATTTTCTTTATGAAATTAACCGTGCCATTCATCAGAAAGACCGAACTGACCGCATGTGGCTCGCGGGCCGCAGTTTGCCCATGACTGATTTATCTTTACAAAGACAGATCAGAGCAAAAATGGAGCATTGCCGCTAAATATGCACTGTAGCTGAAAAATCCTTATTTCCCAGCCTTGGCAGAGTTCAAAATCGTTTAAGCGGCCTTGGAGAAGAAGCCTTGTTTTGCAGCCTACATTCCCATTGGCACAGAAGAAACTTTCGCTACTCGATTGCAAATACCATGGCAAATATTCCGATATGTTAAATTCTTTAGTGCCATCCGTTCAATTCTTTTCAGATGTGAGTCATCATACTACACCCGCAGGGTTTAATCACCCTCATCCTTTATGTAATCCTTTAGTAAGAAGTGTTTTCACTCACAAAGCTTTCTCGTAAGAATATCTATTTTGAGGGATAGATTGCCGCATGGATGCTTTCCCGAATAATACAATGTGCAACTCTCAGGTAAAACTGTCCCCCATACCCTCGTAATCTTCCTACTTCCTCCTCATACGTTCATCCTACATACCTCATTCAGTAACCCTCTAGCTTGGGTGGCTCTTGGTATTGCGTGGAATAGACTTCTGCGTGGACGCTTCCCAAAACAATCTTGATCTCTCCGATATATGTTCGCTATTTTCCATTCATACTTCCTTCGTTTATGTCTTGGGCCTTGTATTGAGTGAACCTTAGTAAAAATAAGAAGAAAAAGAAGAAACATTAGGAGGAAATAGATAAGGATTGTTTAATTATATATGAAATCATTTTATATGAAAGACGGTATGCATATATTCATGCATATATTGTCATATACAGGCATTTACTAAACTTATTTTTATTAGATAGGGGAAATATAGGAAAGGAAGATTGTGTTGCGCCTATCTTGCAAATGAGAAGAGATCTGCTGCTGGATTTTACAAACAGAAGTCGCGGGCAAACATTTCCCTGAGAATTAACAAACTAGCATGATATGCTTAATTTTCATTTCTTAGTTGACACGACCATCAACTTCTTCACCTTAATTTTCATTTCTTACTTGACACGAGCTTCTTCTTCTTGTTCTTTTTCTTCTTCTTGTTCTTCTTCTTCTTCTTCTTCTTCTTCTTCTTCTTCTTCTTAATTTTCATTTCTTAATTGGCACGAGATTCTTCTTCATAATTTTAATTTCTTAGTTGCCACAACCTTCTTCTTCTTAATTTTCATCTCTTAGTTGACACGAACTTCTTATTCTTATTCTTCATCACCATCTTCTTCTTCTTAATTTTCATTTCTTAACTGACACGAGCTGATTCTTCTTTATCATCTTCTTCTTCTTAATTTCCATTTCTTAGTTGCCACGGGCTTCTCATTCTTCTTCTTAATTTTTATTTCTTAGTTGACACGACCTTCTTTTTTTCTTCTTCTTCTTCCTCTTAATTTTCATTTCATATTGGACACAGAACTCTACTTCTTCTTCTCCTTTATTTTCATTTCTTAGTTTACAAGACCTTATTCTTATTCTTCTTCATCATCTTCTTCTTCTTTTTCTTAAATTTCATTTCTTAGTTGACACGACCTTCTTCTTTTTATTATAATTATAATTAATTTTCATTTCTTAGCTGACACAAACTTTTTTTTCCTTTTTCCTCGTCTTCTTAATTTTCATTTCTTAATTGACACGACCTTCTTCTTCTTCTAAATTTTCTTCTCTTAGTTGACGCGACCATCATCTTCTTCTTCTTCTTCTAAATTTTCTTCTCTTAGTTGACGCGACCATCATCTTCTTCTTCTTCTTCTTCTTCTTCTTCTTCTTCTTCTTCTTCTTCTTCTTCTTCTTCTTCTTCTCCTTCTTATTTTTCATTTCTTAGTTGACACAATCTTATTTTTCTTCTTCTTCTTCTTGTTCTACTTAATTTTCATTTCATATTTGACACAACTTTCTTCTTCTAAATTTCCATTTCTTAGTTGACACCACTGTCTTCTTCTTCTTAATTTTTCATTTCTTAACTGACATGACCTTCTTCTTCTTATAAATTTTCATCTCTTATTTGACGCAGCCTTCTTCTACTTCATCATCTTCTTCTTAATTTACATTTCTTAGTTGATACGACCTTCTATTTCTTCTTCTTCTTCTTCTTAATTTTCATTTCTTAGATGACACGATCTTCTTTTTTTCTTCTTCTCCTACATAATTTTCATTTCTTAGTTGACAAGACCTTCTTTTTCTCCTCTTCTTCTTCTTAATTGTCCTTTCTTAGTTGGCAAGACCTTCTTATTTTACATCTTCTTCTTAATTTTCATTTCTTGTTGACGTATACTTCTTCTTCTTTTTTTAAATTTTCATTTCTTAGTTGACACAACGTTCTTTTTCTTCATATTCTTCTTCTTGATTTTCATTTCTTAGTTGACACGACCTTCTTCTTCGTCTTAATTTTTATCTCTTAGTTGACGCGACCTTTTTTCTTCTTCTTCTTCTTTTCTTCTTCTTCTTAATTTTCATTTCTTAGTTGACACGAGCTTCTTCTTTTAATTTTCATTTCTTAGTTGACAAGAAATTCTTCTTTTTCTTTTTCTTCTTCTTTTTAATTTTCATTTCTTAGTTGACACAAGCTTAGTCTTGTTGTTCTTCTTCATAATGTTCATTTCTTAGTTGACAAGACATTCTTCTTATTCTTAATTTTCATCTATTAGTTGACGAGTCATTCTTCTTCATGATCTTCTTCTTTATAATTTTCATTTCTTAGTTGACACGAGCTTCTTCTTCTTCTTCTTCTTCTTCTTCTTTTTCTTAATTTTCATTTCTTAGTTGACACGACGTTCTTCTTTTTCTTCTTATTCTTCTTCTTCTTAATTTTCATTTCTTAGTTGACACGGCCTTCTTTTTTTTTCTTCTTCGACTTGAGTTTAATTTCTTAGCTGACACGACCTTCTTCTTCTTCTTCTTAAGTTTCATCTCTTAGTTGACGAGAGCTTCTCCTTCATCTTCTTCTTCTTTTTCTTCTTAATTTTCATCTCTTAGTTTACGAGAGCTTCTTCTTCATCTTCTTCTTCTTAATTTTCATCTCTTAGGTGACGAGACTTTCTTCTTCTTCTTCTTTTTAATTTTCATCTCTTAGTTGACACGAGCGTCTTCTTTTTTTCTTCTTCATCTTAATTTTCATTTCATATTTCACAGGAGCTTCTTCTTCTTCTTAATTTTCATTTCATATTTAACACAACCTTCTTCTTCTAAATTTCCATTTCTTAGTTGACACGACCTACTTTTTTTCTTCTTCTCCTACATAATTTTCATTTCTTAGTTGACACGACCTTCTTCTTCGTCTTAATTTTTATCTCTTAGTTGACGCGACCTTCTTTTTCTTCTTCTTCTACATAATTTTCTTTTCCTACTTGACAAGACCTACTTCTTTTTCTTCTTCTTCTTAATTTTCATTTCTTAGATGACACGACCTTCTTTTTTTTTCTTCTTCTCCTACATAATTTTCATTTCTTAGTTGACAAGACTTTCTTTTCCTTCTCTTCTTCTTCTTCTTCTTAATTTTCATTTCTTAGATGACACGACCTTCTTTTTTTTCTTCTTCTCGTACATAATTTTCATTTCTTAGTTGACACGACCTTCTTCTTCGTCTTAATTTTTATCTCTTAGTTGACGCGACCTTCTTTTTCTTCTTCTTCTACATAATTTTCTTTTCCTACTTGACAAGACCTACTTCTTTTTCTTCTTCTTCTTAATTTTCATTTCTTAGATGACACGACCTTCTTTTTTTTCTTCTTCTCCTACATAATTTTCATTTCTTAGTTGACAAGACTTTCTTTTCCTTCTCTTCTTCTTCTTCTTCTTAATTTTCATTTCTTAGTTGACACAAGCTTCTTCTTCTTCTTCTTCTTCTTCTTCTTCTTCTCCTTCTTCTTCTTCTTTTTCTTAATTTTCATTTTTTAGTTGACACAACGTTCTTTTTCTTCTTATTCTTATTCTTGAATTTCATTTCTTAGTTGACACGACCTACTTCTTCTTCTTAATTTTTATCTCTTAGTTGACGCGACCTTCTTTTTCTTCTCCATCTTCTTCTTAATTTTTATTTCTTAGTTGACACGATCTTCTTTTTCTTCTTCTTCTACATAATTTTCTTTTCTTACTTGACAAGAACTACTTCTTTTTCTTTTCTTCTTCTTCTTAATTTTCATTTCTTAGTTGACAAGACATTCTTCTTTTTCTTCTTTTTCTTCTTCGTACTTTTCATTTCTTAGTTGACACAAGCTTCGTCTTGTTGTTGTTCTTCATAATGTTCATTTCTTAGTTGACAAGACATTCTTCTTATTCTTAATTTTCATCTCTTAGTTGAGGAGACCTTCTTCTTCATCATCTTCTTTATAGTTTTCATTTCTTAGTTGACACGAGCTTTTTCTTCTTCTTTTTCTTCATCTTCTACATAATTTTATTTTCTTAGTTGACAAGACCTTCTTCTTTTTGTTCTCTTCTTCTTAATTTTCATTTCTTATTTGACACTAGCTTCTTCTTCTTTTTTTTAAAATTTTCATTTCTTAGTTACACGATATTCTTCTTCTTAATTTTCATCTCTTAGTTGACGCGAACTTCTTCTTCTTCTTCTTCATCTTCTTGTTCTTCTTAATTTTCATTTCTTAGTTGACACGAAATTCTTCTTCTTAATTTTCATCTCGTAGTTGACGAGACCTTCTCCTTCATCTTCTTCTTCTTCATCTTCATTTTCATTTAATATTTCACACGAGCTTCTTCTTCTTCTTAATTATCATTTCTTAGTTGACACAACCTTCTTCTTCTTCTTTATTTTCATTTCTTACATGACATGAGCTTCTTCTTCTTCTGCTTAATTTTCATTTCTTAGTTGACACAACCTTCTTTTTCTTCTTAATTTTCATTTCTTAGTTGACACAACCTTCTTCTTATTCTTAATTTTCATTTCATATTTCACACAAGCTTCTTCTTCTTCTTAAATTTCATTTCTTAGTTGACACAATCTTCTTCTTCTGTATTCTCATTTCATAGTTGACAGGAGTTTCTTCTTTTTCTTCTTCATCGTCTTCTTCTTCTTCTTCTTACTTTTCATTTCTTAGGTGACACAACCGTCTTCTTCTTAATTTTCATTTCTTATTTGACCCGAGCTTCTTCTTCTTCTTCTTAATTTTCATTTCTTAGTTGACACGACCTTCTTCTGTTTTTTCTTCTTCATCATCTTCATTTTCATTTCATATTTCACACGAACTTCTTCTTCATCTTCTTAATTTTCATTTCTTAGTTGACACGATCTTCTTCTTCTTAATTTTCATTTTTTAGTTGACACAATTTTCTTCTTGTTCTTCTTCTTAATTTTGATTTCTTTGTTGACGAGTCCTTCTTCTTCTTCATCTTCTTCTTCTTCTTCTTCTTCTTATGTTTCATTTCTTAGTTGACACGAATTTTTACTTCTTCTTCTTCTTCGTCCTCTTCTTAACTTTCATTTATTAGTTGACACGACCTTCTTCTTCTTCTTCTTCTTCTTCAATTTCATTTCTTAGTTGACACGAGCTTCTTTTCTTACTTTTCATTTTTTTAGTTGACATACCCTTCTTCTTTTCCTTCTTCTTCTCCCATGTACCTTGTCACTTCAGGACGTTAGCGTTCATGGCATTCAACATCTCCCTATCTTTTCTAGCACTTAGCAATTTTTTACCATACTGCCCTTACGTTCATTTCTTTGTTTCTTTCCAATTTTACATAGAAACGTCCTTTTTGGCTTCCTTTGTTTTTAAACTTCCTAGTTTTTTCACATTATCCGTCCATAGTATTTCCAATATTATTTTCTAGGACCGTAAGGCGGCTGCTTCAAGTCTCTTCTTCATTTGGAAATTTTCAAGTATTCACTGCAATATAGGCGGACAGATATTACATAGCGGTTATGGAAATATATTACTCACCGTAAAGTGATGAATAAAAAGTATAACGCTATTTACAATGTTCGGGCTGTTGTCTGCATTCTTTGTTTGTCATTATCACAACGTTTCGGTTGTTGTACGCTCCGAACTTCATCTGGATCATGTGTCTTCAAAGAAACATGGGCCATTGGATAAAAGCATTGGTTGAATCCAGGGACTTGACCTAAAGAGTTGTGAGTTCAATATCTGGCTACAGCTGAGGTGAACAAAAACTTGGAGAGTTGAATTAAAGTTTGTGAAAATGGCTCAAGGAACAAGTGCAATATAGACAACAAATCTTTATTAAATATTAAACATTTTATAATACCCGATGTTTAAAGGCCTTGTTCACAACGGTATGTGCATAGAAAACGCAAAAGACATTTTTACAGATAGATTGTTATGATTTTATAATGGAACACCAAAACATCGGTAAGGGTGAGATTTAAAATAGAACTTTGTTTATCGAGTCACTCAAGAATTCCACAAATTCATCTCTAGAACAGATCTAGAATTACCGTATTTGACGGTATATAAGGTGCACTTTCTTTTACTAAAAATACCTTTAAATTCCCTTGCGTCTTATATGGCATACGTAGTTTCAAAATTCGCGATAGTCGGCCGAAATTAGCTACCTGGCAACTCTTATTAGCTTAGACTTTAGAGTAACTTTCTTTTACCTATTGTCACTATTTAAATGGCTATTATGCAGATTAAAAGTGTTATCATTGATAATATTCATTATATTAATTTCATCACGTTTAATATTAGTACTTTGTTTCACTAAAATTATATGCAATAAATTCAAATTTTATATTTGTAAAATATATTTGTTTCATTAAAATTTTTATTACGATAACTCCCGGTTGCAGTGGTATAAATACAATAAGAATTTTTATATCCTAATTGTTCCAAAGAGACATTTAAAAGACGCAGGTTTTACAGATCATGTAAAGGATATAATAAAGTTTTTATTGGCTCGTGTTTTTTCACATTATTTTCATTTAATTGTAATCAGGACTTGTTTAAACGAAATAATCTCTATCTCTAAAAGGCAGGATGTGTGTGTGTGTGTGTGTGTGTGTGTGTGTGTGTGTGTGTGTGTGTGTGTGTGTGTGTGTGTGTGTGTAACGAATACACGGCCGCAGTTTTCGACGGATTTGCACCAAAATTAGCGGGAAGGCCAAGACCGACTTGGCATTTCCCAACTCCCATCGATAGTGGAAATAATCGATTTTTTCATGCTCCTACGGTAGTTTTCATGTAGTTTGCGGCCATTTTCTACTGGCCAGACTGAGAGCCTATAGCTGGCTGCCACGAATAGGCAGGAAGATTCTAGTGGCCAGCGTGAGAGCCAACAGCTGACTGACTCGAATGTTAACTAGCATGCTAGTGTGCAAAAAAAAATCGATAGCTGCATTCGTCACAAGTGTGAAAAATTTAAAACTGCATGGCACTTTACTCCAATTGGCTCATTCGCTTGCTTAAACTCAACGTTGATTCTGATTCCGCAGAACTGGGTTGGATGTGAAAAAGTATTTGTTGTTAACATTCTTTTTTCATTCGTTTTTTCCATTCGGTTTTTCCAGTTACGAGTCTTTTTTTAAAGCTGATCGTTTTGTGTTCATTTTGTTTAGTTCTTTTTTCGTAAGAGATTTAATGTTTAGTATAGAGCAGTGTGAGATAGGCAAGAAGTAAGGCATGTAGCAACATCAGCACGGCAAAGGGAACTCCTTTAAAGGCAAGGAAGGGCAAAAATATTTTAAGTCAAGTGATAGCGATTGCTGTATGAATCGTATGATTTTTTAATCAAGCACGGTCAACGCCGGGCCATGCTGCTAGTACCTCATAAATATAGCTTATGGTGTACCATTTACTAATGATTTTACTAATTTTACTAATTACTAATTTTTTCTTGATTTGCCCAGCTGAAATTGGTGTGCGTCTTATACACTCGTGCGTCATATATGCCGTCAATATATGGTAATTCAAAAGCGGTTTAAATTTGTGTATAATCAAAGAGGAATCTTCTAATAGGTTCTCGGTCTCTTCAAAACATGGACGATAGTCCACAACTTCCTATCACATATAGCGCTAATTAATATTTGTTACCTTATATCTTCCAGGCCTTGTACTACCATCCTTTTTCTCTTCGTTCTCATTTTCTGTAAAACTTCATCTTAATGACATGTTCCGTCTATGGTAGTCCCATTATCCTTCTGCAGAACCACATCTCCATTGCTTCAAGTATGCCTTTCATCTTTCAGGATTAAAAAAAATAGTTTAATATTTATTTTCTTTTTTAACTTTTTTTTCAGTTAGTAACTAGCTTTGTCCGCTATTCATAAATTGGTTTACATTCCTTTCATCTCTTTACTCTGATATTCTATTCGAGTCTTATCTGAAAATAGCACAGACGATAAAACAAGTTGTAAGAAATGTTTAATTAGTCAATTATATAATTATTATAATGTAACATAACGATTTGATTACTTTTTTTATATGTTTTTTCTAGGTTAGCCTGGAGAACGACATGTACAATACCTGCTGGTAAAAAATATTTGGGAAAATCTTTATTTTATTAATTCTAGACATTCGTTATAGATTAAATTTTCCTTACGCTTACGGCCATATTACGTTGAAACATAGGTTCCCATACGATCAACAAAGTTAAGCAACGTCGAGCCTGGTCGGTACCTAGATGGGTTACCGCTTGGGAATATCAGTTGCTGTAAGTTTGGAGAAGCAGATGGTGTCATGGGAAATGTTTCGGAATTGATAATCGGAGAGCCGAGTTCTAATCCCACTTGGGTTCGTTATATTTGTTTACCCGCAAATACCATTGGGAAAGGCATGAATCCACATCTTCTCCTCCCAGTTATCGGTTAATTGCTAAGACTATTATCACTAAACTCTTATAATCTCTAAACACAAAAATTCTTTCAATCTAAAAATATTCTCTGTCTTGAAGTAATCTGCAAAGGGTTGATAAACCGTAGAAAACGAATCGTTTAATTATTCCGGCGGTTGTTCACCAAGACCCAAGGTGTGTAAAGATTGATCGACATACATGTTTAGTCCAGAGTTGTAATTTAAATGTATAGAATAATTTGTTTCTGTGTTGAATGTCGTGATCGTTAATAATGATGACTATTTTTTTACAAATATATTTACCTTTAGTTAGACTAGATCTGATTCTTCAAATTTCACTAAAAATACGACATTATATTCTGAACAGCTTAATATTTTCCTTTTTTTCTTTTTTCTCTCTATTTTTATTCTGCGTTACTGTATATAATTGAAGAAAATGTTTCTTCTCTTCTATCTTCATTCTTATTTTTATTTTGTCCTTAATTTTCATTCTTCCTTATCTCCACTATAGACCAAAAGTCCGGGGCCACTCTCTGTATCTCCAAGTATCGTCTAAAACTAAAAGTGCATTTTTCCAAATAAATATACATATATATATATAACAACATTCTCTTTCTGATGGGATTTTATGACATATTCAACTAGCTTAAAGGCCTATCGGGCAGCAGCCAGCTCCTGCAGAGGGTTCTTGATTGGGCCTTTGGCTTGTTCAGGAGTTTGAGAGTTGAAAGTCTTTGCATATTCTCAGCATTGGAAGCTCTCCTTGCTACCGTTTGATGTGGGTTTTCATTTGCACCGGGACTTTCTTTTCCTCGTTGCAGCTTTTGTTCTTTTGATTCCAATCTGGTCCTCTGTTGGCGGAGATTTCTTTTTGCGAGGCATAACTCTGGCGTATGCGATAGGCAACAATAAACTATAGAAGAACTCAAAATTGATAGCTGCATTTAAGTAATGCCTTACTATTTAAGCTTACCTTATAAAAGTTCAAAGATATTTCTTCTACCGCCAATTAAAACAGAAAGATAACAGAAAGACAATTTGATGTGCGTAGGTCTTTACTTTCCGTACAAACAATTATTT
>OZ038480.1:93379323-93394323 GCA_964036315.1 Acanthosepion esculentum | reverse complement strand
GAAGAAATAAAATTAACTGTAAAACAAAGAAGGACGACGACAACAACAACAACAACAACAACAACGAGCTGTAACAGAAAAGTGAGGCGCAAATAAGAAGAATAAGAAAAAACAAAAGCGAGATGTATAAGAAGAGGAAGAGGGGTGGGCCGCAAAAGAAGGAGAATGATAAAAGGAAAAAAAGCGAAATGTAAAAGAAGACGAAGAATAGTGAGGCGCAAAAGAATAAAAAAGAAAAAGAAAAAAAAAAGTGACACGTAAGAGAAGAGGAAGAGGAGTGGGGAGCAAAAGAAGAAGAATGTGAAAAAAAGAAAGAAAAAGAAAAGCGTGACGTAACAGAAAAAGAAGAGGGGTGGGACGCAAAAGAAGAAGAAAAATAAGAAAAGCGAGATGTAACAGAAGGTGGGGGCGGTAAAAGAAGAACAAAAAAGCGATACGTAACAGAGTGGACGAAGAAAAAACGAAAAGAAAATGAAAAGAAGCGAGACGTAGAAAAATAGGAAGAGGAGTGGGGCGTATATAAAATAAGAATAAGAAAAAAAGGAAAAGCGAAACGTAACAGAAAAGGAATGGTTGTGGGGCGCAAAAGAATAGCAAAAAGAAAAGGGAAAAGTTAGACGTAAGAGAAGAGGAAGGGGAGTGGGGAGCAAAAGAAGAAGAAGAAGAAGAAAAAAGAATAAAAGCCAGACGTAACAGAAGAGGATAAGGAGTGTGGCGCAAAACAAGAAAAAGAAGAAAAAGAAGGAAAACCGTGAAGTAACAGAAGACAAAGAGGAGTCGGGTGCCAAAGAAGAAGAAGAAGAAAAAAAAGTAAAAGAGCGAGATCTAACAGAAGAGGAAGAGGAGTGGGACACAAAAGAAGAAGAAAAAGAAGAAAAGCGAGACGTAACAGAAGACAAAGCGGAGTGGGGTGACAAAGAAGAAGAAAAAGAAAAAGAGCGAGACGTAACAAAAGAGGAAGAGCAGTGGGGAGCAAAAGAAGAAGAAGGAGAAAAGGATGAAAAACGAGAAAAAAACAGAAGAAGAGGAGTTGAGTGCAAGAGAAGAAGAAGAAGAAGAAGAAGAAGAAGAAGAAGAAGAAGAAGAAGAAGAAGAAGAAGAAGAAGAAGAAGAAGAAGAAGTGGGGCGGAAAAGAAGAAGGATAAGAAAAAGAAGAAATTGAGACGCAACAGAATAGAAAGAGTGGGCCGTAGAACTAGAATAGGAAAAAGAAAAAGTGGAAAAGTAAGACGTAACAGAAGAGGAAGAAGTGTGAGGCGCAATACAAGCAGAATAAAAAAAAAGATGAAACTCGTGAGTAACGGAAGAGGAAGTGGATTGGAACACAAAAAAGAAGAAAAAGAAAAGAAAAAAAACGAGACGTAACAGAAGAGGAAGAGGAATGGGGCGCAAAAAGAAGAAAAAAAGAAGAAAATGGAGGCATATAAGAGGAGGTATTGGAGTGGGACGCAAAAGAAGTAGAAAAACAGAAACTGAAGACGTAACTGAAGACGAAGAGGAGTGGGGCGCAGAAGAAGAAGGAGAAGAAAAGTGAGACGTAACATAAGAACAGAACGAGTGGGGCGCAAAAGAAGATGAATAAATAAAGAAAATCGAGACGAAACAGAAGAAGAGCAGTGGGTTGCAAAAGGAGGAGAATAATAAAAGGAAAAAAAGCGAGACGTAAGCGAAGACGAAAAGAAGTGCTGAGCAAAAGTAGAAGAATAAGAAAAAGAAGAAAAGCGAGACGTAACGGAATAGAATGAGAAGTGGCCGGAGAAAAAGAAGAAAAAGAAAAAAGTAGAAAAGTGAGACGTAACGGAAGATGAGAATGAGTACTGCTCAAAAGAAGAAGAAAAGGAAAAAAATCAAGATGTAACGGAAGAGAAACAGGAGTGGGTCGCAAAAGAAAAACAAAAAGATATGTAAAAGCGGACGTAACAGAAGACGAATAGGCGTTGGGCGCAAAAGAAGAATAAAAAGAAAAGAAAAAAGTCAGACGTAACAGAAGAGGTAGAAGTGTGGGGCGCAACAGAAGAAGAATTAGAAAAGAAGAAAAGAAAATGGAAAAAGCGAGACGTAAGTGAAAAAGAAGACGAGTGGGGCGCAAAAGAAGAAGAAAAATAAGAAAAGTGAGATGTAACAGAAGGTCGGGGCGGTAAAAGAAGAATCAAAAAAAGCGATACGTAACAGAAGACGAAGAGGAGTGGGACGCAAAAAAAAAGGAAACAAAAGCGAGGCGTAAGAGAATAGGAGAGGGGTTGGGGGCTGACCAAATAAGAATAAGAAAAAAAGCAAAAGCGAGACGTAACAGAAAATGAAGAGGTGTGGGGCGCAAAAGAAAAAGAATAAGAAAAGGAAAAAAATCGAGACGTAAGTGAAGAAGAGGGTGGGAGGCAAAGGAAGAAGAAAAATAAGAAAAGCGAGATGTAAGAGAAGAGAAAGTGGTTTTGGGCGTAAAAGAAGGACAAAAAAGCGATAAAGGAGTGGGGCGCAAAATAGAAAAAAAATAAGAAAAGTGAGAAGAAGAAGAAGAAGAAGAAGAAGAAGAAGAAGAAGAAGAAGAAGAAGAAGAAGAAGAAGAAGAAGAAGAAAAGTGAAGACGAAACAGAAGAGACAGGAATTGGGCGCAAAAGAAGAAAAAGGAGAAGAGCCAGACGTAACAGATGAGTGTTTAAGATTGGGGCGCAATAGACGAATAAGAAAAAGAAAAGTGAGACGTAACATAGGAGAAAGAGCAGCGGGGCGCAAAATATAAGCGAGATGTAATGGAAGAGGAAGAGGAGTTTGGTGCAGAAGAAAGAAGAATAAGAAAAGGCAAGAAGTAACAGAGTATCAGGATTAAGGCGTATATGAAGAAGAATAAGAAAAAGAAAAAAAGAAAGATGTAACAGAAGAGCATGATGGTGGGACACAAGATTAGAAGAAGCGAGAGCGAGAGAAGGCGAAACATAAGAAAAATGGGGCGTAACAGAAAAAAAGGAAGAGGCCGAAGCTTTAGTTGGTAACGAAGAGTAAGAAGGAAAGCAAGGCGTAACAGAAGAAGAAAAACAAGAAGAATAAAGAGAAGCTGATAATGATGAGGATGATGATAATGCAGCTAATACTTTAAAGCAGCAGAACGAGGAAATATTTTGCAGACTGTTAAGAAAATGAGATGAGGTTAAAAGTAGGAGGAGATGTCGCCATGTTGCCGCTAGGAAACGACAAGAAGGATGCCACGAAAGTAGAAAACAATGAAAGTGTAGCTAAAACGAAGAAATACGAAGAACGCAAGAAAAAAAAATAAACAAAAAGACAGAGACAGATAAAATCTATAAGAAAAGGAAAGCGCAAACTGAAGAACTCTAACTACGCGCAGGATCAAGTACCCCATCATCTACCTGATAATAAAAGTAATAATGCTGACAAAATGGAGAAAGCGAAGGCCTATAATGCTTATTAAAATAATCAGAACGACGGGAAGACAATAACAATTATGAGGTGTCGAGAATCCCGAATCACGAATCACGTTTTAACTGTTGTAATAGGAATAAAAACTCGGGTGAAAAATCTTGAAAAATAAAGTGAAAACCTCGAAAAGTATACATAAAAACAGACTCACAATTTGAAGAATTATGAACGATCCTTAAGTGCCAAACGATAGAAGAGACTTAATTTAAAAAATAAGAATTTATAAGATAAAATAAGGCAGGAAAACAATATGTAACTGCTCTAAGGTCACTTGTTGATAATAGTTTCAAGATATAATCAATATAGTTTCCTGATTTAATAATAATAATAATAATAATAATAATAATAATAATAATAATAATAATAATTATAATAATAATAATGAAGGAAGCCAACAATTTCAAAATGGAGTTTCAAATGGGTGCAGAAATACAAGTAAAGCACAAGACACCGACTGAAGCTGCAAAATGCTTAAAAAAGAAAGCAAAAGCAAATGCAACCGACCAGATACAGAACTGATGGCAAGATAAACCACTTTACGGTCAATACTCTGCCCGTACCAAACAAGCTGATGTAGACAAACCCCATACCCATCAGCGGCTACGTAGTGCAGGGTTAAAAGCTGAAACCTAAAGTTTTATCCTTGCTGCACAGGACCAATGCTTGTTAACTAGAAATTATCAAGCACGCATACTAAAATATTGTGTTAGCCCAAAATGCAGGAAAAATTCTCGAGAGTGCCGTTATCGAATCTTATCAAAATATAAAAATACAACACCGGTTTCTTTTCAATCTTACCTTTCCTGAAAGACTTACTACTTTCCTAAGCCAATATACACGACCACAACCATGTTAAAAAAAATCAAACGAAAAAGGTTAAATGCATTATCTCATGTTTTTGAAGATGTACAGCCAATACGTCCATCCCAAACCATAAGAATCTAATCAAAATGTATATGTATATGTATGTGTATATATATATATATATATATATATATATATATATATATATATATATATATTTCTTGAATATTTATCGCTTACTAGACTTTGAATTATGACATTTGGTGTCCACACATATTTTGATTGGCCTTTCAACCAACCGATGAATATTCATGAATGTTGTTAAATTGAAAAGCCTTGATAAACCAATGACATCTTTGTCTTTGTATATAAACTCGTGCAACAAAGTAAATCCTATATTTGCCTTGATAAAGAAACGCGTCGACTAAGAATAGTTTTCCTCATGTCTTTTTATTCATAGATCCCGTGTGTAACAACCAAACTCTCGAAATCGTGTAACAGCATAATTATTAATCTCCCAAAACGTTTAATATCTAAAGAAAAAACAACCATTAAACTAATTCAGTTTCTTTTTACCAGGTTTTCATATAAGACGTTTAGTAATCTTGACACCATTTGTGGTAAGAATCACTGAAAAACTCTTTGGGTTATTCAGGTAGAAACAGAACAGGCTAAAATCGTTTTGCGTCAGCCCCAGTTTATCTTCCCAAATGAGCAATGATGAGGGGAGAAATCATTCCCGACCTTCAGTAATGGTACCAGCATTCATACTTTAGTTTCCATATTCAAAGTCCACTATCAAGGGAACGGTGAATAAGATTAAAAAAGAGGGAAGAGTAGAGAGGAAAACTGGATCAGGTCACAAGAGGAAGAGTGGTCATCATTTCAACTTAGTGCAAAAGAAATTAATTAGAAAAGACCCAACTCAAGCCATGAAACCTTTGGCACCTACGAAAGGAGTTTCAGTTATAACAGTCCGAAGAACAGTGAAAAAAAAACTTGAAAATGAAACCGCACATGAAACCTGTAAGGCACCTTGTTTCTCCTGGAGAAAAAATTAGCAGATTAGAGAAGGCGAGATTCATCTTGAATAAGTTCGAAAATCATTTTGGAATAACATATATATATATATATATATATATATATATATATATATATATATATATATATATATATATATATATATATATATATATATATATATTTGAACTTTATTTAAATCCTACATGAACTACCAATCCTTAGCTAGAATTAATTATGAACATGTCATTTTCGTTTATGATCGATTTCATCACGATTCTTCTGTTAAGCTTAATTATACATTCTTATTGCTCAAAGGACAGTCCAATCGTGTTATAAAACCCTCGGAGAATTTCAGTAAAATATTTTAATCATTTCTAAGATAAAACGGTTCAAATCTTAATCTAACAATTGAATGGTCTTGCTGTTATACGGTTTGAACACATTTGCTGTTACAACTGGTATACATACATATATATATATATATATATATATATATATATATATATATATATATATATATATATATATATATATATATATATATATATATACGGATAGAAATCTAGAAGGAAGACTGAATACAACCGCGCCTCAAGGCAAAGAGACAACAAAAAAACGCTCAATACAAAATTGTGTGTGTGCGTGTGTGTATGCGTTTGCGTGTGTATCTATGATATATATATATAGAGAGAGAGAGACAGACAGACAGACAGAAAAAAATCTTTAGCAAACCCGGGCCAGGAAAAGACGAGAGAAAGAATGCAACAAGAAGACGTAGACTATTGTGGAGAAATAATTAATTTTCCAAGAAATATTTTCATTATAATCTCTTCAATTTATGTAATACATAAGAAAACATTTTTCTTGATCACATGAATTGACCATTATAAAATAATTATAAACAAAGAACTGATACCAAATGAGAGTGCTATATAGGAATAGTGTCGCCGCCGACACTTGAGTTTGAACATAGATCGTCAGTGTGCAAACACAGACGATCCCATTATTGAATTAAGTAGATCACGTGGCCATAGAGGAAACGCATATATAGGAATTAGCTTGGCGTTTAAATGATCACTATTCCTCTTCTACTACTATTCGGATCACTATTTCTGCACTATCCTCTATTATTATACGGATCTCTATTCTCTATACTATTTCTTTATACTGATTACTATTCGGTGGTTACTTTTCGATTGAATATTATCGAGCAAGTACTATTAGTGCGAGTGATATTTGAAGGCGCCTGTCACCAGTATTGTTCAACGGTGTTACTATAGTTATATCTGCGATTTCAAAGTCTCTACTATAACGAGAATTAGAAAAGTGACAACGGGTATTCGTCCTTATTACAAAAGTGGCAACGAGTGTTCGTTGACATCACAAAAAAAAAGAAAAACCTTGAACTTTCAATAACAGCAACAACTAAACATTGATGTAACTCGAAGCGAAATTAATGACATAATCACGATTCAACATTCTACACTATTTCAAACAAAAAATTTGCAAGAAAACCCACATCAATACTAGAAAGAGCTAGAAGAGCTACTGGATATGGGAAACCTATTTTTCCTGAAAAAATATTTTAAGACAAAAGATTTGATCAATTACAACCGACGGTAACACTGGCTGCTCGCTCATTGAATTTCACGAGGAATGTTTGATATTACGCCTTTTATTCTGTCCTTAAGTTCTACAAGTTTCTTTGCTATACACGCGTTCCTTTATCATACACCGTAACCAGAAGTCACAGAATGTAAGATCCGGAGAGTGTGGTGGCCATGCCAACGGTCCGCCGCTGCCTATCCAACGATTTGGTAAACTTTGATTGAGACAAGCACGAACGGTACGGACAAAATGAGGCGGTGCACTATTCCGTTTGAAATACCCAGCTCGTCTGATTTTTAGGGGTATGTTGTCAATGGCAACCTCTTGCAACATTTGTAAGTAAGTATTTGCAGTCACCGTTGGACATGTAAAGAAATATGTGCCAATTACACCGTCATTTCTGGTTATGGGGTATGATAAAGGATCGCGTGTATAGAAAAAAGTTAAAAACATCTAAAACTCATAGACAGAATATAAGGTGTAATATCAAACATTCCTCGTGAAATGTATGTCAAGGCACTAAATTATACTGTTGATCGCTGGTTTTTGTGCATCAATTGTGCTGGTGGACAGGTGGAGATTGTTCAGCAAACTCTGAATAAATGCTTGCTCGCATACTAGTTAACATAATTTTGACTCACCCTATATATATATATATATATATACAAAGTGTTCATAAAGTTCGTGTGCACTTTAAAAAATTTATAACTTTATTTGTATTTGCGATAGAAATAATTTGTAAAAAGGATTAGAAAGAAGTAAATCTATATTTTTTAGGTTTTTATTAAAATTTTATTTAAGTTTCCACATGCCCCCCATCATTTGCAATACAAAGGGTAATACGATTTTGGAGTTCACGGAAAACATTTGCTAACTGATTTACAGTAATGCCTTAAATCACATTAGTTATTTTAGCTATACTTAAAACTAGGTACATTAAACATTATAACATTTTTTACAGATTATTTCTATCGCAAATACAAATAAAGTTATAAATTTTTTAAAGTGCACATGAACTTTATGGAGACGCTGTATATATATATATATATATATATATATATATATATATATATATATTACATGAATCATTCATACAAAAAACAGATATTGATGTTAATGATATAAATGGCGAGAATACATCTTCGCAAACAAATTTAATAAATGACATTAATCCCGAACCTGTAGATGAATGTTATGATCCCTGTTTATAAATTCCAGTTGCATAAGGTCTTTTTTTATTTTTTACAAGCTTTCATCTGTGCATACAGACATCATCAGGTACGAAAATATATTTGTTTTTTACATCCAGGTAATAACAAGACAACGAAAGAATAGATGTAATCCGAAATATGTTTTTAGAAATGTGTTATAGTTAATTGTAAGAAATTTTGGAGCGTGCGGTCGCAACGCTGAGGTTGAATTTTTAAATTTTAAGATTGTGCGTTTTTGTACTAATATGGTAATAGGAGAATTCTTTTGTACTTGTAGGTTTTTCATTCAATGTGTCATAAACTAAATTGTTCAATAAATAAATAAACGCACAATCTTAAAATTTAAAAATTCAAACTCCGCGTTGCGACCGCACGTTCCAAAATTTCTTACAATTAACAATAACACATTTCTAAAAACATATTTCGGATTACATCTATTCTTTCGTTTTCCTGTTATTACCTGGATGTAAAAAAACAAATATATTTTCATACCTGATGATGTCTGTATACACAGATGAAAGCTTGTAAAAAAATTAAAAAGACCTTATGCAACTTGAATTTATAAACAGAGATCATAACATTCATCTACAGGTTCGGGGTTAATGTCATTTATTAAATTTGTATGCGAAGATGTATTCTCGCCATTTGTATCATTAACTTTAATATCTGTTTTTTATATGAATGATTCATGTAATGTAAATTGAACTGCACCACATACTTGAGATATATATATATATATATATATATATATATATATATATATATATATATATATATATTACAAACATGCTTATTTGAATAATATCGACAAGGTCTGTGTATTGAACTTTTAACATTTCTCATAATTTTTTCTATAATCCGAAAATGTTGCTACCTCGTTTGCTGGAATCAATTTCAAGTCACGTAAGATGGCATAATATACGGTCCCTTATGGGACCGTATATTATGGATACGGATACCTCATTTATTATGGATATGGATAATTTTTTAATGTTGGATGTTTCTTTCATTACAATAGCCTCCGAAATTCGGTGTCTTTCATTGCATTGTGTCCTGTATAATATTTTGATGTTATTCATTAGAATTTGTGTTATGTTAAGATTATTTTTATTATTTAGTGCAATTCGCGCACATATAGATTCACATAGAACAAATAAGCAATCTGTATAAATAGAGGTGGTCTGAAAGTCTTGTCACCTCCTACCAAAATGTAATGAGAGCAATAATCAATACCGTAATACAAAGCATGTCGACTAGATTCAGTTTATTCACTTTCAGTGACGTTGTCACACTCCGAGAAGGCCTGTATGAACACCATCATTTTCGAGTAGGTGCTCGTGCCAGCCATTAGAAATAAAAAAAAATTATATCATGTAGGAGTGACAAGACTTAAGGACCACCTTGTACATTCTCATGAATATTTTTAAAGCAGATCCCGCTTATGCTCTTCTTTTAAGTGTCTAACAGAAGCGTGAAAAGTTCCCCCAACTAAGCCGTGTCTATTACGACTACTCCGGTTAAAAATGTTGCGCTTTTCACCAGAGCTCAAAACGGAAATAGTAACAATTATAGCTTGTCCAAGCTTTAGACTTGCATGCATCTATGGTGGTTTTGCAAGAATAGTTGCGATGCGGCACGAAACCGAAACAGTGGGGCACCCAGTGCGTAATTGTTCTGGCGAGACAAGCTTGTTGATTATTTCACCACGCCGAGTTGCTCCAATGATTTTCTAAACGTGGCTTAGGTGTGGCAAAAAGCCGAAAGGATGGAGCACCCACTGACGATCGAATTCATTCGTCAGTTGTAATTGATCTAGGAAGACAAGCTTGCTCACTACTACACCATATCAAGGACAATAGAAGAATATTTTTTAAACAATACAATCATAGATACATGAAAGTGGTCCCCACTTTCATGTATCTATGACTGTATTGTTTAAAAAATATTCTTCTATTGTCCTTTATTTTCGTTTATCCAGAATTACAACGTTCCATTCTTTGATAAACTTTTAAAACATTTTTAGCTAAATTCTAAATTTTATCGAAAATTAAATAATTTTCTAACCCATACATTAAAAGTAAGAATTTTTTTTTTTACCTCACGATGTAAAAACACGTTTTCCCCTCAACATTAATGTCCCTAACACACAGGTTTCAAATGACGAAATTCCTGAACTTTTTGTTGAATCCCACTTTCGTAACAATAAATTATTATTTTTATAGTTAATTTGTGCCAACAAAGAGTCCTGCTTATTGAAATAACTAATTGAGACAATATGTATTGTACAAAAACCACTCAAAAGGCAATCTATATTACGTAATTATTGTGAGGATTAAATAAATAGTCATTACAAATTAAAATGTTTTATTTGATTACAATATTACCAAGCAACATTTATTGTTTCACTTATGTATAAATATATATGCGTGTGTGTATATATGTATATTACAAAAGATGCAGTAAGTTATTAGAAACACTCAAACTGGTATTTAACAGTGTTTTTTTTTTTATATAAGTCTTCTAAAAGTATGCTTTCCACTGACATGCCTTTAGCGTGGTTTCAGACACCCAACCTGAAATTAAAATCCTAAAGTGAGTCTTCCGTTTAGGTCACTGCCAACCCTACCTCCTTAAGCTAGCCATAAAATATATCCCTTTATCACAGCTCTGTTGTGCTATGCTCTTCTGCCAAGTAGACGCGGCGTTAATTCATAGAGCTGCTTCAATCGAAACCCAAGGGTGGTTGGGTCAGGGTCGACACCTCACGGCCAGACGCGTTAAGTTAGACAAAAGCGACCGACTCTCGTATGGGACTCCCTATTCTTCCAAACCCAAAATTTAGGGGTTTGTGCACGGCATGCGTTGTTGTTATTTGCATTCCTAATTATATATTTAGATTATTTCTATTAATACGAAAATAGCTGCTCTATTCTGCAATTCTATTATTCCGTTTCTCTCCGACGGGATTTGCATTCCCTTATTCTTTTTTTTTTTAACTGTATTATTCTTATCTGATCGAAGCGTTCGTAATTATGATGCATTTATTCCGTGAATATAGAATGTGTCTTTTCTCATTCGTTTTTTTTTTGTTTTTGTTTTATTTTTTGTTTTTACCTCGCAGCAGTTTTATTATTACCTTTGATACAATTCATTCTAATTTTTGTCTCGTTTAAATAGAAAATAAAAGGGAGAATTATTTAACCCTATATAAAGTGAGCTACCCTTCACTTCTTTTGGGGGGGCTTTACCGGGGTTCGTATCCTCTCATCCCAGGACGAACAGAAAAAAAAGGGGAGGGGAGGATGTAATAAAATGTAATATTCATGCTTAGAGGCAAAATTTTGGAAACGCCTACTAAATAAGATTATAAAGGATTAAGATTAAAGTATAAAAAAAAACAAAAGATATTATAAACAATCGGAAATGAATGACGTTTTTTTTCCGTTATGCAACTAAAACGAACAAGGTTTCGAATGAAAAAAGGTTGATGTTTCAATCATGTGACCTTTTCACATCGGGCGACGAAATCAGTAGCATTATTGAATTGCTATGTTCTATAATATTGGCTAGCGATTTATAATGTGTCAGGTGGCATTTTGTGGAAAAGGGGTTTTACAGTCATCTAGTCAACGTTTCGCACTAGTCGTTGTAGTTTACCAAGACTATCAATCGGTAATTATTTAAATCGTGTCTTCCTAAAAATAACCAAACATATATTAAATTATATACCGTCATTAAAAAAAAGTACATGAAAACATTTACACAGTGAGCTGCTAAATAGTACCAGGCCGTTGGATTCCCCCAAATCACTATTCTGATGTTCGGCAACTAAAATTCCAATTTCAGGGGAAAACAAAGACACAAACTGAATTCAAGAAATTCGATGGAAACACGATACTAAAAATTATTTCGCTGATTTTCAGAAAGTGTTTTCAGCGACACTCCATTGATGTGTGTGTGTGTGTATATATATATATATATATATATATATATATATATATATATATATATGAAGAAATATACTCTTAAGGTGTGCTATATTTATGGGATAAAGTGCTCAATATCAGAGATAGAGCGTGTATAAATTAGGTATGTCCAATATTTCGCTAAAAAGTGGTATACCTTGACGACAAAAGGTCCCCAAATTGATAAAACAATTTTTAAGGTTTAAATATTTATGTTGTTATTAAAGAGGAAAGACCAAAGTATTTTCTGAATATTTTTTCAGATTTTTTAATCCTTCCTATAAATGTTAAAAATGTTATTAAAAATCTTGTTTTTTTTTCGAGGCAAAAAATTTTGTAAAATCGAACTTATCGACATTTCTGTCGGAAAGATCATAGTTTGTTAGTTAAAAAATCATGAAAAATAAATTACACCTTTTTCTTTTGTTATCTTAGGAAATTTAGAATGATTAAAGTATACTTAATGTAATTTGAAAGAAACATTACTTACATTTTTAGCAGAAATTTTTTTAAGAGAGATATTTCCCACCAGGGTAGTCTATTTTGACAGCCGTTGATTGATGTACGTCAATATATTCACAACTTACGGTACTGAAATTTATTGTACGGTACCGCCAAAGTGATATAATTCGTTCTAATTTTAAGTGAATCTGGTTAGTAGATTTTTTTTTTTTAAATTCACTTTCAAATTTTTTTTTTTTTTTTTACCTTACGTTTGAGGAAGAATTCTGCACTGAAAATAACATTTAAATTATGAAAGAAAATCAAATTTTACAAGTAAAAATAAAACAGTAAAAAAAATACATTTTTTTAAATTGAGGTTTATTATTTCAGTCATGAAATATTTTTCTGAGAATATAAAAATTACATGAAACACCATTAATTGAAACGGGTTAACTTAATGAAATGAGATTTTATTTCTTTTTTATTAAGGCAGATTTTTTTCTATTTATTAATAATTATATGGCAGTAATATGAGTTTTATTTTATTTATTAATAAAATTAACATGCTAATAGCAGCTATGTTGGTTTTGTTTTGACTCGACAAGTATTTTTTAGTTTGAGTAGTAGCGAGCTAACTCCAGAAAATTTAAACTCCAAAAATCGTTTTAATTGATAATTTATCGTGTGGATAATAATTCCAAAGTAATGTACAATGAATTTATGCATTCGATTTCGAACTTGAAAATTTGGGTAGACTTCCAAGGGCGTTTTTTTTTTGTAATTGTAAAATAAATAGTCGATATTTTCTTTTATCCCACTATTCGATTATATTTGAATAGAAAAAGAAAAAAATTGAAAATAATACGACGATATTCAGAAAACTTGACAAGCGTTGTTTTCTTGTTACAAAGCCATTACTGAAGTAAAAAGAAAACTTGCTTCTATCAAAGGAAACTACTCATGTGACATTATTTCAACAATGTGCATCCGTACTTTCGTTGTAGACGATTTTAAATACAATTTTGGAATATTAAAAATTATTTTTAAAATAATTATGGTTGTCAGATTTTAATAAGCTTTCAAATTTATGATCTTTAAAAAGTAGAGAACATAATATATCATTTCCATAAGGTTGCAGAAAGAACTTAATGTATAAATATATAACAACCTTTTGTCATATTGTGTATTTAAAATTGAAAAAAAAAAGAAAATTAATGTAAAAATTTATTGTTCATCAAAAAAATTTTTTTCTTTCAGATAATAATTACCTTCGTATATATTATTCAGAAAAGCCATTAAAAACTTTCTTAATTAAATATTGTCTTAGTTTTATTGGGTTTTGTATTTTTACAATTGAGGTAAAAGTTTGGACAATTTCGGACATTTTTTTAACAAAAAAATCGATGATTTAGATTTTTCAGAGTTTTGTGCATTTAATTAAAAAAAAAATTGAGGTTGCAAATAAATTTTTTTTTGTGTTTTCATAAAATTAAGTTCGAGGGGGGTAACAGATATAAAAAAAAATATTTATACCATGACTTTCAAAGAAACAAACATTTCTAAAATAAGTTCATTCATTTCTGAATAAGTTCTGAAGTTTTCATTAAAATCCAACAAGTAGTTAATTTTTACAAGAATTTCGAAATTAATGTGTCTTTCAACTGACAAAAAAACAACTAAAAAAAAACGCTAAAAAGGTCAAAATTGGACATACCTAGTATAAATATAAAATTGAACATTAAAGTCGACACTTAGAGGCGACAGGCTGTTTCATGCTAGACCCAATCGTCAGGCCTGACGATTGGGTCTAGCATGAAACAGCCTGTCGCCTCTAAGTGTCGACTTCAATGTCCAATTTTATATATGTGTGTGTGTGTACGTGTGTGTGTGTGAGTGTGTGTGTAATATAACAATATATATTTGTATAATTTTATATATCAACAAACAGCGTTTAGAAAAATAGTATGACAAATTGGATTTTTTCGGGTTTCATCCGTCATGACTTCATCGGACTGGACTTTGTTGATATTGCGCACGAAACGAGAGACGCTGGTATTTCGAAATCATTTGAAAGAATATTTTTTTTCCAATTTGTTATAAACTCTACCTCATTTTCGATACCTAAGGTTTCAAATGCATTTTTAAAAATTTAAATGCATTCTTGAAGATTTCATTTCAGCTTTAATTGAAAGCTAAATGATTAAATTTACTATTTCCGATAAGTAAAATATTCTGGTGTATTTCAAATAGAAATTATATTGAATCTCAACTTTTTGGCCGAATTCAGATAAAAGTGACTATTTTCTTAATGTTAAGTTTGTAAACAAAATTAAATTATCGGTTAAAATCTTCCAAAAATAAAATATATATTTCTAACATGTTATTTGAGTAAAATTAGCAAAGATAAAGTTAAATTAGTCTGACTTGAAATGAACATTACTGACTTATAGCATAAAAAGTAATATACAAGCATTTCTTAACGACGGGTCCAATTTTTCTTATGTCTTCATTGA
>OZ038480.1:93356823-93374323 GCA_964036315.1 Acanthosepion esculentum | reverse complement strand
GTAAAGTGTATATGGAAGCAGAAGCCTGAATTTCGTAGACGCACTCGACTTTTGTGACAATTAAACGAACTCCGAAGCTTCTCAAGTATGAATGTGCTTGTATGCACTGGTACTAACAGCAGGTGCTCCGATCAACTTATAATGAAAACGGAACTTTAGTTGAGCAATCATGTTTAATGCCGGTGATCATGTGTCTAGCAGCTTGTGTTGCAACTGAATACGGTGAAGTTATCATAGTGTACAAACAAACGCGATGATAGCGGGTGAAGGTATGAAAGTCAGAAGGCAGCAAAAGAGCTGGATAACCTTTACAAAGATGACTTAGTAATGGCAAGTGGAGACTATGACGACCTAACGTTAAAACCAATATGACAAACAAAAGAATTGCTATGCAATCGGACTGCATATGTGTGCATGGAGCTTAAACGCTACCGGGCGAGTTGTCAACAGGACCTCCGTGTAGGTTATGTTTCTAGCACAGATGTTGTGAGAGTAAATAAAAACCCTGTCCTTAGACCCAACTCGTGAGCACCCAACGTAAAATTGGCTGTGAGAGAAGGACTGCTCCCGTAAATGCAGATCTGCGATGCTAAGTGTCTGTACTTGTGATTTGTTAATGGACATAGCAAAGCAAATCTTCACGGGAAATTGTGAGCGACGAACGTTGATTGGTATGCTTTCGTCTGACGGAAGAAGATGCATTCTGGGAATCAGAGCGACTTCCCCCTTGCCGCAGCCAGTTTCAATGGTCGCCTCAATCATGTTCGGAGAAAGGGGTTTAATAATGAGGCGAGTCCCGTTGCACTGTTTAGGTGGGACCAAATTCCTGATTAGCATAATCGGAGCACCAACTTTGAGCCGAAAAATATGAGGTGGGAGTCCGGACGGCTGAAGGGAGTTCAAAACTTCTATGGGATACTCAGCTAATTCAGATGGATCGGAAGTTCTGTCGATGGACTTATAAACATGACATTGCCCGGCAATGCAATCTAACAGTTTAAGGTTGATGGAATCAACTGTACAGCTCTTCGGTGGCAATTTGGCCCTCCCAGCAAGACTGCATTTATCAATTCATCCGGTGATTCAACAGTGGTGGCAAGGTGATCCATCTGCACAAAACCCTGTGTGTCAGATGGCATTTTCCCCTCCCCAAGAGCAAGAAGGTCCTGTGCGAAGTCAGCGGATCTGGAGTCCCCATTCAAGTAGGCACGCATGTTCCTGCTCAGTTTAAGAGTCTCCACGTGGCGCCAAAGGGCAGACGACTTCAGGCAGGCGCGGACAGCGTCAGCACGTGTACCTTTAGGAATAACAGGTAGAGTCTGCCTAAAGTCGCCTGCGAGGAGAAGGGTTACTGCACCCATGGGGTCGGAGGAGTCGGGGATGTCTTTGAGACTTCGGTCAAGTGCCTCAAAGGCGCCCTTGTGTGCCATTGTGCACTCATCCCAAACTATAAGTTTGCATCTCCGCAGAACTTCAGCCTGTGGCGAATTCTTTATTATGTTGCAGAGAGGAGTTTGTGACCGGCATAGATCAAGCGGCAACCTAAAAGCCGAATGAGCGGTTCTACCTCCAAGTAGCAACGTTGCAGAAATCCCGGAAGATGCGACCGCAATAGCGATCTCCCCACTACGCCGTACCTCTGCCAGGACTAATTTAGTAACAAAAGTTTTGACAGTTCCTCCGGGCGCATCTAAAAAGTATATACCTCCACTGGAGCCGTTTGCCCTCTCTGTTATGGTAGTGACAGCAAGCCTCTGATCAGGTAGAAGTTTCGGCTCGTTTTCGGTAATGTATGCGTTCAGCCCCTCGATGGAGTAGGATGTTTTCCGCAATAACTCAGTTGGTACAGTGTCAAAACCGTCTCTGAGTGGTGGTAGTAAACCGTAAGTTGGTAACGAGGCACCTCCCAGTTCGAAAAAAACATCTTCTAGGGTCACCAGCGCTCTGTTGTATATGAAGTCAGTGAAACTGCATTCAACTCCTGGGCTGTTACGCTGAACGGAGAACAGCACATCCTCTGACATGGATTCTCTGTACTTTAGCCAGAGCGACAGAGGATCGCTTAGTTCACATCGCAAAAGCAAAATGGCGAACAGCGTTCGAAGTCGTGATGGCGTTCTGAGAAGATCACCCTCCGCCATGGCTGCATCCCATTGGGAGTCGTCTTCAAGCAATCCCAAACGCAAGCATGCCTCTCTATCAGACTGGCACTTTATACCGTTGAGAGTGCGAATATCTGTGAAACTCGTTGGCCCAGCAATTTCATGAAGTAGAAGGCGGAGGTAAAAGCACTCCTGCTGGCTGAGGGGCACAGTATAAACGCGTTCAAGGCAAGAGTTAACCTTACATCGGGATAACACTCGACAGGGTCGCCAGCCTATCGCTGAACCCACCGGTTGTTTGACCACACGTAGTAGGACGGAACTTGGGGGTATATCAATGTTTTGGCAAAAGCATCTGTTGAGCATAATTTAAAGAAAGCCGTTAAGGTTGTGTCTTTGGGGTTTTCCGCAACCTACAGTGGTTTGTGCAGGGCTTTCTAGGGCTCTGGCAGACGCAGTAGAGCGGGCATTTCTAACGCGACGAACAGTGGTTTGTGCAGGGTTTTCTAGGGCTCTAGCAGATGCAGTGGAGCGGGCATTTCTAACACGACGAACAGTTGTCTGTGAAGGGCTTTCTAGGGATCTGGCAGATGCAGTGAAGCGGACATATCTAACGCGACGTACAGTGGTCTGTGCAGGGCTTTCTAAGGCTTTGGCAGACGCGGTGGGGCGGGCATTTGTAAAGCGACGATGAGCGGTTTCTTGGGGTTGTTCCGAAGCTCTAGAGGCGGCTGTAGCCCTAGTATTCCTAAGACGACGTGAAGTTGTTTGTTCGGGGCTTTCTAAACCCCTGGAGCAAGCTTTGGCGGCGGCATCCCGCAAACGACGAAAGGTTTTCTGTGCTGGAGACTGTGAAGACATCAACCTAGCCACGCGGACTGCGTCCTGTAAATTCTGAAGTGAACGTTCTTCAACTGAAAGCCTGGCGCGGCGTGCGGACATGGTTGAAGCCGCTGAAGCCAAACTTTCAGTCCGCGCAGCGGCGCTTTCCGTATATAAGCGAGCAGCTGAGCTCGAGGCCATCCGTGAAAGACGCAAAGAAGTCTGTTCAGGGGTTTCACTTCCCCTCGCTGCTCTAGCAGCTGAGGCAGTAGCCGTGTGCCGTCCCAACAGTTTCCTCCTTTTAGGTGGCATCCAAACAGTAAAAAAGTCAAAGAGGGTAAAGCTTAAAAAGAGATTTCGACAAATCCAAAACGAAAAAACGTGCACTGCTAACGTAGACACAAAAAGGGGAACATCCAGTAAAATGAGTTCAGATGTTACTAAAAGGGGAACTCGAAACTAACAAAGTGGAATTTTAAAAAGGTAAACCAAGGGTAAATCCAAAAAGAAATGGGTTTTTAGTATAATTGGTTAACGTGTGGGCGGTTGGGTTGGAACTATAAAACAAAGAAGCAGCTAGAACACGTAATCAACAAGTTCCTGTGTCCGAAGTAGGCGAATAAAGTAAGCCAAGTGCGTGCACGCGGGCAACAATAAACGCAAAAGTGTGAAAGCACGCCCGAGTCACGCAAAAGAGGTGGTTGACCTTGAACGCGATTACACATAAGCTGACGCGCGATCACGCGGGCGTTATAACGTGTGAGAAATCCTGCGCGTTGATTGGACAGGCCCCAAGGTCAAGCTCTGTGAAAGCGACCAATGGGCTTGCAGCAGTCTCGGTATCGACACGCGGACTCGGTTGTACGCAGCTGTGTGTGTAAGGAAGTTACAACAAAGATTGATCCCCGTGCAGCTACGGTTATTTTTGCCACTGAAATTTGACACACATAAAGGCGATATTAAGCCGCAAGTGTGTCGTAAATTTCATCTGAATCAAACCAAAACTGTACATGCTGTGCCAGTGAATGTGTGTTCAGAGGGCTAAATCCTGTCCCTTAGTACTCCCTGGTCAAGCGGCTTTGACAGTCTTGCAAAGAATTTGGTACTTGTTAGATAGCCAAGCGTTAGTGCTATCAGAAACTGGACCATTTGCTTTGTTTTGGTGGCTCGGTAACAAAACATCGTCCAAAGACTGCGAAAAATTTGAATAATGGCCCTTACCCATGCTTTCAAATTGATTTCGTGCAAAAACAATTGTGTTTTTCCAATTTTTGGCGCTGTCAGAACCAACGCCGGGCAATTTTACGTAGTCCTGTGAAGTCTTGTTGAAATCGATTAAAAAATGTAGGAAATCCGATCCCATATATAAACGAACAAACACAGACACACAACCTGGGTTTTATAATAAGTATGATTTATATATATATATATATATATATATATATATATATATGTATACACACACACACACATGTATCTCTGTGTGTGTGTGAGTGCGTTTATGTTCGTGTGTTTTATATATAGATAGATAGGTCGGGGGAATTGTAAACATCTTGTAGAAATATATGAATATATTTTATATACAAATCTATTGAAACACGTGTATCCGAACAAATATATTAATATATTCCTGCCCTAGAAATTACACATTCTCTCCATTGATAAATAGATAGGTAGATAAATTGGAAAGGTTTATAATAGCTATCTCATTATATAAATATATATGAAAACATTAATATATATAGCTAGCAAGCTAGCTAGCTAGCTAGATAGATAGATAGATAGATAGATAGATAGATAGATAGATAGATAGATAGATAGAATAAGATTTAGAAAATATTAATAAGGTTAAGCTAGCTTGCTAGATAGATATAAAGTATTAAGATAGATGCGTAGATTTGTTTGTTTGTTTGTTTGGGGTTTTATGGCATATCAACCGCTATGGGTTATTTAATGCCAGATCCAGTATTTACTAGATATATCAAAAACGTATAGTTGGCAACATCATTGTTTCAAAAATGAATAGCTGGGAACATCATTGTTTCAAAAGAATGTATCCCTGGCAACATCATTGTTTCAAAAACGTATATCTGGCAACATCATTGTTTCCCATCACATTTTAGGGGTAAGGTGTTAGTATATTTAGTGTAGGGTTTGGGGGGAATTTAATTGTAAGTTGTAGTTGTTTTGGGATGGGTTAGATGTGATGGGGCATGACATGACCAGCCGATTGGTCGGATCGACGGCCTTTTGGTTGGACGTAGTTTATCGTCATATCCAGGACGCGGATTTAGTTTATCGTCATACCCAGGACGTGGACACACCTTGGGATTTCACTATTTTCCCATAGCTGGGACCCTAACAGGTGCTACCACCCCGGGTCAGGGTGGACCTGGGAACATCAGCACTTAAGAGGTGGTTCCACGCTCCTCAAAACCTCCTGATCAGAGGTCTTGCTGTTGGATGTAGTTTACCGTCTTACCCAGGACTCAGATTCAGTTTAACGTCATACCCAGGACGTAGATGCGTAGATAGATAGATACATAGATACGTACAGACATATTAGGTACAAATCAATTGACAACGACATACATTAATCAGCTGAAATTGGAATATATATGAAATCTGATAAATCAACCGATAAATCTTCCACAGCTCTGGAAAGACTACAAGTTACTAATATCTCCACTTTCTTACTTGCAACTTGCGATAATCCATGAAAATATTTCAATCTATTTTTTTTTATCTCTCTCATCATCAAAAATCATCATCACCTGGGAGAGTTTTGATCGATTCCACAGACTTACATCATTTCTATCTGTAAACATATGTGATGATTATATAGAAAGAATGAAATATATATTTAAATTATGCAATTCGATTTAAGGAAAAAGAAAACGTATACTTGTGTTTTTGAATATGCCTTTGGATTACTAGTAACTCTCTCTGTTCTTTGGAATAATCTTCTATCACTCTGCGGAGTTTCCTTTTCAGTCTACCCACGAAAACGAATCCAAACTCTGATGTAATTCTTTTCTCTGTTTTCTTCTCAATTTTTGTCTCCTCGTTACTCAATTTTTCTTTTTCTTTTTCTTCATACTTTGACAATTAAGCCTTCCAACTTGCCAAGCTCAACCTGTCTCTCTGGGATGTAAATTTATCGTCCGATACGCACTTTAATTAAGTCCAATGATAAAAGCGACTCGCTCTCTATTTATGTTTATCGTTCTGTCTCTTTTTTTCTTTTTATTCAATTTGTAAAATCCACCTTTAGATTTCTTCCTGATCGTCTGTTCTTGCTCCAATGTGCGGCGAAGAAGTGAACGGTTTGATCGTTAGTCGAGGCTCACAAACGAACTTCGCGAATAAAAAAGAAAAAGTAAAGAAAAGGCGACGGTTTGTTTCATTATGACGGAAACATTTTTAGTGTGCCTTCTTTAAATCCTCTTTGTTTATTCTATTCCATTTTATTGTCTAATTCTCTCAGGGCGGAACCAGATCTGGAAGAAAATATATATATTTTTTCTCTTGCTTCGCGTGAAACGGCAACATTTTTATGATCACATATTAGTGTCGTCCTCGTCAACTCCATTCTCATTTCATTCTTTCCTTGTTTAATTATTTCCTTCGTTTTGCTGTTGCTGTTTTGTCTTTTCAATAGTTACAAATCAATATTGGAAGAAATCTGTATCTGCTTTCAAGTTACGATGGAAAATTCTCAAAATCAAGTAGCAAAATGGAAATATCACAGCAATATTTTTAACAGATACCGGGAAAGATGACACCAAAACCTGAATTAGCATTGGAATTTCAAATTATGCCTTCTGAAAGCTGAAAAGAATTATTAAGAATCAAGAAAATTTTCTTAGAACTGTTGCGGGAATCACCACTTTTGTTGAGATTTGTACATCCTTTTTCAGTAAATATTTAATGCCCCCAGGTATATTTGACCCACAATCAATACTAGCAAACTCATGAGAAACAAGGCGAAAATAGACTCGAAAACATGGACTTTAAACGAACAAGTATTAATAAATACATTCAAGGGAAGCGTTACATAAAACCAAATGAAAAATGAAGTTAAAGTTGTGAAGAGTTCAAACCAAAACTTCGATATGTCTCTGGGGTACTTAGATTCCGACAGAGCGAGAAAAGAGGATATTGTCGCTACAAAAGCCAAAAAGGAAAGAAATAGAAACTTTCAAATTTCGCGCTGCCTGTGATTATCGTCAGTGGGTGGTGGTAATCCAACAGAAGCAAAGAAAAGACTGCCGAATACTTATGCAGCTAAATCTCATGCCATATATATATATATATATATATATATATATATATATATATATATATATATATATATATATATATAGTACTCGACTCTCCGGTCGGATTATGGTGTTGAAGGGCCAAATACAGAGACCTGGTGCACTAAGTGCCACAAGGCCCCCAAACGACACTCCGCAGGTTTAGAATTCAGAGTTGTCCTTCTCCTAGACCATAGCTGGATGGAGAAGAAGAGGGTTCACACCTTTCCCAAGGGTATTAGCACGTAAGTGAATGTAATGGATTCGACTGGAATTCGAATATATATATATATATATACAGTGTAACCCGGATATAAGAGAGTTGTCGGAACCGGAGAAGAAGTCTCTTATATCCGGGTTTATTTTATATCTGGGTTTGGTCTATTATATATACATTAACACAGGCTCTAATTTGGGACCAGAGAAAATCTCTCTTATATCCGAGTTTATCTTATACCAGGGTCTCTTATATCCGGGTTACACTGTATATATATATATATTTAGATATTCTGCGAAATATTTCTATTTCGGTTTTAAGTAACCTATAGAGGTAGATATACCGCTAAACAAAAGCGCCCATTGTCTGATGAAAATAATATTATTATTTTTATCATAAGTAGCAGTGCTCTTACATGAAATTCTAGCATCCATTGTTCCAGACAAAGCACTTTGGTTTAAATGACTAACAAGTAAATATTAAAGCCGGAATGTAGTCTATCTTTGCATTCAACAAAGCAGAAACACTACATCTTATAAGATTTCAAATTCATTATGCTTCTAATCAGCAATTTCACCGGGTTCACATTTTCCCGCCAAATCCACTGGTTGACAGGGCATTGCAAAGAACAAGCCAACAGTGCAGGCTGTAATCAGCATTTCTCGACGTTAAGCAAGCAGAAATAACAGGTGGCCAACAAAAATAGGATATTCATCTGTAATTAGAGACAGAATGTAATCACAATGTGGGAAATTATGTCGATATAAGAAAGCTTTCGAAGAAGTCTTCAATTGCATGCGCAGTTTGAAGCGTGACTGTCATTTACTGCGAGTCTTTCGTTGCGTGGAAGGGATTGCGTTAGCCCGAAAAGCTTTCTCCATTGCGGAGTTGTTCTGTGAGTACTTATTGGAAAATAGATGTACATACATATACAAAACGCGGTGGTAAAAAAATCTGACCAAATGGTAAAATATCAGATTTTACTTTTGGAATACCGACTTAAATTAATATGACGCGTGCGTCCCTTGAACATATATATATATATATATATACATATATATATATATATATATATATATATATATATATATATATGTACATGTGTGTGTGTGTGTGTGTGTGTGTATATATGGGTGGTTATGTAATATATATATATATACATATATATATATATTTATATATATATATATATATACATAAAAGTGAACATTGAAGTCAGCACTCAGAGGCGACACGCTGCTTCATGCTCGGCGCAATCATCAGGCGGCCTGACCATTGCGTCTAGCATGAAGCAGAATGTCGCCTCTGTGTTTTAACTTCAATGTTCACTTTTTTATTTACATACGCTCTATCTCTGATATTGAGTACTTTATCCCATAGATATATCACACCTTAAAACTATATTTCTTCATATATATATATATATATATATATATATATATATATATATATATATATATATATATATATATTACGGATATAAATCTAGAACGAAGTTTGAAAGCCGCGCCTAAAAGGTATAGACAACAAAAAAGTGCTCAATACAAGATTCAAATTCTATATTGTAGAGCAAAGATATTTAAGAAAAAGCTAAAATGCCAACGGACCTCGCAACCAGGATTTTGACCATGTTGTCTCCTCAGGCAAATGGAAGGATGTACAAGGCAAAGAAAACTACTCCAATATACCAGAGCATCGGAAGTGAAGGGTAAATATATGACAATGGGATAGACGAGAAAGGGGAGAAAAAATATATATTTCAGCCATATCACGTTGAAACATTGATTCTCGTCAGATCACCGAAGTTAAGCAACGTTGAAACTGGTCAGTAGCTAGGTAACTAGATGGGGGACCGCTTTGGAATAGCAGGTGCTGTAACCTTCGATGTGTGTGTGGTGTGATGGATAATGGCTTCCAAGTTCAGATTTCGAATTCCAGTCGAGTTCGGTATATTCGCTTACGCACAATTAGCCTTGGGAAAGGTAAGAAGACATCTTCCCCACCGCCATGCTCTGCTTTAAATAAGGAAATAGACTGGTTGCTATCGTTGGCAGCCAATCTACAGCAGAAATCTACGGCAAACTACCGTAGGAATTCTTCTGCTAAGTCAGTCGTAAATATGACTGAAAAGAGACGCAAGCTGTCACTGAGAATATGAGAAAACTACCATTAAAGTGGGAGAATAATAAAAGAATAAGAATTAAGAAGACAAGGTAATGATTGTCATGGCATTAAAATTTTTAAAGGCCAAAGTTAACTCGGTAGCAAGAAGCACGAAGAGATTTCTACAAGCAGGAAGTGCAGTAGAAGAAACTGTTAGCATAGAACTTACGGTTAGATATAGCCACTTCAATATTGCTGCCAATCTAGTACTTCGCTTGAATTAATAAATTCTAGGTACCATAAAATTCATCAGATCATGGAAGTATTTATAAAAAAAAAACAACTCAGCCACGTTATGTCGGTGTGAAAGGAACTGAAGCCGAGATTTCAGGTCAGGACTAATAATATTGCAGATTCCTCTTTGGAAATTATCAAGAATCTCTAAATTTATAGCAGGAGAACAAGACCTGAGATGTGGCACCAATATTCAGAGGAAGGACGAATAGTAGACATATAAATATCTGAGAGATATTCTGACAAGATAAATTGTCTCGCACGCCATAGTGAATCAACTTCGTTTGTTTAAGAGGAGGCTGGAGGCAACACCGAGTGGCGACAGTCTGTTTCATGTTTTAAAATAATCTTCAGACCATGTGTGTTGAGTTGTGACTCGATTATATGCTGACCAATGGCGTATTATATTTAGCAATGTCAGTGTCTTCTTTTGCATTTACATACTCTCTATCCCAGATAGTGAGCACTTTTACCCATAAATATAGCACACATTAAAACTACCTTTATCATATATATATATATATATATATATATATATATATATATATATATATATATATATATATATATATATGACGTCACACATTATGAAATGGACAAAGTCCGACAATTATTTTAAGATATTTTTATGCTTATACATTCTTTTTATAGATACAAATATTTAAGTAAATGCTCTGTTTTATAATAAACAGTATTAAACAACATTTACCTGCCTGAATGTCCGAGACATTTTCATACAAAATGTCGGAGGACGAAAATTTTCTATAAATTTCTCTGATATCATTCAGACCGGTAAATGTTGTTTAATACTGTTTATTATAAAACAGAGCATTTACTTAAATATTTGTATCTATAAAAAGAATGTATAAACATAAAAATGTCTTTATATATATATATATATATATATATATATATACATATATATATATATATATATATATATATGATGTATAAATTGTCGTCTAAATTACTCAAAAATCAAAATAACACGAATATCTCATTTTAAAGCACCACAGTACAACAAATTTTTGGCGGTCTGGTTTACGTCATGTCACTCTTTTTCTCACAGACGATGCTCAACTGAGCCTACTACAAAATCAAAAGCAAACAACACGAAATTAAAAATTTAATATGACGACAATTTATCTGTCGCACTATGTACACCACCCACACGTGTGTGTGTGTGTGTGTGTGTGTGTGTGTGTGTGTGTGTGTGTGTGTGTGTGTGTGTGTCTGTGTTTGTGTGTGTGTAAAATATTCTCAGAATTAATCTATAGAAAAAGACAATAGGAATACTGGATGTAGTTTTAGACGACGCGTTTCGTCTACTGCTGACGTTTTCAAAGCCAAAAACGAAATGATTTTTTTAACAATGCATCTATACACAAAAAGCAAAATGTTGTTAGTTACTAGAAGAATTTAGAAAGGCTCGTTCATTGGTTCAACTGAAAAATTACTTCACTTACTTGTTATGTTTGAAGATAATTTTTCATATGCAGAAATATTGTTTGTGGTGTTGTGAAGGCGGATTCTACCTTTTTCTTTTGCTTTCTTGATATATTTTTTGTGTATGTAGGCTTTAGAGGGTAGTACGTCTGTTAGGAAAGGTGAGATTGGGGAAAAACCGGAGCATAGATTAATATTTGGATAATATTCAATGGCGGCACTCTCGAGGATTTTCATTCCGAGAGAATTTTCTAATTATCATGAATGTAACATTTTTAAAATCAAAAGTGTAGTTGAATTTATTTCTATGTATGACCAATGCATTTGTCAAATTGTTATTTATGAGGTCCCTTTCGTGTTCATAGATACGATTTTTTTAATTTCTGCATGTTCCTCCGATGTATTTTAAGGATCAATTTTAGCAATTACTTTTATATATGCCTCCTTCTGAAATTGAATTGGCAGATTCAGATTCGATTATATGAATGGTTTTCGAAACGGTGATGATATATATATATATATATATATATATATATATATATATATATATATATATATACACTACAGTTCAAAAGTTTGAGGGGACCTCTGGTAATTTTTAAATTGATCCAAATGTAGTTTTGTACTTTAAATAATAGATCATTATTAGACATGGTTAAAAAATTAGACGTTATTTTTCAGTATAAATTTTATTATGACAAAAAGAAAAAAAAACATTTGATTGATTACTGCAACACAAATTTTTGGCATGCATTGCAAAAGTTTCTCAAAGTAGAAGTTTGATAATTGATCCAATTCTTTTTTCAATGATTAAGAGATTTTTCCAATTTTATTTTTCACTCTTCTGTTAAGTTTATCCTATGCTAATTCTGAGGATGGCTACAAACTTTTGAACTGTATCATATATATATATATATATATATATATATATATATATATGATAGAAATTGTTAGGAGCATTTGATAATTATAATTAAGTAATTCATTGAGTCTGAAAGAAACCTCAACAGAATGCAGAAAGCACTGGACGGCCTCGGTGACGAAGAGGTAGCATTGAAATACGTAAATGCAACCGCCACTTCTACTCCAAGCGTTTCTTTTCTCTCACTTCCCGCTTGAGGAACTCCCTTCGTTTTACTTCCCTGATGACTAAGATCTTCAAAGATTTACATGCAACGTCAATCATCATTTCTATCTTCTTGAATCCCATTCCTCTAATCTTCCACAATCCTCCAAGGTTCTTCAATCACTTTCATTTTTTGTAACCCCCTGCGTACTATTGGCATTCCTGCCTTACTTTGGGTGAAATGATTATAAAAGATATAGGATTCATCCCAAAATTGGTCGCGCTCACTCTGGATAAATTTCGAGCCATGTCTCCATAGCTCTCCCCAAATGCCCACAGCTACTTGATATTTGTATGTTCAGTATTTAGCGTGTGAATAGATTTCTCTACTACGTCCAATAAATTGTCGAGTGGGTTCATGCCAGACGAATGTGATAGCCACAAGCATTCTCTGGAAGTCCCAAGAATGCCCTTCAAAATAATTATTAATATCTGCGCTGGAATAACCTTTTCCTTTACATAATGTAAACCTTATACAAGGCCCAAGAACCAATCAAGGTAGAAGGTTACCGAAGAAGATTGTTGTGTGAGCAGTATGAGTAAGAATTAAAAAGGGTTGTTTATGAGTATAAGAAGGAAAAATAACGATTAACCTTAAACTTGAGCAGGTAAAGATTGTGGTGATCGGGAAAGCATCTTCTCGTGAGTTGGTTCCACACATTGGCAGATCGTGGGAAGGAGCTGTTTCAGTGGAGCTTAATTCTTACAAATGGAATACTATGAGAATTATGGGGGGGTTCTTATTGTGACGGTTCATAGATCTTAGCTTGTGGAATTAAAGGATGTATCTCAACGGAACATTTTTCCATGTAAGCATCGATAGTATAGGGAGAGGCTTGCAACGGTTTGTTTTTCCAAAGGGGTTGGAGGATGTAATATAATTCATCACGCACAATGTCGTGTACGTGATTTTGGACTGCATCAAGACAGTAAAGTGAAGATTAGGTAGCTTCAAACCAGATATAGCATCAGTGATAATTTTTTAGCCTGATCTAGCTTTTGTAAAAGTATAGCATACCAATAATAATCGAGTATTTACTGGAGATGTACGAGAGAGCGAAAAAATTTTTCAGCAGTGTATGTCATATAGATTGTAAATTAATCTTGGTGTCGAATACATTTGCGTATTCTCGAAACTTCTCAGCGACCTTGAGTGGTTAGTACGTTCGGTTCCCGAACAGGTGACCATGGTTCGAATCTCACTATGAATAAATTCTCTAGGATGATACTTTTGTGATGCTATCGACTCTATACCAGTGTGCAGCACCACCGTTTTGGAATATTCCTAAAAACTATACAACGAGTTGACCCGAAACCTTTGAGAAAAGTCTAGAGAGATCTGTATGGAGGTCATCGATGATTTTGTTGGCATGAACTCACGGGCCACCGTGTTCCAGAGATTGAGTCTTATTCCAACTGTGGATCGCGCCAGTTATTTCATCTCTATCAGAAAATGCAACTCAGGTTCACTCAGTATATCTGCATTAAAAACCATAAATATGCGTGACCAGCGTTCTGCAACTGGGATTGTTTAACCGACTCAGCAGACGTTTTTGCTACGAAATTCGTCGAACATTCAGGCCAATAAATGTAATTAATACTGTTTAACAAAAAAAACATCATTTTCTTAAATTCTTAAATAAATTGTATCTATTAAAATAACGTATAAACAGAACATACATTAAATAATTGTTGAATTTAGTTCATTTCATTATATATATATATATATATATATATATATATATATATATATATATATATGTGTGTGTGTGTGTGTGTGTGTGTGTGTGTGTGTGTGTGTGTTTAAATAAAAAGAAAGAACAGTAAGATAGGTAATCCGGTGTTCTTATTGATATTTTTATTTTTTTTATTTTTTACAAAATAGTGCTAAATGTATATTTACAGAGCATTAATATTATAAATTAACTGATTTAAAATATGTTTTTCGCTACATAATAATAACCATGTTTCAAAAATGGAAGCTAAAAACTTCAAATTTAATTTTGTAATTAAATTAAAAACATTAGTTCCATTTCATCCTCAAGCGAATTTTGGAGTAACTTATCTTTTAAATTTACAGAGTTTTAACTGTAAGGGAAATTCATAATTTACGGTTACCAAGGATACAGAGAAATCCAATCATCCAGACAAGGGGTGGTAGCGTGTTCATATTTATTAACTTTTGTTGTATCAGTTATTTGTTACGTCCGAAAAAGAGGTTGAGTTTAGGTATGGGTGGGGATGTATTTTTCAACGAATTCTGACATCCGTTCAATGCACGTCGTCTGTTTTTTGGGGGTTTTTTTTTAATTTTATTGTTAACGGCAAAAATTCTTTCGGCATTTTTTCTATTTGTATACTTAAAGATTTTTGGGGGATGTTTCGGTTAGAATACGTTTTATTTAACTACAATTTTAAAATATTTTCACTTTTAATTTTTTAATAGACTATATTTCTTTTTAAAACAAGTAAATGTAATCGAATTACTTACAGTATATAAAATTATTTTTCCATATCAAATATAAATATGTATATTACCAGGTCATATTTTTTTTAAATTTATTTAAAAAAAATATCATTTAAGGAAATCTTTTGACAATGGTGACAAATATATATATATTGTTCATTTAGGCAGAAATCCTTCTTTTATACATGTTTCTTTAAAAACAACTGACAATGTACTGTGATTAAGCTTTTATTTAATTTTTCTTATGTTTGTACAAGTGTTTTCTTTGCGGGACATAAAGTGTGTAAAATATGTCTAAATGTTCTGCCTATCCGAGCGCTTTCTGCTATACTTTAGCCATTGTCAAGGATGATTTTATTTTTACTTTTCATCTGAATGTATGGGTTGTGTGTATGTATCTAGTGTTATAGGAATGCTTTATTTCCCAAACGCACTCAGTACATTGTTGGCTCGTTTGTAATTAATGTTATTGAGCGTTGGGCTTTTTCTTTTTTATTGTTAGGAGTGCCATTATTTTTCATTTTTCTCTTACATGTGGATGAAGTTATTATGTTTGTATTTTCTACTAGTATGATTCGGACGGAGTCTGGTAGGTTTGTGTGTGTGTTTAAATGAGTTATAATAGAGCTGTGGTCGAATAGATGTAACGTAAGTCGTCTGAATAGCCATGTAGTAGTGTGAGCGTTGTAGTTATTTATATATTTGGTTTCACCAGAAAGATTACGTTCTGGGTACGACGTTAAACTGCATCCAACAGCAAGGCCTCTGATCAGGAGGTTTTAAGGAAGCGTGGAACCACCTCTTAATTGCTGGTGTTCCCAGGTCCACCCTGACCCGGCGTACTAGCACCTGTTGTGGTCCCAGTTATAGGAAAATAGTGAACTTCCAGGTCTTTTCCAGCACATTGAAACAATGATGTTGCCAAGTACACTTTTTTGAAACAATGATGTTGCCAGTTTTTGATACAATGATGTTACCAGCTATACGTTTTTGATATATTTAGTAAATACTGGATCTGGCATTAAATAGTGGTTGATATGCCATAAAACCCCAAACAACCAACCAACAGAAGGATTATTTTACTATCTATATGATAAATGTGAATGTCAGTGTTTCTCAATTAAAAGGACACAACTCTCTAAATTTCAATAGCTCATCTTAGAGAAATTTTGGATACCCAAGTTTTCAATACCCACGATTATTTTCAGGGAATTTTTAACGGGATTTTTGTGACTTAGTTTTTGTACCATAACAATTTTCATAACTTGGAAATACATTTGGAAATAAACGAAATTAACTGCGAAATCCAGCGAAATTCACCAATGAAATAAAAATAATTGTTTTTACGGAAAGTAAGGATCTACGCACATCAAACTGTCTTTAAATTAAGTGGCGGCAGAAGAATTATCTTTCACCTTTTAAAAGGTAAGCTTAAATATTAATGCAATACTTAAATGCAGCGATCAATTTTGAGTTCTTCTGTAGTTTATTGTTGCCTATCGCAAAAAGAAATCTCCATCAACAGAGGACCAGATTGCAATCAAAAGAGCCAAACCTGGAACGTGGAAAAGAAAGTCCCGTGCAAATGAAAACACAGATAAAACGGCAGCCAGGAGAGCTTCCAATGCTGAGAATATGCAAAGACTTAGGGACTCTCAACCCTCTGAACAAGCCAAAGGCCCAATTAAGAGCCCTCCGCAGAAGCTAGCTTAAATGCTGCCCGATAGGCTTTTGAGCTAGTTGAATATATCGTAAAACCCATGAGAAAGAGAATGTTGCTATATATATATATGTATATTTATTATTAAAAATAATATATATATATATATATATATATATATATATATATATATATATATATATATATATATTATTTATTCAAAAATTATAACATAAACTAGTGGTGATGTTGAATGTAGAATAAAGAGTTTTAAAAGGTTCCAATCAACAAAACAATCCTACATTTAAGATCCTCACTTGATATGACACCAGAAGTGTTGAAACGAAATGGCTACTTTTGTAGTGATTTCTTAACATATTTATGTTATAATTTTTGAATAAATAATATTTGCTTTACTCTGTATAGAGCACTCTTTGAAGAATAGTATCTTATTGGAATTTGTTCCGTCTACACCAATCCTATACCTGTATTACTTATCTTTTGACTTATCCTTTTCACTACTATAATCATTTTCAATGTACAATAGCATTAAATCTTATATTTAACGTCATTTTACTTTTCAACTAATTTCTGTTCAACTCCTTTATATTGAAATACTTATTTTGCAAAAAACTACCAGGTATAAATTTAAAATCCTAAAATAACTTTAACAAAATGCGTTCGCGCGTGTTTTAAAAATCACCATCACAAAGGAATGCTGATTTTATCGCAGTTATAATAAGTTTGTCTTTTTAATTTACCCTTGAGGGTATTCTTTCTCTCATCTGGATATATATATATATATATATATATATATATATATATATATATATATATATATAATCCGGGTTGGTTTATAATCCATGTGAATACTATTAATACAATATATAATATTAAATATTAAGACTGATTCACATATAGATATATAAGTTTTAATTAAACAGAGCAACATATTGTTTATA
>OZ038480.1:93341823-93351823 GCA_964036315.1 Acanthosepion esculentum | reverse complement strand
TTGTAACACAAAGACGAATAACAGACTCGAGGCGACGGAGATGTGGTTCTCACCAGTCGAGGGTACAACTAAATGCACCGAAATGAAGTTGCATCAAGGATTGGCATGATATCCTTAGCGTCCTTCTGTAAAACCACATCTCCGACGGCCCGAGTCGCTTCTTCATCTTTGAGGAAATCGTCCGACATTCGCTGCCGTAAAGGACAGATGTCACCTAACAGCTCAGTATTCTTTTCTTTGGTACCAAAGAAATCCTCCTGTGCCACATTTTTTTGCTCTTTTCTTTTTCTTCATCTTTCTTTTCACTTTTCTTTTGTTTTTATTTGATTGCTGCTAGTATTTTTTTTAGTTTTCCAAGTACTTTTTTCTAATTGAAGCGAATCTAATGTCTTTATATACAGTGTAACCCGGATATAAGAGAGTTGTCGGGACCGGAGAATAAGTCTCTCATAGCCGGGTTTCTCTTATATCCGGGGTTGGTTTATTATATATACATTAACACAGGCTCTAATTTTGGACCAGATAAAATCTCTCTTATATCCGGGTTTCTCTTATACCCGGGTTACACTGTACCTTTTTTGTGCTTCTACTTATTGCATTTCCTTTCTTCCTTTTTCTCTGAATATGAGGGTTTTTCAAACATTCACGACTACTACTTATTTATATTAATAACGGACAACAGTTTTTAATTGGATTAATATATTGAGAGGCTAGAAGTTATTTAATTCATTCCATGTCTGCCGAATCATTTTGCTTAGGGGAACAGTAACTTCGCAGAATGCAAACTTGCATGAATATGCTCTTTTAGAACAACTTGTCCACGAAGTTACAACATTCATATACATTTGTCGTGACACCATATTCACCTTTGAAGGGATCGATAATTTTACCGCCTTCAATACTTGTCCAATCATTACTCTACCTTCAACATATTCTTTTCTATTTAATGTTGGTTGACAATTTTCCAGAAAGACTAAATCGGTTCCAGGTGAAAATCATAGATTCTGTGATATTTATCTTCGCTAATTTCGTTTAAAATAGTTATAAACATGAATTTAAGGTACTGTGTTTTGTTTTCTGCATAAGCCTTCACCGCGATAATCAAATCATATATGCGAATAGTCTGACTGTTCGGTCCAAAGAACTGTACAGCAGGAATCTCATACGCTGAACATAAATCAAAGTATTATAGTGAAATTCTTATATTTCATAATCTTATGATTTTAATGAAAAACAAATGACACTTCAGAATTCCAATTTAGAAGTTTATACAAAACAACAGACTCTAGAGTTGGGACTATTCGCTGAAATGTGTTTATATAATATATTGTAAAATTGAAGCTAAACATTGTTGTAGATTTTGATATAATATATTTACAGCATTAAATAAAAAAATCTTGATATTTTGTGAATGTGCAATATGCAGAGAATAGCGCCCGACAACAATGTGTTCTAGCTTTAACCTGTGAAATTTTCACGTTTTTCCTATTGTAAATTTCTGGTGAATCTTAATTCTTCACTTAATGTTTGAATAAGCTCAAGAAGTGTTCTACAATGAAATATACGTAGAAATTGCCCTATCGCATCATTAAATATTTGAGTTTAACAAATTTAACAAAATCTTGCAATAACAATCATAAATATGAATGCTGGTCGTTATTTTAAAAAATAGAGAGGTACAAATGAAAATAATTAAAATTGGAAACTTTTTCCATTTCACTGAAACAGACGTTAAACACTTCTATCTTCCCTTCCTTTATTTAATTTTCCCACTGAAATCAAATAGAGTTTTTGATATGTCGTTTGTCTTCTCACGCGATCAAAACGGAATAGTCCATTATTTATGAGGTATTGGCTGGGCATTATGGTCGTGCGAACTGAGAAGCTAACGAAGGTAGGGACAAGCAAACAAGCAAAGTTATTATAAGATGTTTAGAACATATATTTATAAAGTTTTTTTATTGAATAAAAGTACGTATATTTTAAATGAAATCAATACATTTTGCAGAAATATGTTTCTAATCAAATGTAAATGTGCTTCGTTATTAACCTCGGAAAAAGATGAAACTAGTTTGATAATATAACGCCGATGTCGGTATTAAAACAGGCGCATTTTCGATGACATTTAACAAACACATTTATCTTACTGTCGCTTTGCTGGAGTTTTCTTGAAATAACAATGACTGACTGGTCAAAGATCTGGATCATGTGACAACTCTACCTTCGAAAAGTGAAAAGGAAAAATACTTAAGAAAGACATTTTGTGTCATCCTAATTACAGAGAGATGCTTTTACTCGGCAGACAGATCTGAAGATAGACGCGCCAAGAGCCGTCGGCGACTTGACCAATCAGCAATTAGCGTCGACCAATTTTATTTTATGATAGGCGACAACATTGGCTCCAAGGTCTTTGGTCATCGCGTACCTATTGAAGTGAAATGGACATTTCATTCGTCATTGCCACAAACAAATTCAGTTCCAAACTTTAGTTTCGTTCGAATTGCAAACTGGAATGCCACGTAGATGTAGAGTTCTTTGTTTCGATTTACTCCTGTCTTCAAATTTGTCAGCAGAAAATCTATTATCTCATTCTTGTTTTTAATTTTCTCTCTCTCATTTTTTCAGTCATTCTTTCATTTCTTTAGTTCGATATTTCTGTTTTTTTTCTTTCGTTTTGTTATCATTTATTTTTTCCTTCGTTTTTATTTCTCGTTAAGCGCTCAATCTTTCTTTCGAAAAAACTTTTCTTGGCCATATCTTTCTTGTCATTATTAGTGTTCCTTCTTTCTTTTTTTCTTTCTTTATTTATTCCTTTATTATATTATATTATGCGTTTAGTCATTTTTTACATCTATTTTCACTTTGTTTATTGTTCTTTTTTATCCATTTTTCAAACTACATTTCATAATTGTTCGGTTTATCTTTCTTTCTTTCATTATTTTCTGTTATGTTGTCATCAATTTCTTCATTCTTTCCTTTGGCATTTTCTGTCGTTTTATGATCCTTTATTTTTTCTTTCTTTTTTGCTTGTCTTTTTTATTTCATTCGTTTATTTTTCATTCTTATTTGGCACTCATTTCTTCATCATTTCTTTCCTTTAATATTGATTTATTCTTCTGCTTGTTTCTTTCTTTCTTTTTTGTTAAGAGTTCCGTCATTACTTCATTTTTCTTTGTTTTTGAATCCCTTTTCACTTCGTTTTTCTTATTGTTCATCCTTATATATTTTTCCAAATTTCCTTTTATAATTCTTTCTTTCTTTATTTATTTCTAGTTATGTGTCCTGATATTCCTTAGTCATTTCTTTCATTTGGCATTTGCTTTTTTCTTTCGTTTTATTATCGCTTTCTCTTTCTTTCTTTCTTTCTTTCTTTCTTTCTTTCTTTCTTTCTTTCTTTCTTTCTTTCAGCTTTTGCGCTCGTTCATCGTTTCGTCATTCCTTTCGTTGGATATTTTTCTTTACTTTTATTATCGTCTGTTAGTTATTTTTTGTCTGTCCTATTTATATGTTGTGATAGAAATTCTCTTACGTCTACAAAATTTCTGTATACACAACATTTTCAGATAGATATTTTTCTAAGATTACGTTCGTCATTAGACTAAGTTCTACTGGAATTTTCTACTCTGGAAATAGATGCATCGACATGGCCATGAGAGAAACATCTGAAAAATCTTCTAATGTTTGTATTATTATTATTATTATTATTTTTATTATTATTATTATTATTATTATTAATAATAATAATAATAATAATAATAATAATAATAATAATAATAAATTCAGTGAATTTATTTTTCACTGGATTAAACAATTCAGTGCTGTTTTGTAATTCAGTATTATTTTGACTTATTTGCATAATTCTATAATTTAATTTTCGGATCAGCGCAACTAATGTTTTCTAATGAAAAATGGTAGATAACAGCAATTGTTGTGGGAAATACGATCGTAACTAACGTTGCCGGGCGTACAGTTATTAAATGGGTATTTACAATGAACTACATCCGAGAGAAGGGCCTTTGATCGGGTGATTGGAGGTTGTGAGGAGCGTGGAACCACCTCTTAATTGCTGTTGTTACCAAATCCACCCTGACCTAGGGTGGTAGCACCTGTTAGGATCCCAGCTCTTGGCAAATAGTGAACCCCCAACCAAAAGACAATAAAAGTATAAAAATAGATTTTAATGGTGAAGATGCCAACAATACATTTTAAAACAAAATGACCAGCAATACATTTTATTGTAGAATTGCCAACAATACATTTTATAGGAAAATTGCCAACAATACATTTTATAGGAAAATAGCCAACAATACATTTTATAGGAAAATTGCCAACAATACATTTTATAGGAAAATTGCCAACAATACATTTTATAGGAAAATTGCCAACAATACATTTTATAGGAAAATTGCCAACAATACATTTTATAGGAAAATTGCCAACAATACATTTTATAGGAAAATTGCCAACAATACATTTTATAGGAAAATAGCCAAGACAATTGATCTGTCGTTGAAGCCATAAAATTATGTTCAAAATATTTAGATTTCGGCATTAAATAAACCATAGAGGTTGATATGCTGCTAAACAAATCCAACCAACCAAATATGGTGTGAAAAATTGTTACGCAAATTAAATCTTACCGCTTATGTTATTAATATATATTTACGAAAGTTTATGGTAATTTGCTAAGCGCACCTTATATGTGGTACAAGGCCGAAAGATAGGGCACATAGTGAGGGTCGAACTCACTATTCAGTCGCAATGGTCCTAGCAAGACATGCTTGCGAACCATTACACCACGTCGAGATGCCCAAGTTTATTGTAATATGAATGGATTTTCTTGTGCCGCAAGTGGAATAAACGTTGCTCCTCATTTCATATGGGAGAACTTCCCAGTCCCAATGCCAGACATGGTCGCGGGGACTAAGCAAATCTGTTTGTTATTGGTGCATATGTATATATATGTGTATAGCCCTCCCCACGTATGGCACTTCTGTCATATCCTGCCTTAGGGGAGAGAACGGGTAAATATGTATGTGTTGTTTTGCTCTGCTGGTGTAAGGTGGAGACGCACATCGAAAATTTAGCCTTACGCGATTTTATAAAAGATTGCACTTTCTGTTTTTTTAACGAAGCTTATAAACTGCATCATTCGCTTTTAGTATGTACTTGGGGCATGGGACTTTTTAGTCAGTGTAAAAAGGTATCCTTGTAGGAAAAATACAATCGTTATTACACAGAAATAATACGACAAATATGTTTGCAAATTTGTATTTACTCAACCGCCAACGAGGACAGGTTGTGACACAAGGTCGGTTTAATATGGGGAGCCCGAGCGCGTACACATGGTCTAGGAACAAAAATTGCCCGTGCTCCCGCAACTGTCGGTTGCACTGGTCTCGGTGCGAGCATTGATCCCTCTCTCTGGTGCAATGAGAGAGCGCAGCCTCGGGAAGCTCTTCCCCAGGGATGGGTACCTCTCAGTATAATTTTTCCTCAAAGACAGAGACGCAACTGAGAGATGATAAATAGGGTGTTACAAACTACTCGAGAGCAATTTATAAACAAATGTTTGGCAATAAAAAGGAAGTTACATATCGATTCGTGTCACCCAAGATAACGTTCTTAAAAACATATTTAAAAAATAAAACATTAGGAAATAATGGATGAGATAGATAATCAAATAAAATAAGAGTAATGTCGGTTTAATGTGGGGAGCCCGAGCGCGTGCACCTGGGCTAGGAACAAAAATTGCCCGAGCCCCCGCAACCGTCGGTTGACCTGATCTCGGTGCGAGCATTGGTCCCTCTCTCTGGTGACATGAGAGGGCGCAGCCTCGGACAGCACTTCCACAGGGCTGGGCACCTCTCAGTATATTTTTTCCTCGGTTGCGACTGCGTTCTTTGACGGAGCCGCCACTGAGCGCACTCTGCCCAAAGACAGAGACAAAACTAAGAGATGATAAATAGGGTGTTACAAACTACTTGAGAGCAATTTATAAACAAATGTTTGTGAATAAAATGGATGTTGCATATCGATTCGTGTCACCCAAGATAAAGTTCTTGAAAACATATTTAAAAAATAAAACATTAGGAAATAATGGATGAGATGGATATTCAAATAAAATAAGAGTAATGTCACAGACAAAGACACGTCATAAACATTTCTCTGAAAAATTTAGAACGTATTGGTGAATAATAAGTATGTCAAGAATCATTGCAAAATTTATATTGATTCGAACAGATTCCTTACTTGACAGGTGCTAAAGAGTCTCTATTTATTCAAAGCGGTATGATATTGATCATGGAGCTACGATGGAGTAATGGATAGCAGCACGGATTCAGAAATCGGAGAGACGTGTTCGAATACTAGTCCCGTTCATTACATTCACTTATGTACTAATAAGCTTGGGAAAGGTATAAATCAATCTCTAAATAGCAGGAGATATTGTGACCTATATATTGGTTGGCGACTTGTCTAGGAGAAGGAAAACACCGAATTCAAACTCCAACAGGCCGTATTGCCCATAAAACACCACTGTTTCTGTCACTGCAGTAGATGCTCTGCTCCTAGGATTCTCGGGGATTTCTGATCGGGATATAGGTCGCTTAAAAGAAATTAAATGATTGCGACGGTTTCTGGTTCGAATATTTTAAAAGTCGTTCGGACAAATATTCTAGTAAATTTATTTTCACTGTTTCCTCTAATACATTCTCTAAGATGAATATATTAAAACTGACGAGGATATGAATGTGAGGCTTCCAAGAAGGCTCGCTTATCAGTTCAACCCTCTTTCTGTTTTATATTCAATCGTAGTTAACTGGAGCAGCAAATGATTTGTAAATTTTAACGCCTCTAAAACAAAACTACTTTCATTTAACGACAGTAGAGAAACTTTTCTGTCTGCTAACATTAAATACTCCTCCTATATGGCAGTGAATGTTGGACAACCTCTTTGAAGATGAAGAAGAGACCGGATGCAACAGAAATATGCTTCTACAGAAGGACGTTGAGAATACATTGGACCAGTTATGTGAGCAACGACGAAGTTTTAGAGAAAATGGAAACAAAAAGGACACTTATACATAACACCAGGGAAAAACATTTGAAAGTTCCGAGCACATAATGAGGAAAGATGGCTTGGAAAATTTGATACACACAGGACAGATTGAAAGAAAGAGGAACAAAGGAAAATAATGCATAACCTACCGAGCGAGATTTAGTAAAATAAAAAGAAAAAATGTATTAAGATTTACAAAGGACAGGCAATTGTGGAGTACCATGATCGCCAATGTCCAGAAGGAGCACGCCACATAGTTGAAGAAGAAGAAGAAGAAGAAGAAGAAGAAGAAGAAGAAGAAGAAGAAGAAGAAGAAGAAGAAGAAGAAGAAGAAGAAAAAGGAGGACGAGGACGAGGAGAAGGAGGACGAGGAGGAGAAAAGATATGAAGAATGTGTTAAAGTGTTCTGAAGAACTGTTGGAATAAAGAAAATAAGTAGTTTCAGAATTTCATCAATAATATTTTCATGCTCACCACTAAAACAAAAGGATGACTACTCCTTTCTTTATTAGTATGACAACTTGTACTACTAATGTTAACAATGTACATTTAATCCGCTTATCTTAGTTTGATAGGGAGATAAATGGAGGGAAATTAAAAAAGATTGATTTTATTACCAGAGTCTAGAAAATAGCCTGGAGGGGTGCATAAATCTTGGAATTTATTATTTAGCTTCAGGCCGAAGAGCCACTAAAAGATGCCAAACGCGGGAACAGTGAGGAACATTCAAAGAAAAGTAATATCGGAGAAAAAAAAACATTGTTTCTCGGAGCTTAAAAGACACGTAGAATGCATGGCAAACGAAAAGTCCTAGAAACAAAAGCGTGGAAAAACAGTGAATAGTTTAAAAGCAAAAAGGAAAAGTTTTATCAGCCCAGACCAAATACGCCAAGACAAATTACAGCAAACAAAAATAAATAAACCAGCCCCCAAATAACAAAACAAAACAAAAAGAACCAAATCTCACATTTGTCGACTAGTTTGTATATCGTAACGTTTGGGAATATAGCAAGCTCTGGATGAAACGAAAAATAGGTAAGTGCAAACTAAAAAGAGAGAAAAATATCATAATCAGGAGAGTTTCATATCTTGTTTGGGTTTCATGTACTTCTATATCTTCTTCTTCTTCTTCTTCTTCTTCTTCTTCTTCTTCTTCTTCTTCTTCTCATTGTTATTATTATTATTATTATTATTATTATTATTATTATTATTAATAGTCGTAGTAGTAGTAGTTGTAAATATCACTTGAAGAATACTGACATCCTGTCTAAATATTGTTTAACATCGTCAAACACTGATTTTTCTTTTCTTTTTCATTTCTTAAATCGCGCTCTACTCTTAAGTGTGGAAAAATATTGGAAGAGTGGCATCAATCATTTTTATTATTATTTTAATTATTATTATTATTATTATTATTCAACCTCCTCTTCTTCTTCCTCTTTCCCCTCCTCCTCTTCTTCGTATTCTTATTATTATTCATCCTCATCCTCCTCATCCTCTTCTTCCTTCTCATTCTCCCTCCTTATCTTCATCTTCTTCTTCCACCTCCTCCTCCTCCTCCTCCTCCTTCTTCTTCTTCTTCTTCTTCTTCTTCTTCTTCTTCTTCTTCTTATTATTATTATTATTATTATTATTATTATTATTATTATTATTATTTCGTACTCAGATTTTCGCACAAGTTTGCATCCCGGAATAAATTAACGGAAAATAAATATTATACATCACATACAACTAATGCAGATAGCAATATGGCAGTTGTCGTGATGGTTTTAATCCTTTTTAAAAAAAAAATAATTTCGCCCTAAGCAAAGCAATAAAACCACTAAGACGCAAGTAGATACTGGTAGTTAGAGAATATGAGAGTTTAAAAAAAAAACACTATTAAGGAGAGAGAAGAAAAAGAACAGGAATTAAGCATACAAAAGATGACGATTGACATATCGTTTAATTTTTTGAAAATCAGAGTTGACTGGGAAGCAAGAAGCGAAAGATAGTTCCACAAGCGTTGCATTCAGTGAGATTAATGATACACTTGACAGTACAAGCACAACTTTTAATACGATTATTTATCCAATAGGAGGCCTTAGAGCCACATGGTAAAGGGTTACTGAACGAGGTTTTTAAGGGTGTGAAAGAGGGAATTAAGAGGATATGTAAGATATTATGAGGGTATGTCTATGGTTCAGGTTAGGACCAAGGAAGAAATAACACGAATACAAGAGTAGAAATAACGAAGATATATTACACGGAATAATAATACAAGATGTGGAAGGTGTTTGTATGACTGTCATTCTGGTTTGGTGTGAACTACTATCGGCTCGTCTCGATTCGTCTCTCTCTCTCTCTCTCTTGAGAGGCGTAGTATACATAGTGTTAGGAATAGTTCATTCTGTAGTTATAGGTAAGGACCCATAACACTATGTAGGATAGATAATGTATGACCATAGATACTAAGGGTTTAAGAATGTATTGATCGAGGAAGCATCATATCGTGAATCGGTTCTACAGCGTAACAGTTCATGGAAAGATGCTTTCTGTGTGGAACGTCCGCCTTCTTAATGGAATATGAAGTGAAAAAGGATGTGTCGACTGAGTACTTGTTATGATGGGTCATACTATGAAGCACTAGAATATCTCGCATGACAACTGCGACAGTGAAGGAACAGACATGCAATGTTTTATCTGTGGGGAAAGGGCTTTATGCTGGAAATGAATTCATCACCCAAAAAGTCATGCAAACGCTTTCGAATCTTGTCAAGTTCCGATGCAGTTATGACAGCAATGGTCTACTCTTGTAGAGATAGAACATAGCAGGAGGATCCAGATACTTTCTGGAGCAGAACAGGGAGCTGGCCGCTTTTTCAGCATATATGGCCATGCGTCGTACAGACTTGAGGCTTGGTGTGAGCTTGGTGTGAGCTTGAGACCTAATAAACATTC
>OZ038480.1:93331823-93336823 GCA_964036315.1 Acanthosepion esculentum | reverse complement strand
CGGTGTTAATGTGTGGTGTCACTACTTGGACATTACCTAAAACGCTAGAGTCTAAGGTTGATGGTGACTACACTCGGATGCAGAGAGCTAATTTTAACATCTCTTGGAGAAAACAAAGACATTCCGGCAACGACCATGTATAGTAAAAAGAAAAATTAAGATATATATATATATATATATATATATATATATATATATATATATATATATATATATATATATATATATGCCGGCTGGGAGATTATCCATGGTAAAAATAATATTTATGTTGGAAACACTACAAAAACGTTGTCTCGGCGGTTAATTTTTCATTTCAATAATATATCTCACATTTTTAAACATTTACAACAACATACCTGTCGCAATTCAGTTTACTCTCTTTTTTTAACAAATATATCATTGTAATATCAAATAACAAAATTGATACTCCGGATTGAAATATAATATAAGGTTGCAAATAAAAAAAAATAATAGTTTGGGGCTATCTAAGTAATGTGTTTGGAACCAAGCTTTACTTTATAAGGTGAAATGATATAAACACGCATTATAAATAAATCGAGTAATATTGAATTATACGTTTGTATAGATATATAAGAAAGGTTATTAATGATTGGTTCTAAGAATATTAAAAGTTGTTGCATATCATAATATCTATTTTGTAAACAATTTTGCTCGGATTTATGTATATATGTAGTCATTTATGTATATATGTAGTCATTTATGTAGTCAGGTTAAGGTAATTTAAGTGCGTTAATATAATAAGCTTCTCCAATAAACATAAATTACATCTGTCTCCCTTTCCATTGTATGACTTAGATATCGCGATTATTTCACTGCTAATGGTTGGGTAATGGTGGTTGTATTTTTTTAATCGCCAAACATATTTTGAAAGTAATGTGCAGCTGCTGTATTTAATATTGCTCAGAGTCATTTTGTGGTGGTAGAAAGCCCTAAGCCGAAGAATGGTCAAAGGTAGACAACCAACGCATCGGGAACACCTCCTTCGGATAGATAGACTTCAACAGTCCAGGAAGGCAGTTCATCTAAAGAAAGGAAATCGCTGATTTTAAACTTCCGCTGCCTTGGGGTTATATCCAAATGGAAATGGTCATCGTAGTAAAAACCAGACAGAAAACTCGGAATGGAGCCCCAAGAGCGAATGGTCGTCAACTTTGACAAATTATGGTAACGCCTTCATCCAAGTCAGCTCCAAATGTAATGGCTGATATTCTTTTAGATCTTGTTGGTACACTCGAGAGGGGGGCTATGTAGAATGGTCTCCATATACTAATGTCACTAACAAAGGACAGAATTTTCACCAAACTGAAACTGCTATCATTATCTCACGAGATAAACGGATGTCTGCATATACCGGATGTAACAGCAAAATTGTCAAATTGTTAGATTAAGCTGTGAACCTATGTATCTTAGAAATGATTAAAGATATCTTACTGGAACTCTCCGAGGTTTTTATAACACTATTGGACTCTACTTTGAGTAATAAGAGAGTATAACTACTCTCCAAGCTTAACAGAAGAATCGTGATGAAATCGATGGTAAACTAAAATGACATGTTCAGCATCAATTAATCCTAGCTAAGGATCAGAAGCTCAACAAGGATTGACATAAAGTACATTGAAGTTAAAGTTCATATATATATATATATATATATATATATATATATAATTATTTATTTAAATATTATAACATAAATATGTTATAAAATCACTACAAAAATAGCCATTTTGTTTCAACACTTCTGGTGTCTTATCAAGTGATGATGTTTAATGTCTATATATATATATATAGTTCCAGGATCATTTTCGAACTTATTCCAGATGATTTTCGTCCTCTATAGTCTTCTATATTCAGTCTTGGAGTAACAAGTTGCCTCACAGGTTTCACGTGCGATTTTATTTTCAAGTTTTTTTCACTTCTATTCGGACTGTCATAGCGGAAAATCTTTTCTCACGTACCAAAAGTCTCATGGACTGAGTTGGATTTTTTCTAATTGATCTCTTTACATCTATGGTGAAATAATGATCCCTCTTCCTATTGTGATCTCCTGAGAGTGGACTTTGAAGATGGAACTCAGAGTATGAATGTTGGAGCCATTATTGAAGGCCTGAATGAATTCTTCCTTCCAGAATTGCTCAGTTGATAACACAGTGGTGCTGACCCAAAAGTATTTTATCCTGGTTTCTTTCTAGCTGAATAAATCAAAGGATTTGTAAGTGTGATTCTTATGACAAATTACGTCAAGATGGCTGAAAGTCTCATCTGAAAATCTGGAAAAAATATATATACATATATATATATATATATATATATATATATATATATATATACTAGCAGCATGGCCTTGCGTTGCCCTTGTTTGATTAAAAAATCATACGACTCAGACAGCAATCGCTATCACTTAAAATATTTTTGCCCTTCCTTGCCTTTAAAGAAGTGCCCATTGCCGTGCTGGTGTTGCTACATGCCTTATTTCTTGCCTATCTCACACTGCGAATTTTTTATAAGCTCTATACTAAACATTAAATCTGTTACGAAAAAAGAACTAAACAAAATGAACACAAAATATCAGCTTTAAAAAAGGACTCGTAACTGGAAAAAACGAATGAAAAAAGAATGTTAACAACGAATATTTTTTCACACCCAACACAGTTGGAATCAGAATCAGAATCAACGTTGAGTTTAAGCAAGTGCCATGCAGATTTAAATTTTTCCCACTTGCGACGAATGCAGCTATCGATTTTTTTTGCATGCTAACATGCTAGTTAACATTCGTGTCAGTCAGCTGTTGGCGCTCACGCTGGCCAATAGAATCTTCCTGCCTATTCGTGGCAGCCAGCTATAGGCTCTCACTCTGGCCAGTAGAAAATGGCTGCAAACTACATGAAAACTACCGTAGAAGCATGAAAAAATCGATTATTTCCACTATCCATGGGAGTTGGGAAATACAACGTCGGTCATGGCCTTTATATTCACTTGGAGCATGTGCATGAAAATGTTGGTGCAAATCCGTCGAAAATTGCGGCCGTGCATTCGTTACACACACACACACACACACACACATCCTGTCTTTTATATATATATATATATATATATATATATATATATATATATATATATATATATATATAAATAAAAAGGAAAGAACAGTAAGATATAAAATCCGGTGTTCTTATAGATATTTTTATTTTTACACAATAGTGCTCTATGTAAATTTTAATTTACAGAGCATTAATATTATAAATTAATAGATTTAAAATATGGTTTTACCGCTACACAGTGATAACCATGTTTCAGAAATGGAAGCTAAAGCTATCCTGATAAATAAGTATAAAAGTCAAACATCTCTTTCGAAGTACTTTTGGCACCTAAAAGAATCCAATAAAACACCTACAGTGAAATGGAAGTTAATAAGAAGGGCTAGAATATGTAGGTCATTAAATGACCCATGTCCTTTATGCATACATGAGAAACTATATATTACTAAGTTTATAAAAAATAAAAATTTACTGAATCAGAGAAATGAAATAGCTATTTTATGTCGTCATTGCCAAAAGTTTTCTTTAAATAATCTTTAAATAATCTATAAAAAAAAAAAAAAAAAAAAAAATTACCTGATTATTATGCATACTCATATTTGATGGGTATAAATAATTTTAAATAATGTAGATAATTATATTACATTTACTTGGTTTATAAAGAAATATAGCCGATTAAAATTAAAAAGTTAAATTTGAAAGTAGAATTTTTAAAAATGTTTTAAAATTGAACTTAAATAAAACAGATTCTAACCTAAACATCTTTTAAAATTGTAATTAAATAAAACCTACTCTAACCATAACACCTCTCTCAAAGCAATTCAAACACTGAAAAGAATCCAAGTGAACACCGAAAGTCATATGAAATTAATAAGTTAGAATATAATATTGAACATTAAATGTCCTTTATACATACATATATACATTTATAATACTAAATTTATAAATAAAAGTTTATTGAATTAGTGAAATAATTTAACCACCTTTGCCGTCATTGTCATAAAGTTTACATAAAATAAAATAAAATAAAATAATATTTACTTATACTCGATAAGAATAAATAATTTTAAATACTGTAAGTAATCCTAATACATTTACTTGGTTTTTAACTAGGAGTATAGTATATTAAATATTAAAAATAATTTTTTAGAAAGGTGGATAAAACATATTCTAACCTAAACAGTCCCTCAAAATCTTTAAATATACAAATAGAAAAAATACCATAAGAATTTTTGCCGTTAGAAAAAAACCCAGATGACATGAATTTAGCGGATGTCAGAATTTGTTAAAAGATACATCCCTACCCATCCCTAAACATAACCCCGCTTTCAAATGTAACTATTAACTGATACAACGAAAATTAAAAATTGAACCCTCTACCACCCCTTGTCTAGATGAATGGATTTATCGGTAACCTTGGAAACCCTCAAACTATGAATCTTTCCTGTGCCGTTAACAACCGTAAATTTTAAAAAGTAAGTTACTCCAAAATTCGCTTGATGAGGAAATGGAACTAATGTCTTTGGTTTAATAACAAAATTAAATTCAGGGGCTTTAGCTTCCATTTCTGAAACATGGTTATCACTGTGTAGCGGTAAAACCATATTTTAAATCTATTAATTTATAATATATATATATATATATATATATATATATATATATATTGTCATCCACAGACAGATTATTTCCCTGTATCACAGCTCATCAATGTGGCTAGACTTCCGGTTGCCTCTAGCTAGGATCGAAACCCGTCTGAATTGAGGTCTATCGGCGATTGTACCCCTATGTCTTAGGCTGCTTTAACCTCAGAGATATGTTTATTTGTAAAAGATGTTTTGTGCGCGTAGTTTCTTTGTTTCCAGAGTCCTTCAGTTACTCTTGTAAATATTTTTCATCGTTATCTGCTAATATTTTACATTTTTCTCCTAGCAATTGCCGTTTAAC
>OZ038480.1:93321823-93326823 GCA_964036315.1 Acanthosepion esculentum | reverse complement strand
GTTGAGGAAAATTGACTTTAGTATCTGTTATTGGTTTTACCTTTATTTTATGTTTAATCTTCTAGTATTTACGTTTTTCAGATAAATTACTATATAGTATGTGTACTGTTTAAGTGTCTATTTCTTTTATTTGTTGATATTATATTGCCAGTCGTTGTATGTGTAATGCACAGGTGCGGACTGTATTGGGATTCGCGAGGTAACTAGTTAATCTGCGTGATATAGTAGTGTTTATGGATTTTTGTGTCTCATTTTCATAGAGAATGCAATTCCCCAGTGGGTATGAGAATACATTGATAAGATTGGTGTGGTAGTGTGGAGTTTTCTTTCAGGCTAGTATTGTTAGTGATGGTGAGGTTACATATCATATTTTTGTAGGAGAATATTATATATATATTGCGTTTATATTGGGATTTGTATCACAGTTTTTATGCTTTTTTTCCTGCGACGATTTATTTAGAGTTTGAGTAATAAATGTTTGTAGTTGGATCATTTTTATTGTGTTATAACTTTTATGTATTTCTATATCGATTGAGAGGATTTATTCTAAAGTAATATTTATCTGCCGTTTGTCGACAATATAGAAAATCCGCGGTTTGTCTTTGTTTGCTTGATGTTAATAAGTAAGAAAATAATGTCGGAAGAGGTGATAAGTTTTGCCTCATTATTGTTAAATATACTAGCGAGACTAAAGATTTTCATAAAGTTGGCATTTAGCCTTTATTGACCGAACAGTCAGCGGTAAATTTGTTTGAACTTTAAATCTCTTGTTCTGATTAGATTTTCCTTCTTAACATTTTATTTAACGACGTGTAAAAAGTATTGAATATGTCATTATTTTCTCTTTGAGTTGGAGGTGCTGTTCATTTTATTCGTTGCTGCTGTTGAAAGTATTTAACCCTTTGATCCATGAGCACCGCTTAATGGGTGATAGAGAAAATGATTTAATGCCCAGCCACCGGTTGAACAGTGGCTAAAGACTTGCGTCGTGTTAGCTATTGTTTTGTTCCAGGCAACTTTCCCTCGAGCAAGTCAAGTCCCTCAGATTCAAAAAGAACTTAGATCAATACTGTGTGGATCTGATGGGTGTATTCCGGTCAGCTGAAGGGCGCAGGCAGCCCGTCAATGCTGATACTCTGGATCACCTGCAAAATGTCATCCTCCACCTCCTAGACATATCAGACGATGCTTCCACTAAAAACCTGTGTGCTGTTATAAATACAATAAATTCAAGCAGAAAACCCATCTGTAGCCTACGAAGAATATCCTATCAAGGCTGTGAATTATTCAGTCCGCTGCACAATATGCCAGCGCTTCTTGTGCATCAAAAGAGACAACACCTGCTGGGTAGACTGGGACTCTGGAAAGAATTCTGGCGATAAAATAAAGACATGCAATCATACTCTCTCCCATAAGAATGCTTATATTTTTGTAACTATTTTTATGTCTACGGTTAAACATTACATAGTAATTATTTGGGAAATTTGACTCAGGAGCACAGGCAGAAGGGTTAAAATTGTTCAGGAACTCAGGGTTCTAAGGGTTAAGTGATGTATTTTGTGTTTTATTCAGTACATTTCTTTGTGATTTTTAGCGCCAGTCTATGTACATGTCATCCATAGTAGAGTCTCTGGAGGTCAGGGCTTAATTTAATAATAATATAATACAACACATTATGACAAAATAAAATATGCATTATACTTTTTAAAAAAAGCATTATGAAAAACACATTATGAAAAAATATATTAATAATTTTGTCCAAATTCAACAGCATGAAAAACACATAAAAAATATAATATTATATATTGTGTTATTTTTTTTAAAAAGAAAAAAACATTATGTTAAACACATTAGGGAAAAACGTATTAATAATTTTGTCCAAATTCAACAGCATGCAAAATATTATTAATGAATATAATATTATATATTCTGTTACTTAAAAAAAAAACCTTTATGATAAACACATTAGTAAAAAATATATTAATAATTTTGTCCAAATTCAACAGCATGAAAAACACATTATGAAAAATATATTATAATATATTATGTTTTAAAAAAAGACATTATGAAAACCACATTATGAAAAAGACCTAACAAAAATAGAAACATTAAGAGCTAGTAATGACTGGGAATTGTAGAGAACTATGATTGGCAATGTATTGAAGAGACATGTTACATGTTTCATTGTTTGACAAAGTTAATATTTTCTGAATTAATATTAAATATCCATAAAATATCAGTTGCCTGTAGCTGGGAATTTAATGATACGTGGTTTCTTGAAAATTGCATCACTTTATGCAATATTTTCCGCCCTGCATTAGTTTTGCCAATCTCAGTTCCTTTACGCGAATTTCCAATTCTTTAAAATTTCTTCAAATATATCCACTTTTAATTTTCTTAAATGCGATAAAGTTCAAAATTAACATTGTGTTGATGAAAAACAAATATTGTCGTAAGACAACGATGTGACTTCTCGCCAGACTTTACAGCGAGCAGATCCCCCCCACCAAAAAAAGTAAAAGTCCATTTATCAATATCGGTCAAAATGGCATATGCTGATATCACATCCATTTCCTCCTTTCTTGATAGTAAGTCTGATCAGATCGATCAGTTCAAACTGGCGGCTTATCTAAAAAATGATATACTTTCACTAGTTAACAGAGAACCATTTCTGCCTTCCGATGGCCGATGTTGACATCCAGGAGCGTGACTCCATGCTGCTTCTCAGGCTAACATTCTTGGATGACATGGAAAGACTATATTGAATCCATTGCTAGATCTGCTGCTAAAAAGGTTATTTCACTGTGTCGTGATTGACAACGTTTTTCTCCCAAATCTGTCTTCTGTCAGTTACGGGACATGCGTGATACACGCTTAAACGATCATGTATCTTTTGATACATGACTGACGAGGCAGATTTTTTCACGCAGTAGGTAAAAATGTGCCTTCGGGCTATTCTTTGCTATGATACCTAGACTTTATGATTTAAAGCGCATTACGAGATTGGCAAAAATGCCTCATTATTTTACAAATGAATTGGCTAGATATAACCATAAGTTCCATGCTAAGAGTTTCTTTTGTGGCACTTCTGGGTTCTGCAACTGGCTTCAAGATTCTTGCTTTCCAGTATACTTTAATCTTCAAAAATTTAAATGAAATTTCAATCGTTAGCTCCTGTCTTCCTGATTGCTTTTCTATTGTACTTGAGAAAGGACTAAACATCACTTGTAAGAAAACAGAACGTTTGGTTGTCAGCAAAAGGAAAAGACCAAGTAAAGGAAAGCAAGAAGAAAGGACTAAACATCACTTGTAAGAAGACAGAATGTATGGTTGTCAGCAAGAAGAAAAGATCAAGTAAAGGAAAGCGTGAAGAAAGGACTAAACATCACTTGTAAGAAGACAGAATGTATGGTTGTCAGCAAGAAGAAAAGACCAAGAAAGGAAAGCGAAAAGAAAGGAATAAACATCACTTGTAACAAATCAGAATGTATGGTGGTCAGCAAGAAGAAAAGACCAAGAAAGGAAAGCGAAAAGAAAGGACTAAACATCAATTGTAAGAAGACAAAATTTATGGTTGTCAGCAAGAGGAAAAGTCTAAAATGCAAAATATGAAGTAAAAATACGAACGTCCGAAATTTTAAGTATTTGGAAAGAGTTAAAACAGTTGATGGAAAATGTGACTCCTTAATCCGAAGTCGCATTAGAGTAAAAATAGATGCCCTTCCAAAAGCGAAACACAAAGAAACAATGAAAATTTCGTAAGGAAAAGAGAAACGACTGTTGAACTCCTATGTAATATTCATCCATCTCTATGGCAGTGAATGCAGGACAATCTCTACACGTGGATCTACAGAAGGATGCTGACTCCATGTGAGTAACGAGGAAATTTTAAAGATGTTGAAATAAAAAGGATGCTTACAATTTAAATAAATAAAATACAGTAAATATTTCTTCGACAGATATTGAGGAAAACGGTCTTGGATAATTTGACACTCGTAGGATATACTGTCGGCAAGAGAGACATGGGGAAATAGGATGTAACCTACGCTTGTATAAATGGATGACAAGACTGGAAGTAAGTTGGGTGGGAAAATAATAAAACTTGCTAAAAGCCACAAAGTTGAGGGCTATGACCACCCGCAACCTGAAAGGATATGGCTTATGGAAGAATAAGTAGATACATTTAAACGTCATTTCATTCATTCGCCAAATATTTTATAAAAGACATGGTAAAAGTATGGTATATGTGTTCTTGGCAAGAATGTGCTTCATTTGACAACTCGGGAACATATTTTTATCTGGTAATACTGTAAAAGATAGGCTTGAAGTGTAGCTCCAGTCTCACACTAATTGTCGTATATAACGATTTCGTTCATGATTTATAAATATATGAAAGATTTTTAACTAACATATCCACGCAAAATTGTATTACCTAATCTTTAAATAAATTAAAGCGAATATACATTGATGAAACAGTAACAAGCACTAAATTACCAGTCTTTCTTAAAATCATGTTAAACCGCATTGATAATGAACTAAAACTAAACGTCAATCGGAAATCTTTCGTGGGAAAATTAATGGAGTTGCCTTCTGTTGCCTTCTTATGATCAGCGAAGCTAAGCAACGTCGAACCTGGTGAGTAGCTTGATGTGTGACCGCTTGAGAATACCAGGTGTTGTAAACCTGGATGTGTGTGTTGTGTAAAGGATACTGGTTCAGAATTGTTAATCGGAGAGCCGAGTTCCAATTCCAGTTGGGTTCGTTGTATTCACTTGCGTGCAAATACCCTTGGGAATGGTATGAATCCATCTCTTCCCCCACTATGTTAATTGGTAAGACTTGTAATCATTAAATTATTATGACCCCCACCAAAAAAAATCTTCTTACAATCTGAAAATATTTTTGACTTTAAATAACATGCAAAGTGTTGACAATATGTACATTTTGAATTCAATCTTTCTTTTCTCTTTGAAATCTACTCTAATATTTAAACAAGAGCT
>OZ038480.1:93311823-93319323 GCA_964036315.1 Acanthosepion esculentum | reverse complement strand
AATATTTTTCTTCCATCACTCTTGGTTTTATTGGATTGTTAAAAGTTCCCGTTTTTTGGGGTCACCCTGATACAGGGTGTATCAAAAATACTTTTGCAAACTTTGGTTTAGTAATGTTCATCGTGTAAATGTATTATTCCACCTCTTCCAAATGTTGTCTCATGTTGAAAACAAAACTGAAGAGACAAACAACGGATAAGCTGTTTGTCCAAAAAAAAACATCAGCAAAAGTTCTTCCGTGGTGAGTGAGCAGAGTGCGAAAGACGCTGCACACGTTAAGAATGATGCCGTTACAGGAGCTGCTCTTGTAGTGTCTTCCATGTGGTACTCTGAGATGAATGACATGCTAGGGCCACTTGAGGTGTGCTGGTAACGCGATCGACTTCAACAGCTTCTAGAATATGTTCTTTGTGGTCAGGCGTACAAGCGGGTCACGGTCTTCCTCGCGCCATAGTTTGTGGTGCCACGGATCCTGTCTCTGCAAAGCGACGACAATCGGAAGCAAATGTTGGATGACTCAATCTGATACAGCAGTGCAGCGTCGCATCGATTACCATTCACGAGTCCGTACATAAAAATCATATCTGCCTGCTCACGATATAAATATCCTGCTATTGTTAAATGGAACACTTCTCAGTTTATTCACTACCGCACACGTTAAATGCAGAAGACAGACTAGCCACAAATGTATACGAATAACAAATGTAACACAGCGCTATCTACCGTAAAATTACTTTTAACTATTGTTGTGGTAGGATCCACCTAATTTGCATAGCGGAGTACCGACGATATAAATATGGTTCGTACCGGAAGACAGGGAGGCAAATCAAGAGATCCAACTAGAGACTCTGCCCGACTGCGACTTAGTCAACACATTCTCCAGGAACGGTCTTCCCAGGAATATACAAAAGACTATATGTAAATATTGTGTACACTTTCTTGTTTCAATACATTTTATTCTAACTACATTTTGTGTTTGCATTATTATTCCATGCATTAGTCAAGTTTCAACAACTATATAACTAAAAAAGGGAATTGCGGACATCTGTTTATATGACATTTTGTCCTTGTTTTTTGTGTGAGGATCCAACCATGAAAAGTCTGTAAAAGTATTTTTGTTACACCCCGTATATATATATATATATATATATATATATATATATATATATATATATATATATATATATATATATTATGTGTGTGTGTGTGCGTGTATGTGTATGTGTGTGAGAGAGAGTGTTTTTGTATACGCGCACTTAAACGCGTGGGGTTCCATGAACTGTTCTTACATTAGTACCCTATTTTGAACTTTGGATTTTTACCCACTTGGTTAATATATAATATTGGTTAATACTCTTTATATTCACTTACGCACAAATACCCATTGGAAAAGTTATGAATGCATCTCTTCTCCCCTTAGATATGGGCTGAATATCAAGACAGACTGGGTCCTATAGCCTTGGTAGGTAACTGGTCTACCGCAGAAAGAAATGGCTAACGAATGCGGGATAATCTTCTGCTTCGTCAGTCATGGATAGAAATCACCCAACAAATTTATCACGTATACCACTTAACTGACTGACTGGTTAATATTTACAATTGAATTACGTGCACTGACAATGAAGTTATTTTTGGTGAAGCTATTTATTAAGTAAAACAAATATCTTCCTCGTTATAAGATTACGTATATCATTATATATTGGAAGGCGTGCTGAAACATTTCTTTTTGTTTATTTCGTTGTTTACAGATCCATTCTTTTTAGGGCTGAGGACATTATTGATTTAAAAAAAGTGTGGAATCAATGTTATCATCGCCGAATTCATAATGGGTAAACCAGGTCCGATATTGAGCCCAGACAGTTGAAATATATTTCACTCTGATATCCTGATGAATAATCTTAATTATTTTCTACTTCTGATCTATCTTAGCCGTGTCAGAATTCAATAGTCCTTTACACAGCCTTTAAGGAGATGTATTGTTTCCCACACATTGACCCTAGAGTGCATATGCTATTGAAATATGGCGATATATTCATATATCATCAACAAAATCGTTGTATGTGACAATTAACGTGTGACAATAAATATGAGCCTATCTATTAGAGTATCTCTCAAATAAAAATACGTCACCAAGTAAACAAATGATGCACATTCTTGCTAAGACCATACTTCTATTAGACTTTTTAGAAAAGAACTAACGCTTGTATATATCGACTTTAATAGAAAATGAACTTTCTACCAATTTGCGTTGAGAGAAAATCTTTGTCTGATCTCATAAAGATATAGCTATTTTTTCTGTGTCGTGTCCATTCAAGACGTGACTGAACAGAGCGCTCTATAATTAGCCCATTGCCAAGCCTCTCATCGCCAGTTCCGATATACATTCTCACAAGTTATGTAGATGGCCCAAAGATGGCTAATGACATGCCTTACAAAAAATTTAAAGTCCTCCTTCCTCATCCTGTGTCCTCGAAATTTCCAAGCTCTCATTCCTCATCATGTGTCCACAAAATTTCGAAGGAACTCATTCTTAATCATGACTCCACAACATTTGAAATCTGTCCTCTCACATCATTTGACCACCAAATTTCCAAGATTTAAGTCCTAATCATATGTCCACGATGTTTTCAAGCTCTCCTTCCTCATCATGTGTCCACGAAATTTCCAAGCTCTCCTTGATCATCATGTATCCAAGAAAATTCCAAACTTTCGTTCCTAAGCATGTGTCCACGAAATTTACAAGATCTACTCACTCATCATCCGCCCAAGAAATTTCCAGATCTTCTCTCTCATCATGATTCCACGTAATTACTAATCTTCCCTTCCACATCATGTGTCCACGAAATTTCCAAGCTTTCCTTCCTCATCATGAATTCACCAAATTTCCAAGCTTTCCTTTCCTATGATGTTTTCACGAAATTTTCAAGGTTTCTTTCCTCATGTGTCTACAAATTTTCCAAGCTTTCATTCTTCATCATCTGTCCACGAAATTTCTAATTTCTCCTTCCTTATCGTGATCATGTCTCCACGCAATTTCCAAGCTCTGCTTCCTCGTCATTTGCCAACATACCAAGCTCTCCATCCTCCTCATGCGTCCACGAAATTTCCAATCTCTACCTCCTCATCCTACATCCATGAATTTCCCAAGCTCTAGTCTCGCCTCATGTTTACATGAAATTTCCAAGTTACACATTTCACAAGAAATTTCCAAACTCGCCTTCATTAACATGTCTCCACGAATTCCCAGGCTTCCATTCGTCATCATCTATCCCAGAAATCTCGAAGCTACTTATCCCCAATCATCTGTACATGAAATGTCCAATTCGTTCTCATCAATTATCCACGAAATTTCCAAACTATCCTTCCTCGTCCTATGTCGACGACATTTACAAGCTGTTTTTCCTCATCATGTGTCCAGGAAATTTCATAGCAACTCATTCAACATAATATATCAACGAAATTTCCCAGCTCCCTTTCCTTATCATGTGTCCACGAAATTTCATAGCTACTCATTCAACATAATATATCAACTAAATTTCCAGGGTCTCTTTCCACATCATATATATATATATATATATATATATATATATATATATATATATATATATATATATATATATGCAGGTTTCATTCAACACGAATATCGAGCTTTTCATTATGTTTTTTTTCATTCGTACAAGTACTTACTTTTTGGGACGTAGAGTGTGTAAGAATTGTTCAAATGATAGGTGTATCCGAGCGCTTTCGGCTAGTGTCGTTGCAATTATCAATGATGTTTTGTTTTGTTTGTATATGACCTGAAAAGCATTAAGAAATATAAAACTCCAGTCGAACAGAACAAGATGATTAAATTCATTAAATTTCTTATAAAAGATAAAACGCCGAACTCCATCGTGGGACAACAACAAAACAACAACGCACCTGCAATATCCATACTGCATAGGACTAATATTATTTATGAATTGACATGCCCCTTACGAAATTGCGTTCATGACGGGAACAAATTCATGAATAATTATGGCATTGGACTTACAACTACATGCCTATGAAGAAGACTTACTTTGCATCTCTCGAATCATAGCTCCATTAGGACCCATTCAAATAATCACGGAATCCTACGAATCTTCTGCAGCCTTCTCGTAGACAGCGTCAATATAACACACTCATTTAGATACAGGAACCTTTAAAAATAACAGAAGAGTTAACTGTAGTAAAAGAAGTAACTATATCTATGAATATCAATTTTGTTATATAGGAATAAAGTGTCGCTGTCGACACTTGAGTTTGAACATAGATCGCCAGTGAGTAAACACAAGCGATCCCATTAATGGATTAAGTAGACCACGAGACCATAGAGGAAACGCGTATATGTATGTAGTAGCTGACGACTAACGATCGTTATTTCTATTCTATCCTCTATTACTATTCGGATCGTTATTTCTAGTCTATCCTCTGTTACTATTCGGACCACTATTCTATACTCTATTCACTATACTATATCTCTATACGGATTACTATTCGAGAGAGAATTATCGAGCAAATAGTACGAGTGATATTCGAAGGCGTCTGCCACCAGCATTGTTCAAAGGCGTACTATAGTTGTATCTGCAATTACAAAGTCTCTGCTAAAACGAGCATTACGAAAGTGATGACGCGTATTCGTTGGCATTACAAAGAATTTAGAACACGTCCGCAACGTGCTGTGTTCGGAAATTAAAACGTGTATTTCTATGAAAGAAATCTGATTAATGTCAGTTCCTTATCAGTCTTTTTCGCTTTAACCCTTTCACCTCAAGAAAGGCAATGGAGTTACTAAAACGAAACCGTGTGAAAGAAGATAAGAAAATGAAAAAACAATATTGAGGAGCGAGAACAATAAAAAAAAATTAAGACAAGTGATAAAGACTCAGATTGCATTAAAATTTTTGAAGACAAACTTGACTTTACTTGACTCAATGTAACTAGTATAAAAGAAACATTGCTGCTCAAATGCATAATTATATATACAGGATGGGTAAATTGTCGACATTTTATATTTTTTTTAATTTCGCGCATGCGCGTTGTTTACTTCTAATTTTTTCGACTACACAGTATACTAGGATCAGGGGGCATCGTCTACGAGAAACAGAACAGCATAACGCAATTCACTCAGTTTGAAATTTGGAAACGGCATGCTGTACTCCTTGGGATTCGTGCCGGATGCTCTAATACGAACATTTCAGTGTGGTTAGGTGTCAATCTGAGGACAGTGCAAGGATTCGGAACCAACTGGATGAGTCTGATTGAGATTACGAAGGTGCTTGGAGTGATTACTAGTGATGGCGAGGTTATGCCACCACTCCCATGACCACGGGGCCTCAGATCCAACACAGAAGCCTACATCAAGTGCTTTGTGGAGGTAGTTCTGCCCTGGGTTAGACGGGTGGCTGCTAGAAGACCCTCTATCTGGCAACAGGAATATGCACCATTCTACACAAACAGGAGAACCCAATGACGGCTGTCAGATAATTTCTGCAACCACATCACCCCTTACACGTAACTCCCCAGACTGCAAACCACTTGATTATTATGTGTGGAGCTAAGTTGAGTGAGAGACCAGAAAAACTCCTTGTAACACCAAAATTCGCTTCAAATGAAACAGAACTAGGTACTTTACATTAATTTAATTTCCATAAATGAATTGCAATTTTTCAGCTTCTGTTTTTTGAAACATGGCATTTCCTGTGTAGCGATGGAATCATATTTTTTTAAAAATAAGCATGATATATATATATATATATATATATATATATATATATATATATATATATATATATATATCGTCAGACACTGATGAGAAAAATGGCCGTAACTAGATTTAACTTTCTCACCAGTTGTTGTCGAAGACCTTACTAGTATCTGCTTGTCTTTCAGTTATGAAAATCTCAATAATTCGAAATCTATTTGACTTTTGTTTTTGTTATAGTATATAATTTCTCTTAATCTTTTTTTCTTCTTCTTTTATCAGAGTAAAGCGATTGTACGTTCAGGGTCCAAACTCGATTTCATGCCAGTCACTCCCGTCCTTTCCTTTATCTCAAAGGATGCCACGGTAAGGCTGGGGATTTTTCATCGTATAACCTTCAAAAAAGTAATAAAAAAAACACAAAATAAAAAAAAATCACGTGACATCTATTTCATTGACAAATTGAAAAGCTACAAAACCTCGCGGCACGTCCCGTCATGTCTGCCGGAAGTGTGATAGCAAATTACAGACTCCGTTCGGGCAAAGATGAAATATATCATTAGTGACGTACATATCTCTTCGATTTCGCGTCGCCTTCAAAGGTGTTGCTCGCCATGTTTGGTTTCGGTCTTTCCCGTTCCACGTCTCGTTTTAATTCTCATTTACCATCTTCTCTCGCCTTTCTTTCTCACTAATCCCTTCCCTGCTTACATTCTTCTTCTTCTTCTTCTTCTTCTTCTTCTTCTTCTTCTTCTTCTTCTTCTTCTTCTTCTTCTTCTTCACTATCTATTTTTGTGATTTTCCTAAGATTTCTTCCTTTTTTCTTCTTTATTTGTATTTATTGGTACTACTATTGTCACCCTTGCTCCTCAAGATACAGTAATTCTCTTTTCGTTTTGATCTTTTCTTCCTACGATTTAAACTTTAGATATTATCCTATCTTACCCGAGAATTTCTTTTTCTCACTTTCATATTATTACAAAAAAAGTAAATATTACACATGTGACGACTTGCTCCTCCATTTCTTCCTGCTTTTTCTTTTACATTTTTCTCTTCTTATTTTCTTCTTCGTCGTCTTCTTTTTGTCTTTTCCCTTATTTTTCTTCGTCTTCTACTTCTTTTTAATCTTTTCCATTTTATTTATCTTTTTCTTTTCTTCTTTTTCTTCGCCGTTTTCTTTTTCTCCTACCTTTTTTGTGTTCTTCGACTCCTCCGTCTTTTTATTCTTCTCTGTTTTAAATTTCTTATTCTTTTCTTTTTTTCATCTTCTACTCTTTTTCTTCTGGTCTTCTATTTCCTTTTCTTCTAATCTTTCTTCTTCTCTCCTGCTACTACTAATAATTAGACAAAAAATTAATGTTTTTGATGTCTTTCATTTTCTTTTCAACTACAACCACCTCAAATATCTTTTCGTTTAGTACTCTTACTACTACTGCCATTACCAGTACTGCTATAGTAACTTCTACTGTCTTTTATAAACACTATTATCAACACTACTAATGTTTGGAGGCTTTCATTCAAACGGCTACACTTTTGGTTTAGAAACTTTTTTCTCTTCTTTCCTTTTAAAACTTCAGCTACTACTACTCGGAATCCTGATTTATTTCTTTTTTTACAACTACTAAATCACCTACAATTAAATTGCTTTTTTTTCTTTTTCTCCTTCTATCACACTTTCCTTTCATTCGTTTTTAATCTTCACTTAGCAATACGCCTACTGCTTCTACCATAACTACTCTACTTTTTGAAATCTACTTCTTTTTCTTCTACTGCTG
>OZ038480.1:93304323-93306823 GCA_964036315.1 Acanthosepion esculentum | reverse complement strand
TCAGGTGGACGAATTTATATTACAATGAATCATTCATACAAAGTTAACTTTACTAATTTACTTTTTGTAATATAAATTAAACTGCACCACATATTTGATTTAAAAGAACTGATCCGACCTGCAAATTTTCGGGATAGTTACTGAGACATTACTCTACTTATTGAACTATTTAGTTCATGCCACGTTGACAGATAAACTCCGACAACAACAAAATTCTTAAATTGCCATATTAGTAAAAAACGCACTCACTTAAATCTTTCAAAAAAATTAAACCTTAGCGTTGCGATTGCGTGTTCCACAAGTTTGAATCAGTTATCAATAACACATTTCAAAAAAACTTATTTCGATTTGCATTATAATTTTTCGTCACGGATGCTACCTAAATGTTACCAAACACAAAATAGTTTCCATGCCTGATGATGACAGGAAGAACCGTCGAAGTACTTGCATATTTAAGGAAGACCTAATATAGTCTATAATTTTTAAAAAACAAGGATCATAACATTCATCGAGTGATTAGTGTGCTAATGCATCTTTAAAATTTAGTTAGCGAAAGGATTTTCCCATTAACTTTTCTAATTTATTTTTTGTATGAATGATTCATTGTAATATATATATACATATATATATATATGTATATATATATATATATATATATATATATGTATATATATATATATATATATATATATATATATATATATATATATATATATGTAAATAGATAGATAGATAGATAGATAGATAGATAGATAGATAGATAGATAGATGTGAATATAGCTATAAATGAATGTGTCCTGATAGTGAAAAATAAAATAAAAGAGAATACGATCGAAAGGATGATTGATTTGAATCTTCTGGTCAATTAATCTTTCAGAGAATCAATCTGGCAATTACCTATCTCTAACGTTGATTTAAATTTAATATTTGTTTTTATCTTTGTCGCCATTTTATTTATCAGTTCATTATCTAAAATAAATAAATCTTCATTTATTTTTTTTCATTTTATTCTTTTGTTTTAATTTTTCATATTTTAATTTATTCTCAAGAAGACTCGATTTTCTTTTTTCGTTATTCCTCGATATTACTTTTTAGCTTTATTCGTTTTTTTTTCTCAAAGTCGAACAGATTTGATTAATTTTAAGCCAAATTTTTTAAAAAAATCAAATACGAAATGTTAAAAAAAATCGTTACAAAATGAATTGTTCACTTTCTAACAGTAAAAGTTCTTAATATGTCTGCCTCTAATTTTCGTCGTCTTTCTTTGAATTTTGTCTTGTTCTTTTTCCTTCCCTTTCGTCTTTGATGATTTCTTAATGCGTAAAGAAGGGAGCGTCTTGGTATTTTTTTAACGTTAACCTCCTCTGTGTGTTTTTGCACATGCGTTTGCTTCTGTATATGTTGTCGAGGGTATGTGAGCTTGCCTGCTCGCACCTTTTTTCTCTTTTTTTTTCTTCCTTCTTTTAATTCCAGCCTCGTATTGACATTTAGGCAATGGTCATTTTTTTCTTTCTGTTTTTTGTAGGCGGACGGTGTTCTTTCTTTTGCAGCCACTGATCAAAGAATATGTTTTTAGATCGAGTGAAATCGCAAAAGATCAAGGATGTTTTTTTTTCTTTTGCGTTAATTTCATGATATTTTTTTTTATAAAGGAATTAATGAAGAAATGAGGAATTGTGTGCCAGGAAAGTTTCAAAACCACTCTGGTGGGGTGGATATTGAGAAAGAAGAACAAAATGAATGAAAGAAAAAAATGAAAGATGAAGGGAAATTGTGAAGAGAAACGAAAAGTAGAAAGAGTGACATTATGAAGACATCCTAAAATAATTTCTTATTGAAGAAATATAATAAAAAGAAAGAGTAAACTTACGTCACGAAGGTACGTACCTCCAATCCTTTTTTCTCTCCTTATCTCTATCACTTTCTTTGCAAAAAGAAAGAAAGAAAGAAAGAAAGAAAGAACATTCAAAGGAGAAGGAAGAAAGAAAGTAAGATGAAAGTGATGAGATGGGAAAAGAATATGAAATAAGTACGAAAGCAAGAATAAATGAATGAATTATGGAAAAAGGAAAGAAAAAGACAGTGAAATAAGAAAGAAACAATAAATGAATGAAAGATGCATAAAAAAAGAAGAAGAAAAACAAAATGAAATAAAAAAGAGAAAGAGTAGGAGGAAAAATTCAGAAATAATATTGAAAAGACGAAAAGAAAAAATATTTATGTATATAAAGAATGAAAGAAAAATAGATTAAAAAGACGAACACTGAAAGAAAATGAAGTGAAAGAGGATCAAAAAATACATGAAAAAAGAAACATGAAAAAGTGAGCAAATGGCAAAATACAGAAAAATAAATGCAGACGCATGAAAAGGAAAATACATAAAACGTAAAATTAGGAAAGTAAGAAAGAAGAAGATAGTAAGGAAGAAGAAAGTAAGGAAGAAGAAAGTAAAGAAGAAGAGAAAACAGTAAGGAAGAAGAAATTAAGGAAGAAGAAAGTA
>OZ038480.1:93281823-93301823 GCA_964036315.1 Acanthosepion esculentum | reverse complement strand
TTTATACACACACACACACGCACATATATATATATATATATATATATATATATATATATATATAGTGCTCGAAATGACTATTTTTGTAGTGATTTTATAACATAAATATGTTATAATATTTAAATAAATAATTATATATATATATATATATATATATATATATATATATATATATATATATATGCATCTTTCTCTCCCGCTTTCACTCTCTCTTTCTCTCTTTGTGTATATTTATCTAATTTGAATTGTTCAATATAATTTTCAAACTATGCGATTAAGATTCCCGACTGAATTAATTTAATAGAAATGAAAGGGCAGTATGTTGACAAATAGATACTTCATGGATAAAATAAACGATGTTTTCATCATTAGGGTATTGATTTATTGATGTATCTATATATATATATAAATATATGCGCAAACATACTGTCATATATAGAATCATATCGGTCACATACAGTGAGCGATGGATAAATTGTCGTCTAAATTACGCAAAATCTAAAATAACAATAGCATCTCATTTTTGACAGACATATTTACCAGAATTACACAAAAATACCTTGAAATAGTAAATTTATTCAATAAAATCGCCATTGACTTCAACCACGGATTCCAGACAACTTACAAATCTCCTGCAACACTTCTGGACGATCTCCTTGATTAATCTGGCGAATGCTGACATAATTCTAGCCTTCGTTTTATTTTTGGTGTTACAAGCAATTTGTTGGTCTCTCGCTCAACTGTGCCCCACAGATAATAATCAACGGCGTTGCAGTCTCGGGAGTTAGGTGGCCAGATGTAAGTAGTGATGTGGTCGCAGCCATGACTGGATTTCCCAGCTTGTGTTGCATGGGCGGAGTCCTGTTGCCAGAAGCCTCTCTCTTAGTACAGGGCAGCACTACCTCCTCAAGGCACTTGATGTAGGCCTCCGTGTTGAGTCTGAGACCCTCACCAACAAGTTATTTTAAGTTATTTTCTTATCAGAGTGAGTTTTCCGAGCTACCGTACCATCGTAATCACCATTAGACTCATTCGAGTGTTTCCGAATCCTCCGCACTGCCCTCAGATTGTCACCCAAACACTCTGAAATGTTCGTATTGGAGCTTCCAGTGCAAATACCAAGCAGTACAGCATGCCGTTTCCAAAATTCTGATGGATTGAATTGCGTCATGGCGGTCTTTATATATATATATATATATATATATATATATATATATATATATATATATATATATATATATATATATATATATATATATGGACGTACTCAAGAGTTTATATAAATATATAAATTCAAGAGTTTATATATATATTGATTTTTTTTTCATCTTTCGTTTCAACCTTTGGAAATAAAATCTGGTCATCCGATGTCCTTTAGAAGGGCTGTGGTGAAATAATTTATTATATGGAACCTTAAAGTGGTTTGTTTTTATTTAAATTAAATAAATATATATATATATATATATATATATATATATATATATATATATTTCACCTTATTTATTGAATGACCCTCGTGTATATATATACATATATATATATATATATATATATATATATATATATATATATATATATATATATACATACACGAGGGTCATTCAATAAATAAGGTGAATTTTTCGGTATAAGGACTTCTAATACAGATAGAAGCTTACTATTTTTTTTCAACGTAGTCTCCCAGCACTGTCACACACTTTTCCTATCTGTGCATAAGTTTCCGTATTCCCTCAGCGTAAAAATATTTGGACTGATGTCTCAGCCAGTCGCTCACAACACTTTTGACTTCATCGTCACTTTTGAACTTCGTGCCTCTCGTGAACGCTCTCAAGGGACCAAACAGGTGAAAGTCTTAAAGGGCAAGGTCCGGGCTGTAAGGGGGATGAGGGAACAGTTCCCAGCCCAGCTCGTTGATGGTCTGCACGGTTTTGGCTGCTGTGTGAGGCCTTTCATTGTCATGATACAAAATGACTCCTTCTGATTGATGACCCCTGCGTTTGTCCCAACAGATAAGCTCAAAGTCCTTGCAATTTCATCCACTGTCACCCTTCTGTCAGACTAAATGAGGTCATTGACTGATTCGATCACCTCAGGAGACCTCAATTCTGTAGGCCTCCCAGGCCTGTCTTCATCCTCAACACTGCTCCGTCCTTCTTTAAACAATTTAGCCCACTTGTAGACATTTTCTGGCTGAAACATGTGGCACCATACACATTTGACATTCTCCTATGAATTTCAACTGGTTTGCACCCTTCAGCAACCAAAAACTTGATAACTGACCGCTGTTCAATTCTGGAGCATGCTTCTTGGTCGGCCATCTTTGTCAATCGCCAAAACTCTGAAAGTTTTTTTTTAATCTGCAAAAGAAATTAAATCCATGTGAAAAAGAAGTAAAACAAAAAAAAAAAAGAAAAAAAATGTATGCTTCTATCTGTATTAGAAGTCCTTATACCGAAAAAGTCACCTTATTTATTGAATGACCTTCGTATAGGAGGTACGGTGGAATCATGGATAGAAGCTTGGATTGAGGAATTGGAGAGCCAAGGTGGAATCGATTACATTCAGTTACCTTGGGAAAGGTATAATATATATATATATATATATATATATATATATATATATATATATATATATATATATATATATATATATATGGGTGTTTGTATAAGTGAGTTTTTATTTCTGGTTTTCACAAGGTGATCTACACGTCTTTTCGTTTGGCTTTCTTCTCGACATTCATTCTCTAACTCCATTATCTATTCGCTTGTTACCGTTGACTGGCACTGTTGTTCAGTTTTTAAGTCTGGCATATTTCACAATTCCTGAGCATTTCAAAATCAAACAAGCACAAAACATAAATATCTGTAAAGTGCTTTAAGAGAGGACGGAAAATGTGGCAGCGAAATATGAATGTGCATTAGAAAAGCGAAAAATGCCTTCAAAATGTTAAGCAAAGTATTAAGAGGCAGAAAAATTTCCGACGTAGCCCATCTGGAGTCGCTAATTCGGCGTGACCGATTCGGCGTGACCGATTCGGCATAGCCGATTCATCATAGGAATTTTTTTTTAGCCTTAGCTCCAGACTTGCTTTCAATGCGAAAACGTATCGCTAGGAATCGAAAATTATATAAACAAGGCACCATCTAAGGCAACTGATTTGGAGCATTTAGTTATGCCTGAGTCCTATACATTATATTTTCCTCCCACTGGGTGTGGAAGAAAAATTCTTACTGGTCAACCCTGGGGAAACTAATAATAGGATATTAGTGTTTAGAAGAGTAATCTGACTTCAACATTTAGCCTACTCAAATATTTGGTTTTCTGACAGGACTTTCACTATTACGCGTGGTCTTTTACATCAGTTGTATGTAATATCGGCTCAGGAGAATGATTGAATTATTCCTATAGTTTATGCTCTTCTTCCTAACAAGCAATGACTAACTTATTTTCTTTCATTTGAGTTTCATACAACCTTTCTTTTTTCTATGTGCCGTGTCCTTTCAGGACGTAAGCGACCATAGCTGTCCACCTCCCTCCATCCCTTGCAGTTCTCAACAGATTCCTTCCTTCTGCTTCTTCCCCCAGACCACGTTCTGTCATCCACTTGCTTAAAGCCGCTAGGTATGTCATGCGTTGTTTTCCCTTGTCTGTCTTTCCAGGCCCTCCTTCCTCATTATGCGTCGCAGGAACTTCAGCTGCCTCTTCTTGATATTAAGTATAAGCCTCCTCTTTGTTTGTATCCTCTCTAAGACCTCATCATTGCTCAAACGCTCGGTCCATGATATCCTTAGCATACTTCTGTAGAACCACATCTCCGTCGCCTCGAGTCTCTTCTTCATCTTTGAGGAAATCGTCTAACATTCGCAGGCGTAAAGAAGAACAGATGCCACGTAACAGCTTAGAATTCTTTTCTTCGTTACCAAATAATTTTAGAACCACTTCAGTAATTTGTGCCTTTGAACAGCTGCAATCCATGCTCTGCAAGATGCATTTCCCACCGTTGGCATTTACCATCTGGCCAAAAACCTGCACAGACATCTTGTTTCGTTGGGTTTATCAGATCTCTATAAAACCGATTCTGACGTTGCGTTATGGGCTAAAATGATTAAAGTCATATTGAAAGTTGGGTGTTTTCAATGCATATTGAAAGTTGGGTGTTTTTTATTTCCTCTTTTCGGTGACGGGGAGGTGCCTCCGGTCAAAGACAGTGACGTCGAAACAGTTTGATACATAAATTAGTTCAATTATTTTTCTGACGCCTAATTAGACACGCCACATGAGCTACGCCGAAACGTACCAAACCCTAAATGAGTAATTAACTCTTATATAAAATCATCCTTCCTGTATGGCAGTGAATGCTGGAAAATCCCTCTAGGTCTCTCGTTCTATAAGATTTTGCCTCACTGTAAAAGTTAAATAAGTTTCGGTTCAAATTCTGCTACGAATGCGTTAATATCATCTTGAATCTTGAACACCGATCAAGGAGAAGGTGAATGAAAGAAAACAAGAAAAAAATGTCGGTATTGGCATATCTAATTTTATCATACGTCACCGAAATAGAAAAAAAAAGTTATAGCTTTCTTCAGGAAACCTCTTGAAAAAGAAAAAATTCGCTTTCCCATGATGGGTATCGATTATTTTTCGACGATATTTTCCTTGGCTAAATAGGAAAGAGTACTGAACTACTATGTAACATAAGTCCTCCTATATAACAGTGAATGCGGGACAATTTACTGAAGAACACAAAGAATACCATGGACTGAACAAGCGAGCAACGACAAAAAAATTATAATGAAGATGGAAATACAAAGAAGAATTATACTTGGAATCAGAGACAGTTGAAATTTTTAAGACATATAATGAGGAAAGAGAGCTAGGAGAATATGATACTCACAAGCATATTAAAGGCCAGTCAGATTGAACTACCTACCAAGCTTGTTTAAATGATTGCCAGCACCGCTACAAAGTATAGGAAGTTGTGTAATAATCGTGATCTCCAACGCCCTGAGGAGACACGGCGCTTAGACGAAGGTTAGTAACCTCTGACTAGAATACGAATCTAAAGTTTCGAGGTAAAAAAAAATATATATCTTTATTCTCTTCCGGACTTTGTCAAATGAATGTCGACCGAATCGAGTGTATGCGGTTTCCAATCGTTCTTCAACAGTTTGATCTTTCTTGCGAGGGCGTGAAGCATTCTCCAGCTTCCCTCTAGAGCGGTTATTTTTATAAGTCTTTGTTATCCTGTTCTCTTGTGTGTATTTATATCCTATGTTCAGTTGGATTCATTTCCTTGTTTCTGTTGATACACCCACGGACATCTTTCCAGGCCCGATTCTGTACTTAGTGGATTTGGGGACACCTTCAACCTCAACTCACGGGTATTCGAGGTCTTTTGGTTTTCTGAGGTAAAATTAAGTACAGAACTCATTAACAAGAACGTTTTTTCAGGATTTTCAGGATAGTAAACAAGATTATATTGCCGTTGTTAGATTGCTAGAATTCGAATTGGAATCAACTGAAAATGAAATTTTATGTAACGGTAAAGTGGGGAAAGCATGTATCGAATATTTTGCATGTGAATTAAATTAGTCGAAAGTACTTGAACAGAAAAAACACAAAACAAAAAAGCCTGAAATCTCTGCAATTTATTAATGAGTTCAATTCCGATATGCAAAATTTTATTGGGAAAATGGAAAAATATACGAAAAAATGAAAGAAATAGAACTTGTCAGTTCACTTGCATAAAATACGAGGTCTGATAAAAAATATTGTAACTGCTCCAATGGTAACGGAGCTAAAGTATGCAGAATGAATCCACTTGGCCGTGATGAACCTTGAACACTGTCCCGAAGAGATATAACGTTTTCGCTTATTTCCGTTGTTGATAGCAGTTCCTAGAAGGAAAGTGTGTAGAGTATGGTCGTTTCGTCACTTCTCACAGGTTGCATCAGTGACCATGGCCTACACAGTATTTTGGGGCCAAGCACAACATTACCTATATCCGACAACTAAAATATTCACCAGATTTCGCCCGACGAAAGGAGCAAGTTTCCAGATGTCGCGGAAATCTAAGTCAATGCAACGAGGCAGCTGCTCACTCTACACACTTCCAAAAAAAAAGAGTTCCAGGAATGCTTCCCTCATTGGAAACGAAGCTGGATAAAGTGCGTGGCTTCAGAAGGCGACTAATTTGAAGCAGATTAAATGCCGAAGTGATATATATATATATATATATATATATATATATGTGTGTGTGTGTGTGTGTGTATTGGTTAGCGGCTCGAAAATGAGAAATCAGAGACCCGAGATCGAATACAAGTTGAGTTATTTGCACATACGCGCAAATACCCTTTCTTCTCCCTCAGTTATGGGTGAAGCAGTCTGGTAGACTGGGTTCTTTAAGCTTGGTTGACAACCACTCTAGGAGAAGGGGAAATCTGAATTCCGAAAATGAGGAGAAATGTTTGGGGACCGTGCAGCAGGCCATGTGCGCCAGTTTCCTGTATCCAGTTCTTCTGAAACGTGTGAATGTTTCTGGATTATAATCAAATCACGCAGCCGGATAGATTGACAAATCCGTTTAGCCGCTTTTGACTATGATTTCTTTAACTGGATCATTAGTGAATAAGTTTTCAACTTCTGATGAGGCTAGAATGCTGCTATTTGATTTATTAGACTGTAATATTTTCTAACTTCCAGCTTCACAAAATATACCGAGATGGAGACAAAGGAATTCTGCCTATCACAGGGACAACACATTGATACTTGCCAATCACTGGGACGATAGAAATCATTTGAACACAACAATGATATTATATGAAATGGACGAAGTCCGACAATTATTTTAATATATTTTATTGTTATAAGTTATTCATATAGACACAAATATTTTCATCCGGTATATATATATATATATATATATATATATATATATATATATATATATATATATATATATATATATATATATATATATATATGTATATATATATATATATGATGAAAATGTGGAAAAGACAAAGCAAAATCCGAATATTTGAGTTTACTGTTTTTAATTTTGTTTTTGTACTAATGAGCCAGGTACTACCTACATAGTTTCATAACATGGGATCATCAGGTTAAACTGGTTTTAACTTATTACTCGCTACATTTTTTTTCTTTGTCCCAGAAATTTAAGGTACTGGACGATTTCTGTCATCCAGTTCGGAGGTTTGTGGACCTTTCTTTAGTTTTCCCAAAAATTTTTCCTCGGATGCCAAATTGTTTGAAAATTGTGATACCCAGGTTTTTTCACCCACCGAGTTTAAATACATTATATATATATATATATATATATATATATATATATATATATATATATATATATATATATATATATATATATATATATACGTATGTATGTGTGTGTTTAAATTAATCTAGACAGGCCAACAAACGAGCTACATAGATAATAATTACGCAGAATTAAATAATTAACCGGAATGAAAGATATATAGGAATATCCATACATGTATGAAAGCTCATGTTTGTTTCTTCTCTAAGTTCCCGCCATTTCCCTCACTTGTAGATAGATAGATAGATAGATAGATAGATAGATAGATAGATAGATAGATAGATAGTATTTATTTAAAGTGTTATTGCTATCAGAGCGAAATAATAATGACAAAAGGATGAATAGATTTATCTTACAATTTACATTACTCCCGAGCCTATTTCAAAATCCTTATAAGAATTTGTAAAATCCCCACAATCCTCCAACACATTAAACATTGTCTTTTCAAAACCCCTCCACCTTCTCGTCAACATTCCTTTCCTCCTTCCCTGACTGCGCCTCCACTCTTTTCGCGTGATACTTGACCGTGAATCTTTAGAACAGGTGTCCATCAGGAGTTGGCGGTACCGTAATCCACTTTTCTTATTACATTGCATCTTTGCCCTAAATGTGGTCATCTGCCTCCAGTGTGTGTTGCGGGGTGGTGGTGGGTTTCTCACACGTCTGACATCTCATTACCACCGCAGACTTCGCAGAGAGCTATCTTCCTTTAAGTACAGTTAGCGTTTACTGATTCTCGTTATTAAGAATTATCGTTAGAAATGGAAACAAAAAACATGATACACTTCTATGTAATATCTAACTTGCTACATGACAGTGAATGCTGCAAAATCGCCTCACAAATAAAGAGGCTTGAGTTGATCTACATTTAAACGCCAGGAATAAAACGGAATAGATCATTTGGTCAACGTGGAAGTTTTTCACAAAATAAGAGCTACAAGAAAAATGCTACCAACACTGAAAGAGGAAACTTCCATTTCTGTAACGCATAATAATGAAGGAAGTCTTCGAGAATTTAACACTCGCAAGACATGATGAATGCAAAAGTGTATCTGTACGGTGGAGTAATGGATGGCGGCACGGATTGAGGAATCGGAGAGCCGAGTTCGAATTCCAGTCGAATCCATTACATTCACTTACGTTCTAATACCCTTGGGAAAGGTATTAATCCTCTTCTCCCCCCATTGAGAGAACGAAATATTATTTCCAAAAGCTAAGCAAAGTATTAAGAAACATGAACATTTCATTAGAAGCAAAGGAAGAGTACTGAATTGTTACATAATGTCAGTCCTCCTATATGGCAGTAAATGCTCGACAACCTTTTAAAAAAAAAGACTTGAAGCAATAGAAACGTCGTTCTGAAATAGAATACTGATAATACCATGATCTGAATGTTATAAACAGGAAATTATGGCTAGTCATGTTCGCCAAAATCCTGAAAGGACATGGCATATAGAAGAAAAATAATTATATATTAGGTAAATATGTATTAGCTAATCATATCCAAAACGTAACAGATGTTTAAAATAAAAATAAAGATTATTATTTCTGTATAAATTAATAATTTTAATTAACTAAGTTATGCCGAACGTCACATCATTTGGACGGTGGGAATTAATGGGTCATAGCGAGAAAGCAAAGTTTGACACTTTTTTTATGAATATATGTTTATACTAGATTTTGTCGTAAAGAAAACAACACATCAGCAGATCGTATAGACTGGTGCTACAGAATGTCAAACAAAGAAATTTACCAAAACAAAATCCACATCACACGAAGACAACAAGCAGCGGAAAGAAGTAAAATGGATAACACATTTAACTAGAAGGGAAAATAACAATATAACCAAGATGTTGATAGTAGACACAAACTGAATTGAACGATTAGGAAGCAAAGTCACGTCACTGCGAGAAAGAGCGAGAGCAATTAAAGGACTTAAGATATGGACTTGAAAAAAAACTGTTTAAAGAGAAATTTTTATTTTTAATTTCATCCGACAGCAGCGTTAACAGTTCGGTCACCAAATGCCGAATCTTCCTGTACAGGTAGAGCTAATCTCAGCTTTGACATTACCTTTTAAAAACCTATAATTAAGACCGGATTTTTTTTAACACCTATAATTAATACCAGGTTCTTATCTTCATTTTCATAATTAATACCGGATTTTACGGTTGTCATAAATATGTTAATTTTGTTTATTTCAAACACAGACACACATACACACATATATATATATATATATATATATATATATATATATATATATATATATATATATATATATATATATGTATGTATATATATATATATATAAAGATATGTATGTATGTATATATATATATATATATCGAAATGAGAGAAAGAAAAGATGGCGTAAAAATCCGCACTTCGTAGCATTTATTTTTAAAAATGTGCTCAATAAAAAGTAGACCAAAATATTAGTATAATATTTTTATAATAATAAATTACAATGACAGCATTTTACATCGCAACACAAATACATTCATGTTTCAATACTAATATGGTTCTTTTTCAGGCGGTGGTAGATAGCTAATGATAAAAATGATTTATTAGGTAAATTTAAAAAAACAAATCTCTACCTATTTTCGTAAGTTAAAGGTGGGGACATAACTTTAACTTACGAAAAGAGGTAAAGATTTTTTAAATTTAAATTTAATTTTTGCGTAGCGGTGTATAATGTTTTTGTTGCAATTTATTATAATAAAAATATCATGATGTATATAGATGTATATATATATATATATATATATATATATATATATATATATATATATATATTATAAATAAATGACAAGAGGAAAACAGAGTGTTTTTAGCAACTGGAATGTAGGGAACGCTATTTTCATATTGTTAATTGAAAATAACGTCAGTTAATGTCACGTGTGGAGAATATTATCATTAATCTGTGTTGATGGATTCAACCATTCTCTTTTGATTGTAATATATTTTTGTGTACATTTGTTTGTGAGAGCAGTAATTTTGTTAGAAAAGGTGAGATAGGGAAAAGGCCTGGGCGTAGATTAATATTTGGGTATTGTTCTATGGCGGCACTCTCTAGAATTTTCCTTCTGAGTAAGTTATTTTCTTTTTTTATAAGTATAGAATTTTTAAAATCAAAATTATGGTTGAATTTATTCCTATGTATTACTAAGGCATTATTTAAGTTGTTTATTCTAAGGTCTCTTTTGTGTTCATAGATACGTTTTTTTATGTTTCTGCTTGTTTCTCTAATATATTGGGAGGAACAGTTTTGGAAATTTATTTTATAAACGCCTGCTTCAGAATTGTTATTGCTATTGTTCCTTGAAGATCTTATTATATCTATAATTGTTTTCGAGGTGTTTGTGACTATTTTAAGATGATTTAGATGGGATAGGTTATTCTGGTTATTAGACGTAACACAGTTGGTTGGTAGTATTATGTATCTGTTTTCATGTAATTTACTATTGTGGATTATGTTATTAGTTTTGTTTCGGTTGTATATTTTGTATGCCTTTCTTCTTGCGTTGTGGATGAAATGATATGGGTATTGTATGATTTTTAATGTATTTTCTATGTATGTTTCTTCTTTAAGTAAATATTGGGGACTACAAATTCTTAATGTTCTTAGATAGAAACCTATAATAATTCCAGATTTAATTTTTGAAGAATGGTCTGAGTAGAAACTGATCATATAATTTTTGTTTGTGGCTTTTCTGTAAACGTCAAAATTAAGTTCGTTATTATTTCTATGTAACAAAACGTCCAGGAACGGAAGAGTATAGTTGGTTTCAGTTTCGGAAGTGACGTTTATTGTAGGTTCAACGTTGGTAAGTTTGGCGAGAAGATCTGTTAAATTGGTGTTTTTGGGAAATATTAATAAGAAGTCGTCTATGTATCTGAAATATGAAGAGTTTGTAGGGAGAATATTTTTGAATGAGTCACTTTCCATAAATTCTAAAAATAAACAAGCAAGAACGCCGCTGAGAGGAGATCCCCTTGGTAAATCAAATTTCTGTCTGTAATGTTGGTTATTAAAAGTAAAAAAAAACATTGCTTGGTAATAAGTTGGCATATTTTTATGATTTTATATGTAGATAGGGGTAATTTTATTTTTGCATTTGTTAGGTGTTTTTCTAGTAAATTTAAGTATTTCTCTATGGGGACGTTTGTATAGAGAGAATTATATCCAAACTATCCATATATTTGTTTTTAATGTCTATGTTTTTTAATTTATTTAGGAGGTCGCCTGAATTTTTTATGTGTGCTGGACTAATGGTGCCGAGGAGTGGAGTTAAAATTTTGCTTACTTTGCGGGCTATTTTATGTGGAGCGCTGCCTATCCCTGATATGATAGGTCTCATTGGTATGTTCGGTTGATGAGTTTTTGGTAATCCATATAATATGGGTGTTTTGGGAGGTATTCAGTAAACTTTACCCAGGAGACGTCTTCATTTTTCAGTAGTTTCTTGATGTTGCTTGTGAATTTTTGTGTTTCTTTTAGGACTTTGTTTTTATTTACTTTTTCGTAGATGTTATCATCGTTAATGAGCTCTCTCATCTTTTGTTGGTAAATGTGTTTATCCATTATTACAATTCCCCCGCCCTTATCAGGAGTAGATATATGGATGTTTTTGTTATTAGCTAATATATATATATATATATATATATATATATATATATATATATATATATTGTCATCCACAGACAGACTGTTTCGCTGTATCACAGCTCATCAGTGTGGCTAGACGTCCGGTTGCCTCTGGCTAGAATCGAAAACCGGCTGAATCCGCGTCAGTCGGAAATTTTACCCTGAAGCCGTTGGCGCACGGCAGAGAAGAAAGTGAATTTAAGCGTATTTATTTTTAGATAAACACACAGTGACTGAGAGAACTCGATTCGATTTACCGAAGAGTCTTGTATTATTAGCCGTAATAGTCACTGTTTACAAACCCACACATCCTCCCCAGAGAGCTCAACCGAAATAAATTTTTCAGGAGCATATATATATATATATATATATATATATATATATATATATATATATATATATATCAGGCGGCATTTAATCTAGCTCCTGCGGGGTGGGGGGTCTTGATTGTGCCTTCTTCTAAATAGATAGGGAGGAGTAGAGTAGATGTGATGGGACCAATAAACTACAGAAGAACTTGCTTCATTTAAGTATTGCATTAATATTTAAGCTTACCTTTTAAAATTCCAACGATAATTCTTCTGCCGTCACTTAATTTAAAGACAATTTGATGCATGTAGATTCTGAATTTCCATACAAACAATTATTTTTACTTCATGGGTGATTTTCGCTAGACTTCGAAATTCATTTCAATTATTCCCAAATTTATTTCCAAGATACAAAAATTGTTATCATACAAAAAATTCGTCGCAAAAAATGATGTAAAAATCGCCGAAAACAATCGCAGTAATGAAAACTTGTGAATCCAAAATTTCATGATTTCGGATCCGGATCCGGCCCTGAAAGTTTTCATTTTTCTCATAGTGTGGGGCTGATTCCAAAATGGTACGATACGGTCTTTAGGAGTAAACGTGAAAACACGGACAATTTTATTTTGAAACACTGTGATTTGAGAACAGTATTTTTTTCATCTGAAATGAGCTGTTGAAAGTTAGAGAGTTGTATTCCTTCGTGGTACAGTGACACAGTGACATTCGCATTTATTATATCGATATATTTATGTATGTATATTATACTACCGTATTGACATACAATCTTGAATTATAATTATCTGTATTTCTGAGATGAGGTATTGTAATTATTTACATTATTTACATTGTTTGGAATGTTGTCCTCATCTTCATTGCGAGTTCAATATATGGCCACAGCAGAGGTGAACAACCCTTGGGGAGTTGAGTTAAAGGGAAATCTCTGAAACTGAGATATCCGTGAGACTATAACAATCTACCCCGGTGGACGAAATAAAGTTTTCGGTTGGAAATACCAATCACCTGAAGAAGGTTGGAGCGTACAACGGCCGGCCGAATCGTGAATATAACAAGAAAGAACAATGCAAATAATGTAAATTGAATTCCGAACAATGCAAATAATGTAAATTGAATTATATCGTTTAGAATATATATATATAGGTCAATATTGAAACTTTGCGGAAACTCCTGCAGCCAAGAGAAATTCCCTGTATTCCTTTAAAATAATGGTATAAAAAAATAAATAGAAATGATTCGCAGAGAATTAGATGACAATTTATTTTCGATGGTCGTAGCCTAAACAACGTACGCTACGAAGGTAACCTTCTCTTGATAACAGTTTCGGAAGGAAAACCAAAAGAGAGTTTAAAGAAATTATTGCTCACGTCCAAGAAGGGACATTGTTTATGCTGAAATATATTGGGCAGAGAAAGAGAGGAGAAGGGGGAGATGAGGGTTTACCGAGGCTATATCTCTTCAAGCTAACTTAAAAGAATTTCTTATAATTTAAGTTAGTACATCCCATCAAGATTACTGAAGATCACGAAATTGATATAAACTGGTGTTTGTCATGAAAACTATGTACAAATGAGAAGACAGATTTGTAAAGTTGTCAATCATCATTTGGATTTTCCATTGTCAGATATAATCTTTGGGATTCACGCGAGGACAATAGTAAAGCCGGGTCTCACCGGAAACGGAAGTGACGTTTACGAAAAAACTGAAAACTACTTAAGATTTTTTTTTTTTTTACAAATTATCTACGAAAAAAAATTGTTAAGGTTTTCAAAATCATAAAAACAAACAAAAAATGAAATTTAAAAAAACAAAAACTAAAAATAAGAGATAGAGAGAAAGAGAAAGAAGAGAGAAAGAGAAGAAAAAAAAACGCTCTCCAAATATGAATACAAAACATACAGAATTGGATAGATGATTTCACTCGAAACTAATTAGAGCAATTTTAAGATTAAAATTAGGTTTTTGTACTAAAAAGTTCTCAAGTGATGATTTAACAAAGAAAGATATGTGAGATATTTGACGGGAGTGTGTTTGCCGATGGCTAGTTTTATGAATGTATTTCAACATTATATCCTCTATTTAAGGATTTATCGCTATTGGTGTAGTTCTCTTTCTTTTTTCTTTATTTCTTTTTCTTTCTTTTTTCTTTTTTTCTTTCTTTCTTTATGCCTTCCTTCTTCCCTTTCATTCTTTCTTCTTTTTTACTTTCTTTGTTTTTTTCTTTTTAACTTCTTTCCTTCCTTCCTCTATTCCTTTTTTCTTTCTTTGTTTTTTATTTCCTTCCTTCCTTATTTTCTTCCTTCCTTCCTTCCTCTATTCCTTCCTTCCTCTATTCCTTCCTTCCTCTATTCCTTCCTTCCTTCCTCTATTCCTTCCTTCCTTTTTTCTTTCCTTTCTTTTCTTTCTTTCTTTCTTTCTTCCTTCTTTCTTTCCTTCCATTCTTTTTTCTTTCTTTCTTTCTTTCTTTCTCTCTTCATTTCTCTCTATTTCTTTCTTTTTGTTTTTTCTTTCTTTCTTTCGTCCTCTATTTCTTTTTTCCGTATGTCCTTCCTTTCATTCTTTCTTTTCTTCCTTCCTTTTGTCCTTATTTATTTATTACTTCCTTTTTTCTTTCTTTATTTCGCCCTCTATTTCTTTTTTTCCGTTCTTCCTTTCATTCTTGCTTTTCTCCCTTCCATTTTTCTTTCTTTGAATCTCTTATAATTATCATTTTCGGCCAGATCAAATCTCTCCTCCTTTTTCTTAAAGTAAAACCAAGTTTTTACTTTTACTCTTTCATCAAATATGCGCCATTCTATCTGTAACCATATCATGCCGGTTTAAACAACGGTTCTTTATGAAGAATAGTCCTGGGTATGACGATAAACTACATCTGGCAGTAAGGCCTCTCGCCGGGAGATTGGAGGTTTTCACGACCTTGAAAACATCTCTTAATTGCTGTTGTTCCCAGGTCCACCCTGACCGGGGGTAGTAGCACCTGTCAGGATGCCAGCTATGAGTAAATAGTGAAACCCTAAACAAAACACTATGAAAGTACTTTTCTATACTAAAAATACCGGCAATACATTTTATTGTTAACAAAATTACCAACAATACTTATTTATAGTAAACGTTACCAACAATACCTATTTGTAGTAAAATGACCAGCAATACATTTCATCTGTAGTTGAAGGCATACAACTGCACTCAAAATATATTTAGTTTAGACCATAAAATTGTGTTTAAAATATTTAGTTGAAGCCATAAAATTGTGATCAAAATATTTAGATTTTGCCATTAAGTAACCCATAAAGATTGATATGCCTCTAAAGAAAATCAATCAACCAAGTGTGAGAAGATATACATGTAAAATCTGAAAATACATTTTGTTACAAAATTATTATATATTTATTATGTTTTCAAAATAAAGTTGTAGATTTAGCATTGGCGGCAACAGAAAAGATCCAACTCAATCCAAAATACGTTTGGCACTTGAGTTAGGAGTTTCAGCAATGACAGTCGAAAGATCAGTGAAAAAACTTCAAAATGAAATCGTACGTGAAACCTGTGAGGGCACTCCGGGACAGAAGGTTAGAAGGTTAGAGAGGACATAGATCATCTTAATTAAGTTGGTAAATGATCCTATAATATATATATATATATATATATATATATATATATATATATATATATATATATAAAATAGGGAACATAGAAGTCAACACTTAGAGGCTTGTTGACTTTTATGTTCACTTTTATATTTACACACGCTCTGTCTCTGATATTGAGCACTTTATCCCATAAATATAGCACACTTTAAGACTATATTTCTTTATATATATATATATATATATATATATATATATATATATATATATTAAATTTATTTCAATCCTTCATGAGTTTCCGATCCTTACATTTGAGTAATTAATGTTGATTTTTCGTTTATGATCGATTTCATCTCGATCCTTCAGCTTGAAGAATAATTATTCATTCTTATTGCTTGAAGTAGAGTCCAATAGTGTTACAAAATTCCAGTAAGGTATCTTTAATCATTTCTAAGATACAACGCTTCAAATCTTAATCTAAAATTTGTATAATTTTGCTTTTACAGGATTTGGACAATTTTGTTGTTTTACCCAGCATAGTATTCTTCAGAATATAAAGGTAAAAGAAAACATTTATATAGATGTTTGCGTGGAACTTTCAAAATGATCTGGGAATAATAGAATTAAAAGCGAACATTTTGAAACATGAAATTTATTTCTCCACATAAACTCCAGCAACATCGAGAGATTTCTGTAAAAAATATACCAGTCATTGATTTACTCCCGGAAGAACAGAGAGTCCTAAGAATATAACTATTCAAAGCAGAATAGAGTACTGAACTGTTATATGATATGTGTCCCCCTATATGGCAGTGAATGCTGGACAATCTCCTCAGAGATGAAGAAGAGACTTGAAGCAACATTAATATGTGTTATGGTCCAGGTTCCTTGTACCACGGTGATGGCCCAAGATAGAACCAATTAAGAATAACTCGAACACAGGTATGGAATAACACAGATTACAAACAGAATATGTACAAAAGAAGTAGAAGTGTTAGTAATAACAATCAGGTTAGGTTAGAGAGAACTATATTCTCTCGACCAGTATCACTATTCCAATGTCTTACAGTAATCGTCTGAGGCGACTCTGTCTCTGACTGACTCACACTGCCTGACTGGTCGACTGCCTGACTCACTCACTGACTCTGTGTCTGCTTCTCCCTCTTGAGGCGCGGTATTTATGAGGTACGGAACAGTCTATTAATATTATGGGTATGTTCCCATAACAATATAGTTGCACAGAAGGATACCAAGAATACCATGGACTAAGAAACGAGTACTGAAGTGTTATGTGATATCGGTCCTCCTATATGACAGAATGCTGGAAATCTCAAAGATGAAGAAGAGTCTTGAAGCAACAGGATGTGTATCTACGGAAAGATACAAAAAATACCAGGGGACCGAAGCTGTGAGCAACGACAAAGTTTTAAAGAAAATGAAAACAAAAACGACACTTATACCTGGAATCTGAAAGAGACAGCTGAAAAGTTTAGGACACATAATAAAGAAAGTGGGCTGGGAAAATCTGATACTCACGGGACAGATTGAAGACAAAAGAGACAGATGGAAAAAACGGATCTCACTTAGTGAGATTCAGTAAATGGACAGCGGAACAGAGGTTGGGAGAAATAACAAAAAGACAACATTAATTAAGAACTGTAAAAGACAGGAAGTTGTGAAGATCCGTTGATGCATACATCCTAAGGCAATAAGGGACTGGAAAAAGAACAAAGCTACTAAAATTCGAACCGTTAAATCATTTTTTTCAACTTTATGAAATTTTAAAGATTCAGAAGGTGCTAAATCTCGTCTAAACTCTCGCAATGCTAATTTTGGCTGATGAGATGATTGATCAGAAGTGTTCTCGTCGCGATAAAGGATTCTCTGGTTAAACTTTCTACGACGCATTGTTTGTTTTTTTGTTTTTTGTTTTTTTGGTTAATACTGTTCAAACCAATTTCGTAAGAAGTAGTTGTTAATATCTTTTTCCCCTTTAAAAAACGTCAAGTAGGAAATTGTCCTCAGCATCCTAAAAGAAAACTATCACTATATACCAGGCTTGGGCAACCCTTTCCGACCCGTGGGCCGCATCAGATATGGCTCATCAGACGATAGGCTGCACTACTAAAATGATTCAAGGTAATTTTTCGTCGAAGCTGTCTCAGCCATTTTTATCACAGAAGACCGTACGAGTAAGCATCTGCCATAGAAATAGTGAAAGGCTGATTGATTAAAAAAATTAAGTCCCAGTATAAATTTATCACAGATTACATTGATTAACACATACTGTTGCATTTGATTTGCTTCTTATATATTCTTTTTTAAAATTACAAGAATAATTTTTAAATTAAAAAAAATTTTTTTCCTCTATCGAAAAAAAAAAAATTTTCTCCAAAAAATATATTTTTTCTCCAGACAAAAAAATATTATAATTATTCTGTTTCTAAAGCAAATGATATTTACACGCATGGTCTTCCTTAGTGAAAATCACTAATGGTTTAAAATGATGAAAACGTTACCTTCAGCGAAAAATTCAAAATTCAAAAAAACGTTGTGCTTAATCATCGTTTATGTATGTGGTTATGCCTGAAAAAATGTGAACGAACAATTGAGAACGATAGGAAATAAACAAAATTTTAATAAAGCTTATTTTCCTCATGGAATTCGGCGTGCCATTCGTAAAGCGAAAAGGACCGCATGTGGCTCCTGACCTGCACTTTGTCCGTGACTGCTATAAATTTCCATCTAGTTCGGTTTCATTTTGCTTTAACTGGATCCGATCTTCTTTTCCGTAAACATGGCTTTGATTCAGGTTTTTTCTGCAGGATCTTACCGGTAAAACCAAGATTCATCTCCAACTGCCTTTCTCAACAGAAAGCATTCATGACACTGATCATCTTTGTTGAATAAAATTTCAATAAAGTTCTCTACTCTTGTCTATTGCTGATTTGGTGAAAATGACGTAATGCCCAACGAATTGAATATTGCCTCAATTTTGACTATTCATATAAAATTGAGTAGAATGAAGCAACTAAGATGTCTAGGGTCGTAATTATTTTTCTGATTTTTAATCATCGGTTGCTCCCTGTTAAATCTCAAAGAATATTGATTTTTTATCAAAATCGATTTCGGTGGTCTATACTTCTGTTTGTCATTTTCAATTCCGTTTCACCATTTTTCAAACGTGTTTTCCATTTGGAAATTGTTGACTTTTCTTGGAATTATCTCGTTAAACATTTCTCACAGTCCTCAGTCTTCCAATCAAGGTTACCATAAATTATAATGCCGGTACTTGCTTACATTTGACGGGATTCATGCTGCCCTAAAAAGTGTTATTTTAAACTAGTGTAAATTTTAGTCGACTAACTCGAAAGATTTTCATTTCATACACATCATGTGTAAATCCAATTATAATTTCGTTTTACATAATCGCCATGGTCGTTTTTATTCAGGAAGATGACAACGTTTGTGAGGATTTGGCATAGCGGTCTTCTTCACAGTTGAATTTTGTATTTCTGGGTACATTTTTAATCCGATTTAATCTTTCTTATCAAATCGCGAAATGACAGTTGTCTTTTACATCCACTCTTCTAGATTTTTTTTCATTAATGCGTATGTCCTCCACAGTTCTCTCATTAGAACTGCGTTGTTCTTCATTTTCATCAACGACCTTCTTGATGTCATCAGTTCTCAATTCGGTACATATGCTGACGACACAGCTATATACTCCTGTCTTAATATTAAGTCTGATGTGTTCGCATCTCTTCTTAAAAATGACCTACTATCTAATGTTAACTGGGGCAAGAAATGGCTAGTTAATTTTAACGCCTCCAAAATTCATGTAATCGCCCCAGAGAACTTTTTTTCCCTTCCATGACCATGGCATATGCTAACCACCAGGAACGTAATTCAAGGCGCCTTTTTCGGACTAATGCTTTCCGCTGTTAGGAAAATAGGTTCAATCTGTCGTGTTGGACACTTTTTTTTCTCGCCAGAATCCATGTGACGCATTTATACTAGCAGGCACTAAATATTGATGTCACATCTATTCTGGTACTTTTGTTATGTATTTAGAGATTTTTCAAAATTCTAAAGGAGAA
>OZ038480.1:93251823-93276823 GCA_964036315.1 Acanthosepion esculentum | reverse complement strand
TTCCTCTGTCTTTCCGTCTTTCTTTTGTTGTCCCAATTTGATATCTGATTTTCTTTTAGAAACTCGTTTTTCTTTATTCGTTCCTTTTATTCAAAAGTTCTCTTTGGCTAACAACAATTACAAATTTACTACTTGTATCACCGCTATCTGCCTTGTTTACTCGATTGATCATTACAGTCGTTGGCATGTTATACACGTCAGGAAATCGAAGAGGGTTTATTCCAGACATACTTTATTTCTAAACGAAGCAAAAGACTTTGGAAATATTTTGCAGCATATTACAACTAAAAAAGGAATCCTCGGTCGCACTATATTTATTGAAACACCCGAAACGACGGGCCAGGTCCGAATTCCCTTTGAGAATATAACTATATTCACTGCCCACTGAAATAATGTACCCAAAACTCTGGCAAAAACGTAGTTACAAGCAGTACTGATGTACAACGAAGGCAGATGAAGAAGAAGTCTAATTTTCTATACGTTGAAATCATTTTTCCGGAATTAACCGTAGCCCGTAACTGGCATCGACAGCAGCACAACCTTTACTTTCATTGATAATCTTGATAACAATCAGTAATTGTTTTATATTCAAAATTCACCCAAGAAAAGCTGGAGAGCAACTCAAGGTAGAGTGTTCCTGAATTAGGGATGTGACATGAATGAAAGAACAGGTGTTAGGAAGAGAAAAATATGAGGATATGGAGGATAGATAAATATCGACTCTAGACATATAGAATGTTTAGAGAGGTTGATCTTGGAGGAAGTTCTTGGGGAAAAAGTTGTCTGAGTAGAACTTTCTCCTTAACATTGGAATACAGGGGAAATGAGGGTGATTCAGTTTCGTGGAAGCAGCATAGCGTGTTCTAACTGAAAAAAATGATCTGGAGATATTTGGAATATTTTCCATGGAAATAGCGATAGAGTAACGATAGGCAAGAACATTTTCGTTTTTGAACAAGAGTCTACAGGATTGAGAAGAGATATCCTCCCAAATATAGAAAACACTTCTTTATGGTTAGGTTTTTTTCTTTGTGGAATCAATTTTCTCCAAAGTTTCACTGCTTGTAGGGGATAGCAATTAAAGGTTTTATGCAAGAACCGATCGATTTTTCTAGTTTTGTTAGACGACATGACATTCGCGAATATAATTTTCCAAAAATGGCATTAGGCAAGTAATGTCAAACCAAACATTATGGTTATAGCCTTAAATGATTTATATTCGAGTTCACTTTCTAGCTGAATGCCTCCCTGGCATGCAACATTGCTATCGATAAAGAGGGAACTGATTGATTTTCTCTTTTTTTTTATATGCCCAGGACGTGGGAGATCATGGCTCTCTACTACTTTATCTTTTGCTACGTTTTCCCATTCACTTATGTTATTGTTCTGACAACCACTCACACAAAATCATTAATGTTTTTTTCTTAAATCGGCATTACCCCATGCAAGACAGTTCAGCCACTAGCCCGCACGAGTTAGAGGAGATGAAGGAATTAGGAACAGAAACAGTAATGAGGTGAAAGAAAAAGCAATCAGGATAACAGTAGATAGCGATTTACGCTGCATTTAAATTTTTGCAGATTAAAGTTTGTTGGAAATGTGACCGGGATGGACTTTCACAGGCGAGAAGTGCGAGATAAGAAACTGTAAGCATAGAAGTTCGGTTTACATCTAGCTAGCTCAACTGTAAATTGATGAGATGTCGCTGCCAATCTGGTATTGCGCTTAAATTCATACTGTCTCGGTAGCGAAGATCTCATGCGAATAATTACCATGACAGTATTTATAAACACAGCGCACAACTTTACGGCGGTGGGCAAGTGACTGAAGCTGAGCCAAGAGATCAGGCCCAATAATATTGCTGATTCTTCTTTGGAGTCTATCGAGGAGCCCCCCCCCCAAAAAAAAATACCAGGCACCCGAACCATATATGGTAGCATTGCTCTAAGCATGGACGAATGACAGACTTATAAATATGTAAGATAAATTTCGGAGAGAAAAATTGTCTCGCTGGACACAGTGAACTGACATTCTTGGCAGCTGATCTAGTTATTGATTCAATGTAGTCTTTCCACCTCATGTCAGCTGAGAACGTTAGCCCAAGAAGGCGCAATGAATCACATTCTTTTCGAAGATAGCATCATCCATATTGATGGAAAGCAGAGAGGGGTTTCTCAAATGATTAATGGAGAGGCAAATCCTCAACATCTCTTGGGAGATCTACACTACCTACAGAGAAGTGCTGAACAGAGCCTCAGTGAGCAGCGTCGAGGCCACCATAATCCATCACCGCCTCCGCTGGGCAGGACACGTGCACAGGATGGATCCTTCCAGAAAATCCTACATGGCAAGCTGGCCATCTGGACTAGACCGCGAGGAGCACCCAAAATGCGCTACAAAGACCAACTAAAGCGCACCCTGACACTTACCAACATTAGCTCGTCCTCGTGGGAAGAAACTGCCCGGGATCGAATAGCGTGGAGGAGATCAATACGCGATGGCATCGCGGACTTCGAGGAAAAGAGGAGGGAGAATGAAGAGGCAAGACGACGAAGGAAGAGAGAGCGATGTGAACCACCCCGTCCCCCTACCTTCCCCTGTGAGCATTGTCCGCGACTATTCCACCACCGACTGGGCCTCGCAAGCAATGTCAAACATAAACATCAACGGCGAAGATAGGACTCATGACAGAACCCGATACTCGGACACGACTGGGAGCCGATGAATGGAGTGCAGTTTAGTTTTGGAGGCGTTAAAATTGACAACCCACCTTTTCCTCCAGTTAACAACGGTCTTGAGGTCATTTTGACCATATCTGACTGATCAGCCTTACTATCCAGGATGGAGTAAATAGTAGTGTTGTCAACGTAGATGCCAAGTTGAGAGCCGATATCATCGGGAAGGTCATCAATGAAGATTTAAAATAGCGTAGTACCAAGAATGAAGCCCTGTTAGTACGAAAGGATGTAGGAGAGTGACCGTTCAAGACAACTTACTTTTCCCGATTTGATAGGAATGACTGGATCACCTCAAAAACGTTCCCGTAGATACCCTGGCTTTTCAGCTTGTGGAGAAGACCTGAAAAACCAGACCCTGTCCAATTCTAGATCGCGGGCTTCACCGTGTATATCTAAAGCACCATAGACTCTTTCCGCAGTTATCGTTAGTACATCAGCAGTTGATCTGGAGAAACGAAAAAAGTATTGTCTGAGAAATGGCCCTGTGATGAGAGATGATGAACCAATTCAGCATTGACTAAGGTCTCTAGAAGATTTCCAAAAAGAGGCAAAAGGCTAATAGACTGACATTTGGATGAATCAGACGGTTCACCAGAGTTCTTAAAAACTGTAACAGACGATGTCTTCCAGTAGGCAGTAAAGCAGGAGACAGCGAGTGATTTTTTATACAGTTTAAAGAGAACAAAAGTTAGTTCGGGGGCACACTTCTTAACGACTATTACGGACATGGCATCGTGTCCAGAATAGGTTACTATCTGTTCGTTTATACTTTTCCTGCGTTCAGTTTATCCTGTGACGGTCAGATTCATTAGGTCATTATTTCTGATTATGCTTCTAAAACTTTCAACTATCTCTTTTTGATTGTTTGTTAGTGCAGTTTCTATTTTCTTGTCTACGCTCAAATCACGCGGTAAACAACAGATCTCGTACGATCACGGAAGTTAAGCCGCATGCATTGGGATTTAAGCTTAAGTCAACCCTCAAGTGGGACTCGTACATACGACCCATCGCTAAAAATACTGGAAGAATTAAAAGAAAAACACATTCCAGTACCAACTTGACTTCTCTTGCTATCCACTACCTCTACAAAAGCCAGGTCAAGTCGAAAATGGAGTACTGGTGCCAAATATGTGCAGGAGCTGCCCGGTTTTCACTTTCCGGTCTCGATAGAGATCAAAGCGTCTCGACCCCCTTGAGACGGATGAATTATTTTCCACCCTACAACCTCTTTCCTACAGACAAAACGTTGCAAGCCTCTCGCTAATCTATTGCTATTTCTGTGGAACGTGTTCAAAAGAACTACATTCCTTAGTTCCACCAGTTCTAACCTTCACGATTAATACCCGCCATGCCAGGCACATTGTAGCGAACCACCCCTATTCCTTTCGTATTCCATTTGTGACAGAAGTAAGTTCCCTTCGGGCAGCTTCTTCTGGCGAACCGCTACGTTGTGGAACCGATGACCAAGAGGATGCTTCCTCGACCACTACAATCTTAAATTCTTCAAGTTCTTGGTGAACCGTTATCTTCTCCAGATATCTCCATGAATTCTGCCTCTTACATATCGTTCTGTAAACCTATGCCTCCTGGGCCTTTTCACCGTATATCCCTTGGGCTTTGTACAGAGGGAACAATATTGTAAAAAATGGAACGTTTTTGTATGAGGAAAAATGATAAAGTTGAAACGGAAAAAGAATATATAAGAGAAAATATAGTAATATGCATGATACAGATGTGTAATTAACATATATACATATAGATAAAAGAATAAAACAAGAAAGTTAAAGACACACTAGTTGGAAGCCAAAACAACATAATTATTCATGGATTTAGAAATTAAACATTAAAACGTCCCACGGTTCCCCTCCAAAATAACTTTTGCTCAGTCACAATCGAATAATCACCATCTCTCAGTCACTTATGTGCCATGCGTGATACACGCTGAGGCGATTATATATCGAAAGATACATAACTGACGAGGCAGATTTTTTCCCGCAGTAAATTACCATTTCTTTCTGCGGTAGACCAGTTGCCATCCAAGGCTGTAGAACCCGGTTTGTTCTACTATTTACCTATAGCTGGACGGAGAATAACAGGATTCATACCATTCCTTAGGGTATTAGCACATAAGTGAATGCAATGGATGCGACTGGAATTCGAACTCGGCCCTCCAATTCCTCAGTCCGAGCCGTTATACATTACTCCACCGTGGCTCCTAGACATCATCTCTAGTGATTCAAAACCTCTACCCTGGTGTTGATAAAGGAGATTAATTGATCTCAAGAAATAAAGACAGACAGTAGTAGCAATTAGCCAATCAGCAGGTTACAGGTGATAATATGAGGGTATTATTATATACAGAAATATTTCACATACCTGTACATATATATATATATATATATATATATATATATATATATATATATATATATATATATATATATATATATATATATATATATACCTGTGTGTGTATATATATATATATATATATATATATATATATATATAGTCTTAAAGTGTACTATATTTATGGGATAAAGTGCTCAATATCAGAGATAGAGCGTGTGTAAATATAACATATAATAATAAACGACTTCCGGTAAAATATCTGCCAAAATAGACTACCCACAATGCACCACTGACCCGTATATATAAATAGCCGAGAAAAATAACAGCACTCGTGGTCTGACGATTGCATCTAGCATGAAACAGACTGTCGCCTCTAAGTGTTGATTTCTATGTTCACTTTTATATTTATATATATATATATATATATATATATATATATATATATATATATATATATATATTGATGCATTTTTCATTAGATAATATAGACAAAATTTGTCTATTTATTTTAAGTAAGTTCCTTTCATATTGTCTGATAAGCTTATTATTATTATTGAAAGACCAAAGGAAATCACCATATTGATACATGTTTTAATCCTATCTAAGCTTTCGGTTTACATAAGATATTTTTCAAAGATGACAATTACATTCCAATATATCAAACAATACACGGACAAAACAATAATGATAGTCTGTTTTTCTTGCATGAAAAATTTCAAAGCAACGAAAAACTCGTGTATACGAGACAGGAAAGTGAAAATACCAACGCAACTCGTGAAGTCACACATGGACACGCGAGAGTGAAAACGAGAAGTATTAAGTATGGGAAGCCATTGGTATAAACCAATGGCTTCTGTTATCAATTATACACAATATATACAATATATACATATATATGTATATATATATATATATATATATATATATATATATATATAATTTTTTTTAACATACAACGTGTGTTAGCAAGGTATCGCACGTACTAACACACGTTGTATGTTAAAAAAAATTATATATATATATATATATATATATATATATGTGTGTGTGTGTATTAGTATAAAGCAGAATGTTATTGCCATGCTAGACGCAGGGGAAATGTCTAGAACATCTGTAACAAAAGACCACATAGATAGATATAAGGTTTTAGCAGAAATCGTCATTAAACATATCGCCAAGACGACCACATTAATGACGAAGAACTTCATCTTAGTTTAGGAAATGATACAATGACATAAACATTAGCTTTCACTTGTACCGAAAACCGTTCTCCTGTTGATCTTTAATTGATCTGCCAATTGCATTGTCGTTCCTTTTCCGATGAAAATTTAAAATAGGCTTTTATAATAATTCAGATCACCAATGAGAAGTAAGTCCATATGTCTGTGAAGTATTCTACACGTTTTTATTTATTATTCATACACGTTTTTACAATACGTTTCCTTCATAAAAAAGGGTTCTTTATATAGAATTCCTTGAAATCGGTCGACACATCTTTTGTTAGCAACACGCGGAACACCATCCTTAGCAATGTTCAATCGAGCGACATGCCTTAGTTCCATCAGATCAGAACTCCAAACTGGAACCAGCCATGCCAGCTACCCAAGTTTGACTCATCCTGCGTTTTTGATATTCCATTAATAAAGTAGAAGTAGAACTCTTCATATTCCATTAGTAAAGTAGATAGATTCTACCGCAGAACTCTTACATTATGGAATAGATTCACGAAAATATGCTTCCTTGATCACTAGAATATTAACCTCTTCAAGTCTAGGATTAACCGTTATCCATCCTACACATCTTCATTATATGCACTTTTTACTTCGCTGATTTATACGCTGACAACCTTTCTTTTGCGTACTGCGTGAATAATTGTATAGAAATCCTGTTTGCCGTGAATACATCCAATTCACGATTTCACATCCCGAAGATAACTGGCCTCAACTTATCTTCCTTTATAGAAAGTCACCTCTAAATGTTTATAGGGATACCCGGACAACTCTTTCATACAGACACCTAATGGAACAAATACGTATGTCGCGTACCGAGATTAAAATCAAAGAAAATGATAAATCCTCTCAGATAAACGCGACGTTTATCTGAGAGGATTTATCATTTTCTTTGATTTTTAGGTTGATTTTGTTGAGCGACATATCAACATTCTTATCGGTTATTTAATGCCGAAATACAAATATTTTGAACACCATTTTATGGTTTCAACTAAATATATTTCAAACGCAATTGTATGCCTTCGACTACAGATAAAATGTATTGTTGGTTATTTTGCTATATCACAGGAAACAATGTTTATTATATATATCTTACACAAGGAATGAATAAAAAAATATATATATTATTTACACATGAAAAGTAACTGAAAGATATTCCTCTCCACATTTCAAAGAAATTCCTGGCTATGACGATAAACTACATCTGGCAGAAACTGCCAGGTAAAAGTCGTGTTCCAGTCAATCTGGACTAAGTAATAGAAAATCCATAACCAGCAAACGTACAAACTCCTTAAATGTCAATGACCTACATCTACCGACTTACAAATCGCTTGGTGACATCAAGTTTCATTATCGGTGTCGTGACCATCACTTCTTGTCAGTGATGGTGATAGTCATTTATTGAGACGACAGCCTCGTCATATATAATAACAAGAGACAATATGGAAAAATGTTACTTTAAAATGCTTCTCCGATGATCCGATTATTCTGAAGCTTATGTCTCTCGGAATCCTATTCTTTTATTGTCCTTTCTCCTCACTAAAGTGTTCTGATTTTTCCATTCTCAATAATTCCTTGCGTCTTAGTGGCATTACTGCCTGGTTTGTGGTGAAATGATTAAAAACAAAAAAAATAACCCGTTCATTAATTCAAAAATTATTTAGACTCGTATATTCTTATTTTTTTACTAATTTTTATATTGTTTTTTGCTTTATTTTATTATTTTTTATATATTATTTAACATTCTAGACGGGTGTATATGTTATATTAGTTAACTATTTAATATCGAGTAAAAAATTCCAGAAAATGGTCGGAGAAAATGTCTACCTAAACTTCATGAGAAAAAGCAAGAAAGATCAACTGGACTTATTCATGAACAGGCTTGTTACTTAAAAAAAAAAAAATATTTGAGTGTGCGGGTGGACTTTAGGGGGACACCAATTAAGAATTATACACCAAAATTAGTTTACATCATTTTCACATAGGGAGGCATATGATTATCTAGGGTTCGGGTAGGCTCACCTAGGCCTCTCTTGGCGATTCACCTATTCCTGGAAGAATGCATCCCAAAGCTTACTGAAACATGGCTAGCCACATTCTTTTAAGTGATATAATGTAACGCTCAGCTAAATTTCGAATTCTATAACTTACGTGAAATCTGTAAAAAGAGATGTTCTTTTCAACCTATGTTGCTTTCAAAAGCGCTTTCTCTTTCAATTTACAAGTGTATTTTCCGCATGGCAGGATTGAATCAGAAATCACCATCATCTCTGTTACAAGATATAAAATAAATACAAAGACAGCATAGGAAATATCAGGACTATCAAAGAGAATCGACCGAATTTTAAAAGCAACAAGTGCGGTTCCAGTCTGGTGGTTGAGGATTGTGTCTGCTGCTGACGGTCCAAAACAGGCGAATGACATTAAAGAGGCGATTTTGAGATAGACATGTTTTGACAGCCAAAACATATGGCTTGGTGAAAGAGAAAGCAAAAACCGTCCGATTGTATCATTCCTACGCGGGCAGCGTGTCTCTTTTCTTTTTTTATCTGCGTACGTGCTTTATTTAATGCTTTAATTGTTAAAGATGGAACATGCCCAGCATTTGTTCTTATTTGACCTCTTCTTATCTACTTCTTTTTTCCACTCACACACACACACACACACACACACACTCTCTCTCTCTCTCTGTGCCTCTCTCTCTTTCACGCACACATATATATTAATATATTTTCAGTTTATATACGTCATATTTATGGATACAACTTATTTGAATAAATGCTCTGTTTTTAATTAAACAGTATTAATTACATTTACCCACCTGAATGTTCGAGATATTTCGTAGAAAATATGCCTCCTCCGACAGGAATCGAACCTATTTTCCATATAGAAACCGTCATTTGGCCTGACGTGCTGTTAATCATTCAGCCACAGAGAACATTCCGGTTAGCAAAGTCCAAATTACTGCTTATATACTTTGTTTTTTTTAATTAAAAACAGAGCCTTTACTCGAAGTTGTATCCATAAAAATAACGTATAAACAGAAAATATATTAAAATATTTGTCGGATTTAATCCAATGCATCTAATCTCTCTCTCTCTCTCTCTATATATATATATATATATACATATATATAGTGTAACCCGGATATAAGAGACCCGGATATAAGAGAAACCCGGATATAAGAGATATTGTCTCTGGTCCCAAATTATAGCCTGTGTTAATGTATATATAATAGACCAAACCCGGGTATAAGAGAAACCCGGATATAAGAGTCTTCTTCTCCGGTCCCGGCAACTCTCTTATATCCGGGTTACACTGTATATATATATATGTATATATATACATACACACATACATACACTATTTACATTGTTAGTTCTTTTATCCTAGTCTTCGTTTCGGCCGTTGTACGTGCCGGCCGTCATTATGACATATTCGTTGGAATTTCGAAACAATCCTTCATTTAGTTCACTGTGTTAGGTTGTTCTAGTTTCGCGTGCAATGTTTTATTTGTTAATTGCCTGCAATAGTTCCGAGTTTCCGTTTACATCTACTGAGGTTAGTTATTGAACCAACAATTATTTGGGCCAAGTCACTGGATTACTTAAACCACAGCTTTTATCGACTGGGCCATGTGTCCTTGGATAAAAGTGTTGGTCGAAGTAATGGTTGAGATATCCAGAAAAGGTATGTCACGTGGAATTAGAATAATCGTACATCAGTAGAGTAAATAAAGGGATCGGTTCGAAATTCCAACGTATATCACCTGAAGAAGACAGGAGCGTACAGCCGAAACGTCTTGATTATGACAAAGAATTTTAGGGCAAAAGTCCAACAATGTAAATAGTGTATATAATTACAATAACTCATCTCAGAAATACACATACGCGCGCGCGTGCACACACACACACATTTATATATATATATATATATATATATATATATATATGTATGTATTTTTTTTTGTTAATCTTTATTCATGTGGTGATATATGTGTAAGTGGGTATGTAGGTAGACATTTTCCCTAATAACTGATATGCAAAATCAGATAGTCTTATAATATTTATATACCTAGGTATATATGTAAACGTAAGAGATAGATACGCGTTAATCACTCAACCGATTTTTAATATTTTTAATATTCTTAACGTTGTCTTCTTCAATGTTCTTGAAGTATAAATTAATTTAATTCCACCCGTATATATTCATATGTTAAATGTATATATGGATGTATATGGTCCCCAAAAATGTTTCTTTTTTTTTTTATTAATTTTTTGATTTTGAGAAAAATTTTTTAGCTTTTACATTTTGATTTATATATAGATATGTATATGTGCGTTCATGTGTGAGTATGTGTGTGTGTATGTGTATATATGAATATATATATGTATGTATATATATGTGTGTATATATGTATATATATATGCGTATATGGATGTATGTTTATGTAGGTAGATGTGTATGTAGATGTGTTTATATGTGTTTGTGTGTGTGCATGTTTAGGTATGTATGTATACATATATATCTGTATATGGGTGTATATGTACGTATGTATGTATAGTTAGACGGATAGATAGAGGGATACATTTTTTATTTGTTTAGATGGGTGTGTGTGTATATATTTGTATGGAGATATGTATAGTTTTATGCATATATTGTTTATGTGCATGTATGTGTATGTTCGTATGTATATATGTGTGTAGATGTATATATGTGTAGAAGTGGATGTGTATGAATGTATGTGTTATGTATGTATGTGTATGTATGTATGTATATATATATATATATATATATGTATATATATATATATATATATATATATATATATATATATATATATATATGTATATGTATGTGTGTGTGTGTACGCGCCTATATGTATGTATGTACGTGAAAATATAAATATGTTGTTGTGTATGTGTGTATACGTATGTTTTTTAACATAGAAATATAGGTCCTTGCTGGATTAGATAATCGTTATTTTTATATGTTTATATTAAATTTGTAACCTGTAGTCGATATTACCTTTGTCAAATTTTCTTGTTTACATAGCGGCTCTTTTATAAATGCCCTTCGGTTTTAGTTCCCTCAAACCCCTTTTTCTTTTCCTCTCCCTCTCTCATCTTCTGATCTTTAAGATTATATCGTCTATTGTGTCACCACAAAATGTCTACTCTTTTCCGGTGTATCTTTAATGTATTAGACATTTGAAAATATTCATATTTCTCTCACTTAAACCGTCTTTGACTACCGTCTTTAAAACTTCTCTCTGTTAAATTTTAATCTCCCCTTCATCTTTAGACCTTCCTGTCCTTCTGTCGTCTACTACCCCTCCCTATAGCTTTCATTTACTCTAGCATTCATCCCACACTTTCGTACATACACTCTCACTGAATTTTACTTTTTATTCCCGGAGTTGTTTTTTTCTGTTTTCTTTTTGAAATTGTAGGTCTGATGAATTGGATCGTATTTACGATTCCAATGGAATAAATTATGACCATGGAATATTAGTGTTTAAGCTTTTTTATTATATCCTTACTCTGTCCTGGACATTGAGCTCTACCTGGATTCTATCCTCTTGGAATTATTTTTTATACATATATATATGTATGTATGTATGTATGTATATGTATTTATATATTTTAGATATATATTGCATATGTATGTGTATATTTACCACTAATATTATCAATATATATATATATATATATATATATATATATATATATATATATATATAATGTCTGAATTTCTGAGATGAGGAGTTATCATTATTTACATTATACATTTTTGAACTATTGTCTTACACAAACATAAACACTGGAACAAGAACAGTCTAACCCCGTAGATTAAATAGAATTTAGAATTTCCTGTAGATTGGTACACACCTGAGGAAGGCCGGAGGACAGCAGGACCGAAATATCGTGATAGCAACAACAAAGGATTATTTTTTTTTGCTATAATACTATAATAATCGCGTGTGTTACTGTAGACGGTATACAATTTGCTGAAAGTATATATAATCTTAATTTCCAAATACGGTTAGTACATTATGGTCATTTTCATAGCTAACATTATTAAGGATGAGTTTCATGTGTGTCTGTGCCCGTGTGCGTATTCGTGTGTGTCTGTGTGTATGTGTCCGTGTGTGTATGTGGCCGTGTGTGTGTGTGTGCCCGTGTATATGCCTGTGTGTGTGTGTTTATATATATATATATATATATATATATATATATATATATATATATATATATATATATATATATGTATATATATATTGTCATCCACAGACAGACTGTTTCGCTGTTTCACAGCTCATCAGTGTGGCTAGACGTCCAGTTGCCTCTAGCTAGGATCGAAACCCGACTGAATTTGCGTCAGTCGGAACTTCTCCCACTAAGCCGTCAGCGTACGGTACGGGATGAAGGTGAATTTTAGCGTGTTTATTTTTAGATTCAGATAAACACACAGTGACTGACAGTGACTCAATTCTGTCGAAGAGTCGTGCAATATTAGCTTAAATAGTCACTGTTTACAAATTCACACCTCAACCGATATATATATATATATATATATATATATATATATATATATATATATATATATATATATATATATATATATATATATAATTCGTGCTTCATTACCTTATTAGGAGAAATAATATCTCACTAACAAAATCAAAACTAAAACAGAACAAGATTATTTAGGAATTTTGATACCCTATATCGAATTGTGTTCTCAGCGAAAACAAACATACACACACACACATATATATGTGTGTGAGTGTGTGTGTCTGCCCGTGTGGGTGAATGTGTAAAAATTTGGATATAAAAAAAATAACTGTCAAAAGTTACTATAGATAAATTAACATCTACTATTAAGAAACAAAATATCCAACCTTAACAATATAAAAAATAATTACAACCACATCCGAAACTATTACGGATATGATTAAAACCACAAACGCTATAACAAAAATTATTCTGTAGCAGTTATATATATATAATAAACTCTCACAACTTTTCCTTAAAATATACTGGGGAAACTTACAGACATTAAAACAAAACCGTATTTAAGAACACAATAAGTATCTCACACACGGTAATGTATCTAATGCATTAATTATACCACAACGACAACTTAGATCTCAAGAATGCCACATTTATTAAAAGAGGAAATAACTTCCATATACAGAAAGTGCACCTATCGATTCTTCCCAAAACATTAACTTACGCGCTGGACAGTTAGAAATAACTTCTTTCTTAAAAGAAATATTCCTTTTTTTAAGTTTTACCCATTGCAAGTCACGGGGACCATTCAAAGCAGATGGTTACGTTAGGAGGCAATTTTTTGCGGGTTGGAAGATAACGGTTAATTCTAGCCTTAAACAGATTAAGATAGTAGTGATCGGAGAAACATCCTGTTGGGAGTCGGTTCCACCGCGCAGGGGTTGGCTTGATGAAGCTGTTAGAAAGGAACTCACTTCTCACTGATTGAATACAGAGGGAATGTGGGAGGTTTGCTACTAAGTAAGTGGCATAGCGTGTCCTTAATGTGAAGGTTTGAATTGGCGTGACCAGGAAATGTAGTTCATCTGAGTACCTTCCGTGGAAAGAGAGATAGAGCAGCGAGAGTTTTGCTATATCCCGTATGTGGGAGCGAGGTTGAATGGTGCAGAATAATTCGTTTACCTACAAGAGCTCGGAGACTCATTTGGACACTATCAAGGTTGGAGTTAGGTTTCGGCAGTTCCTTCCCAAATTTGAATACAGTACTCTATTTTTGGTCGGATCTGGCTCTTGTAAAGATAAAGGAGAGCAGGAGGAGTCAGGTGGAGCGTTATAGGGAGCCGACCTTTTTTCCTACATCCTTATCAACGGATCATATTTACAAGTTCCACTTGAGGTCAGGTGCGAGTTTGAAACCCAATCCCAATATTGTCCTCATCTTTGTCGCCATATTTATTATTGTACGCTCCGGTTTTCTTCAACCAACGTCTTTATCCACTGTCATGTGTCCTTGGGTACAGTGGATAAAGGCATTGGTGAGATCCAGTGACAGGACCCAAAGAGTGTGAGTTCTATACTCGGTCAAGGCAATGGAGAACTTGGAGAGTGGAATTAACAGGAGATAACTGATAACTGACATCCATTAAAGATGGCGCGTGGAACTAAAACAGTCTACACCAGCGAGCGAAATAAAGTGTTCAGTTTGACATTCCAACCACCTGTAGAAGGCCGGAGCGTACAACGGCCGAAACGTTGTAATAAATATGGCGACAAAGAATTAATTATTGCGAAGATTGTAAACGTTATGAATAAGGTTGCAAAACAAATGGGGAAAATGGAAATCCGATATGAACCTATGCATATTTAATGCAACTGGGAAATAATACTAAGAAAGTGCTGGATTCCCTATTCAGCTGTTATGAAGGAACCATGCTCTGTTTCTTTGAGTTGCTTGGACATTCTCTGCTGTATCTGCTGCCTTGCAAGAAGAATTTATTTTCTGTTTTCTGACATGTCACTCTGAAATATTTGTTTTTAATCTTTCATGAACTGTACAGTCACATGTTTCACGCCTGAAAAGTGAGTTGCGACACTCAAAATGAATTGGTGTTCGCTCCTTCCAACATCGCATTGAGCCTCACTAAACACCATTTTGTTATTTGACAATTGTCTTATTTCTCGAGCACAAGACAATGGGAACCGTTTTTCCAGATATTTCACATTGGCTATTTATTCTTTGTGATTAACAATTTCAGCAATTATAATCTATATATATATATATAAAGTTGTAGTTTCTGTCTGTCTGTTTGTTTGTTGTCGAACACCTTCTGGGTTTTAGCGATAGACCTCCATAACCACAAATATTCTGAAATTACATTACCCAGGGTACTTGGAGTATAGTTCATTTTTATCACAGGGGTTCCCGAGGTTGGACAACTCCCACCAATACCACTGAATTTTTTCTCTTTGATATTTTAAATTTGAGCAAGGTAATGACTCCTAGGGTACATAGGTAAATATATTTCTTTTTAATTAAAGGGGGTTTCGACGGGAGGCAAAGCACCCCCCACCGCCCCACTTAATTTTTTTTTCACTTTGATTTAAATTAAATTTAAATTTGAACAAGGGAATAACTCATATCCAAAAATATAGAAGGAGAAAGTCAGAAGATGGTGATTACATCAGCTAGATCAAAATAAGACAATATGGATGTAAAGTTGAACTAAAAATCACCAATACATATTTGTTTCGAAATTTCAACTGTCGTATCAATGTTGAAATCACCCCGACTGAAAATCTTTTTTTTCCCTTTTCATTTAAATTAAATTTAAATTTGAACAAGGGATTAACTCCTATCCAAAATGTAGAAGGAGAAATCCAGAAGATGGAGGTCACATCGGTCCGATCATTGAGTAATATTAAAATGCATCATTTTTGTCCACAAATTATAACAATGATTTAAAATCGATTATCATTTTCTTACAAAAACAAATGTGTGACACGCATCAAGGCGCAGATTATTCGGCAAGTATAATAATAAAATTATACTTTTAAGATGTTTGCTGATAACAATAAAAATGCAGTAATAGTACCTTAGACAGTGTATTTTTTTTATTCTCTACCATTCTTACGTCGTAAGTACTAAGCTTATTTTGGTGCAATATATTCATCTAGTATGCAAAATATTTTCGTATAAATGCATAGCACATTATTCAGTGACATTGAATTTTCAATGCTTTTCTAGGGTAAGTTATAACAAATTTACAAGAGATAAGTAAATTGAACGTAGACTATGCTGCGCTGGAGGCAGTATCAAATAACAATGCAAGTTGCTACAAAACCAAAACATTATTCTAAAAACTTGAGTGTTCTTAAAAAGACACGACAGCTCGAATGGATGTCATGCTTTGTGTCAAACTCGTTCTGAAACAGTCAGCTGTATACAAGCGCGCAAAAGATCAAAGGTTAAAAATGGCTCCGTGCGAATTAAGCCTCGAGGTTTGAACGAGGACCATCCTTCCTCGAACGTTGCAGTAAACTGTCACTACAGAATCACTACAGAACTGTACCAAATAACAGAAACGTCATGAGTTGAAGAGTTTCAACGACAGCAACAACTAAAGTGGATAGACAATGTAACTCAAAAATAATATAATGACATAATAAAAATTTTGACGTCCCGCACTACTTTAATATAATTGTTTAGGAAGTTTGTTGCCATCAGTACTGGAAACAGAAATAACAGTGTATTTAAGAAACCTATTTTCCAGAAAAATTCTTTTAAGAGAAAGATTTTATAAATTTCAAACGAAAGTAGTACCTGCTGCTCGATCAATGATTGCTGTATATGTCCTTGCAAGGAAGCGGTTCGTATTAATATTACCATTAGCATTCCCGTTCGCTATTTACAGTGTGCTCCCTCCACCAAAAAAAAAATACATAGTTTTGTAGTCTAATAAGATAGTCAATTCGGGCCCATATGACCTGAAATTTTAACAAAATGTGTGAAAACTAAGTTTATTTTCTTAGGCTGAAGTAAAACGTTTACTAGAAAAGAAAACGCAATTTGTGTGTTAGAACATAGACAGTCAGACAAAAATGTGGAGCATGCATTTTCGATAAAATTCAAGAAAAATGCACTAACTAGAAATGAGATATAAACATGGCACACAAATTCCAAAGAGGAAGGCTGTCTGTGCAGGGCAAAAGGAATCTAAACGAAGACCAGTAACGGAAGATACCGTCAATCAGTTTCGGGAAAAAATTTTGTGCGAGGCCTCAGGAAAATCAGAGCATCTATGTAAGCCCATATTCCTCGTACGACACTTTGTCGCTGAAGAATGTTACGCAAGACATGCTACATCGTGTTTGCAGGAGATGGACTACCGACTTAACGTGTGTCGTGTCACAGGTGGTGCGCAGATTGTACATTTGTAAAGTTTCGTGAAATCGGTTATAAAATCTGCAGCCCTTTGAATATCTTGTTCGAATTTTGATAAATACATTTTTATCGTTCAGCATAAAGCCTATTTAATTTCGTAGGCCTGAGACATGTAGTTACTCAAATATTCCCATCTTCAATTATGTCACCCTATATATATATATATATATATATATATATATATATATATATTGTTTATTTAAAAATTATAACATAAATATGTTATAAGATCACTACAAAAATAGCCATTTTGTTTCAACACCTTGATAAGACACCGGAGGTGTTGCAACAAAATGGCTATTTTTGTAGTGATCTTATAACATATTTATGTTATAATTTTTAAATAAACAATTATATATGCTCTACTCTGTATTGAGCACTCTTTTAAGAAGTGTAATTTTTGGTCATTGGAACTTATTCCATATACACCAATCATAGACTTGTGTGTATATATATATATATATATATATATATATATATATATATATATATATATATATATATATATATGTATGTATAGATAGATAGATAGATAGATAGATAGATAGATAGATAGATAGATAGATAGATAGATAGATAGACTCCTTGTTCTGTCATTCATTTCACATGCTCGTTAGGCATGTTACTTGCTCTTTCCTCTGCGCTCTGACCTTCAATATGCCACGTGAGTATCAGATTCTCCAAACTCTGATTTCTCATTATGTATCTCGTAAATCTCAACTGTCTCTTACTGAGCCTATGCTTCTTATCTTTTGACCTGCCGGGCCTTTTCTGAACGCAGGCAATCATGGCTCTCCACCTCCCTCTATCCCTTGCATCTCTCAACAAGTTCTTTCCCTCTGCCACCTCCCCCAGACCACGTTCTTTCATCCACTTGCTTAAGCCCGCTAGGTATGTCATACATTGTTTTCCCTCGTCTCTCTTTCCCTCTATTCGACCAGTGAGTATCAGATTCTCCAGGCCCTACTTCCTCATTACGTATCCCAGACACTTCAGCCGCCTCTTCCTGATGTTAAATACAGTGTAACCCGGATATAAGTGACCCGGATATAAGAGAAACCCGGATATAAGAGAGGTTGTCTCTGGTGCCAAATTAGAGCCTGTGATAATGTATATATAATAGACCAAACCCGGATATAAGAGAAACCCGGATATAAGATACTTCTCCCGTCCCGACAACTCTCTAATATCCGGGTTACACTGTATAAGCCTCCTTCTTGTTTGCATCCTCTGTAAGACCTCATCGTTGCTCACACGCTCGTTCCCTGATATCCTTTGCCTCCTTCTGTAGAATCACATGTCCGTCGCTTCTTCTTCATCTTTGAGCAGACCGTCCAACATTCGCTGCCGTAAAGGAGGACAGATGTCACATAACAGCTCAGTACTCTTTTCTTTGTTACCAAAGAAATCCTCCTGTCTCGCAATACCCTGCACAGCTTTTGGAATGTGTCCTTCACCATCCCAATACGTCTACGGATCTTAGTGTCGCACTTACCGTCCTCTGTCAAAACGCTTCCCAGATATTTAAAGGTGACCTTTTCTTTACCGTTTTCCTTAAGACTTCCTAGTTGCAATCTGTGTAAGTAGCTGTCTGAAACTGAACGTGAATATGAAAATGTTTAAGTGTGTTAGTGCGTATTACCTCTACCGTTATTTACACGTATATGTTAGTGCTTGTGTCTACTTATTACTGTGTGCGTAATTGTATATGTCTATGTGTTGCCTGTAGCATGATGATTCAGCTTCCAAATTTCCGACCCCCACTCACCACCCTCATTCACCCTAGCCCACTCTTTTCCGATCATACCACCTCGCCGACCCTTTATCTTACTTCACAAATGCAAGAGCCGCCGATCGCTAGGGTCGGGACTTGGCTCCGCCTCCTGAGCGTTGCTTGACTAAATATTACCAACGGCACGCTGGTTGATGGTCGGGGTAGTCTCAGATTGGGAGGGTGGGTGTTAGTATAAGTAAGGCATGGGATATGTCTCTCTTTCTTTTTTATGTTATTTATTTATTTTAAGAGCAGAGTGGGAAGGAGTTTTCTTGGTTATTCCTCTGGTGAAAACCAGAGGAAGAAGAGTACTCGGTTGAACTTGTCTCAACTCGGCGTGGGGCGTCAACATTCTTACGACCGGTAGGGTGTTGCAGCAACTAAAAAAAAAATGTTACGAATGAGCAAACCAGGGAAAAATAAAACAAAGGGAAGAAGCAAGGAAGAAAGGAAAATAGAGAAATGATTAGTAATAAAAGGAAAAATAGGAAAAGAAATAAAGAAAAAATGTGCAAAGGTATGAAAGTCAAAAATGAGAAAGAAAGAAAGAAAGAAAGAGAGAAAGAAAGAAAGAAAGAAAGAAAGAAAGAAAGAAAGAAAAGTAAAGAAGAGGCTGAACAAAAGAAAGAAATTCAAAAAAGGAAAAACAGATATATTAAAAATAAAATTGACAAAAGACAGAAAGAAAGAAAGAAAGAAAGAAATTGTGCAAAAGCATGAAAGGTAAAAAATGAAAATTTAAGAAAGACAGGAGAAAAGAAAGAAAGTCAAAATAGAAAAAAAATTAAAAAATGATTAAAAAATAAATATATTAAAAATAAAATGCTCAAAAGAAAGAAAGAAAGAAAAGTAAAGAAGAGGCTGAACAAAAGAAAGAAATTCAAAAAAGGAAAAACAGATATATTAAAAATAAAATTGACAAAAGACAGAAAGAAAGAAAGAAAGAAAGAAATTGTGCAAAAGCATGAAAGGTAAAAAATGAAAATTTAAGAAAGACAGGAGAAAAGAAAGAAAGTCAAAATAGAAAAAAAATTAAAAAATGATTAAAAAATAAATATATTAAAAATAAAATGCTCAAAAGAAAGAAAGAAAGAAAAGTAAAGAAGAGGCTGAACAAAAGAAAGAAATTCAAAAAAGGAAAAACAGATATATTAAAAATAAAATTGACAAAAGACAGAAAGAAAGAAAGAAATTGTGCAAAAGCATGAAAGGTAAAAAATGAAAATTTAAGAAAGACAGGAGAAAAGAAAGAAAGTCAAAATAGAAAAAAAATTAAAAAATGATTAAAAAATAAATATATTAAAAATAAAATGCTCAAAAGAAAGAAAGAAAGAAAAGTAAAGAAGAGGCTGAACAAAAGAAAGAAATTCAAAAAAGGAAAAACAGATATAAATATAAAATGGACAAAACAAAAAAGAAAGAAAGCAAGAAAGAAAGCTTGAAAGGCAAAAAATGAAAATGAAGGAAAGAAAGAAAAAAGAAGGAAAAGACCGACGAACAGAAAGTGAATAACGAAAAATAAAAAATTAGTAAAAACAGATATATTTAAAGTATAAAGGACAAAACGAGAAAGAAACAAACAAACAAAGAAAGAACGATATCACGCTAAAAGCGACAGAGCAAAAAATGAAAGAAAAGACAAATCATAAAAATAAATACATGAAAAATAAATAAAGAATGAAAATGAAAGAAAGATACTAAGAACAAAACGGATAAAAGAAAGTAAAGCTTAAAAGAAATCATAAATATATAAAGAAAGAAAGAGTGAAAGAAATTATAAAAAAATAAATAAATGCTGATATTATGCTAGGAACAAAACGACAAGAAAGAAAGAAAGAAAGAAAGAAAGAAAGAAAGAAAGAAAGAAAGAAAAATTTAAAAATGGCTGGTTATTCAGAAAAATTTCCAAAAGAAAAGGTTAAGAAATAAAAACTAGAAACGCGAACAGACTGAGATAATACAGCTGGAAGGAAAAACGCGAGAGAAATTAGAAAGACAAAAATAAAGAAATTAAAGCCAGAAGAGAATTAAAAAAATGTTACACCGTCGCAGAGTGGTTAACGAGACAATTCCATCGTCATTTTCAAAATATCTTTGAAACATTTATATGAAGAAAATATGAAGTAATCAAATCGTCAAGGATGGTAATATTCCTCTGAGTTCCTTCAGGACGGGGACGATCATAGCTCTCCACCATTTCATGACTTGTGTAGTTCTTAAATAAAGGTATTATTTTTTGCTATGTCTCCTAATCTATGTCCTGCCAATAAATTATACAAGATTGTTAGCTAGATTATGTGCTGATTTCCTCTGCACTTCTTGTCTTCAATATGACCGGTGAGTGTTAAATTCTCCAAGCTTACCTTTCTCTTCATATGCCCTTGAAATGTCAACTGTCTCCTTCTGATACTGCGTAAAAGTGGTCTGTTCGTTTCCAATTTATCTAAAGCTTCGTCATTGTACTCTTGATCAGTCTATACTATTCTCAGAGTCCGTCTGTAGAACATCTCCATTGCTTCAAGTCTTTTCTGTTATGAGGTTGTTCAGCATTCACCGCCATATTGGAGGGCCGATATAGCAGAAGTGCCCAGTACTCTTTTCGTTGTTTCTAGTGAAATTTACTTGTTTCTTAATAAGTTTCTTTAGCTTTTGGAAAACATATTTCGGTATAACGATGCGCCTTCGTATTTAAGCGTCAATTTTTCCGTCTCCTATGAAATATTTAAATTTGTTTTCTTATTTAAGTTTGCTATATAAAATTTGTGATTTTGGGCTGTTCCTTTTAATGACAACAATATATTCTGTGTTCTTACAATTGATGTTTATCGCTTTATTTTCGATACCTTCTGTAGGAGTGTCTGTAGTTAGCTGTTTTGTATCTGCAATTAACACTGCACCATCTGTATATCTGCTGTTGTTAATATTGTGGTCGCCTATGTTGAATCCGGGTATTACTTCTAATTCTTTCCGGGTCGCTTCACTGTAAATGTTGAATAAGTCTGGCGAGATGACGCATCCTTGTCTTATGCACCTTTCTATTTTTTTAAAATATTTACTGAATTTCTTTTCTATTCGCATGCAGGGCGTTTGATCTCCGTATAAATTATGTATTATTCTAATATATATATATATATATATATATATATATATATATATATATATATATATATATAAGTGTTTCACCCCAAGCAAGGCTGGAAGCCACTAGCACATAAGGGGTTACAGAGAGTTGGAGCGAGAACAAATAGGAGTGATAGAGGAAAGGATGAAGAGAAGGATAGGGGATAGATCAAGGCATCTGGAGACGTCGATTGACATTACATTTGAATATTTGGAGATTATAGCTATCAGGGAAACAGGGAAAAGGGAGGTAGTTCCACAGGCGAGAAGTGCGAGACATGAAGCTATTGGAGTAGAAGAGACGGCTACATTTAACAGTTTCGACAGTGAAAGGGTGAGAGCGATTCGCCAATATAGTTGAACGCTTAAATTCATGAAGTCTGGGAACCAGCGAAAGCAGCCCATCGGAGCAGTTACCGTGAAAGTATTACCCTACGAACTTGAGTCTTATCCTTAGATAGACTCGTCCGATCTAGACTATCATATAGATATATCATGCATATCACACATCTCGTTCAGAAATATCTAAAATATCAGCTTTCGCAAATAAATGATAACAAATGGTTTCAAGCGAATTAATCCTATATACTATTCTTCATCAGATTACATAAAGAGGTGTAATAGAATCAACATGAACTGTAGCAAATAACAAACACAACGTCACTTGAGGACTTTCAACAGCAGCCGGAATTACAAGTAGCAGATTCATAAATAAGTTACCTTTTCACAATGCTTAATTCGATCTGCACCCGAAGAGTTATGCTTTCTCCTGGCCGCAGACTTGGGCAGGATTTTCTATGAGAGATTAGCGGTTGCCCATGCAACACGATGTTGTCCACACCACCGATGTTGTCCAAGGGAATGCCAGGGGCCAATACAGCCTGCCACTGACGGAGGAGTTGCCAGATCTAAATTGACCACGTCATCGGACTCTCCGGCTCCGGATTTGAATTCATAGCTCTTCATAGTCTGCTTGCCTACCATGGCTACCGATCTCAGACTGCTCTAATATTTATCCATACTTAGAAGTCTTTTGAATTCAGAGTTCCCTTCCCCTCGAGCAATTGCCACCTTGACAACCCAATGAATCAAAAAATTTATTGTTTTACCAACACTATCACATCTACAGTTGGAAAGAATCTATCAAAATTCAACAGAAAATTTGTTACTACTACATCTAAAGCAATAAAAGACTTAGTCAATACTAAACAAAACAATAAGCTGAAACTTGAAGGAGGAATTTACACGATTGCCTGTAATAATTGCCACAAAATTACATAGGAGAAACCTCGAGGAATCTAAATAAATATTTTACAAAACAATACATCAAATGCGTTGGTTGTCCACCGTAATGGGACTGGCCACAATTTTTATATGAACAATGCTATTCTGATCAAAGGAGAAAATTCACTACGACGAAAATGTCAAGAGTGTGCCGTGATTGCAAGGTCATCCAAAGACAATTTGCACCTGGGTTCATAGTAGAATTTCTATTATCACATTGTGGGATATCGGACAAAAATGACGGAAACTAAGAAGGAAAAGAACCTAAAGGAAATCGGCTATATTTTTTAAAAAAGATTAGACTTGAAATTCCCAGCATGAAGTGTAATTGCATTTTTATTTTTAATGGCTGGCTGGCCACTCCTATTCGAGGATGCCCGTCTACAATGGCGTCTAGCCAATCCCTATTGCAAACGCCTACTCATGCATATTTTGTGTTTTTTCAACACTCACAGAGCCCACCTGTGGTTTATACTGCAACTATACTGAGCAGACCTTAGTTACAGTTTCTGGGAGACAGCTCGTTATCTAGCGTGATCAACATTCTGAACAAGGCCAGCACACTCAAATCCTCGGTCATGATGTCTTGTGACTACGTGGTAGAACAACGTTCGTCGGGCTTGGGTCAAACCTTGATCTGGTTTTCAGCCATTTTCCAAAGATGCCGCACGCACAACAAATATCTATGTACATTATTTACATTATTCGGACTATTGTCCTCATCTTTGTCGGCATATTTATTACAACGTTGTACGATCCGGCCTTCTTCAGGTGGTTGGAATGTCGAACTGAACTCTTTATTTCGCTCACTGGGGTAGACTGTTCTAGTTCCACGTGCCATGTTTAATGGATGTCAGCTATCAGTTATCTCCTGTTAATTTCCCTCTGAAAGTTCTCCACTGCCTTAACCGGGTATTGAATTCACATTCTTGAGGACGCATGGCACAGTGGATAAAGGCGTTGGTTAGATCCAGTGACAGGGCCCAAAGTGTGTAATAAATATGGCAACAAAGATGAGGACAATAGTTCGAATAATGTAAATAATGTACATAATGCCTCATCTCAGATATATAGACAAATATCTATGTACATTATACAATGGTTTATAAGCGAACCTTCAGAAATCTAGATGACCAGAGCCTGGTGGCTGATCTCTCCTGACACTAAAACCTCAATAAGGGGGAGGGGAAGTAGGCTTGTATCATTCAACATTTCTAAAACTAAAGTCATCATCACGAAGCGGATCCTGAATGCTCAAAGGGGATTGAGCAACAGAAGTGTTGTTCTACAGAAGGATGTTGAGTATAGTATAGGCGAAACATGTTTTAGAGAGAAGGGAAACAAAAAGCAACATACTTAACATCAGGAAGAGGCAGTTGAAATATATGGGACACGTAATGAGAAACGGGGGCTTGGAAAATCCGATGTTCACAAGACAGATTGAAGGAAAGAGGGACAGAGGAAATCAGCGTGTACCATACTTGACCTTGAGTAAAAGGATGGTAGGACAAGGTTTGGGAGAAATAACAAAACAGAAAAAAATATTA
>OZ038480.1:93199323-93246823 GCA_964036315.1 Acanthosepion esculentum | reverse complement strand
GTTCGTATTCATTAGGTAACCGCCTTCCAGATTAAATTGAAGCAGAAATAATGGTATTTGAAAGAGAATTTTTGCTCTAAAGATAGTGTTTTAATTTTATTCATCTTTTGTACTTTCAGAACAAAACTGAGCATTCTTGACGCCATTTGCCTTTTGCATTTAATCGAGGTGTTACAGTCATCGAAACTGCTCGTGAGATGTTTTTCTGTGTATAGAGAAGGAGCAATGCCTCAAAGTAACGCCCGCCGTTGGTTTTCGCGCATTTAAAAATAAGAATTTTAACCTCAAGACGGATCACACACCGGTCGACCAACTGAGTTTGATGAAGAGCGATTGAACCAGCTTCTTCCCGAAACTCCATATCAAACGATCAGAGAACTGGCGGAGCAAGTGGATTGTGATAAAAAAACCGTGGTGAACCACATTCACTCAATGGGAAACGTTCAGAAATTCGGTGTTTGGGTGTCATATACCTTGAGCGAAAACAACAAAAATCATCTCTCCATAATTGGCGACAGTTTGCTTGCTCGACACCGCTCAGCACATGGTCACAAACACAACGTTTGCTATACTGCATTGTCACTGGCGTTGAAAAATTGTGCCTTCATCTCAATATGAAGCAGCGAAAAGTATGGCTTAGCTCCAAAAAACAAGCGACTCCGCGAGCAAAACAAGACCTTCATCCTTATGGTGGAAATGGGACGGCGTAATTCATTGTGAGCTGCTTGGACGCAATCTCTGAATGCGTAGATCTATGTTCAACAACTGCATCGACACAACGAAGCAATTCAGCAAAAAAGATCGAATAGGCGAAATGGCGATCTTTTGCAACACGATCACGCCTATCCTCACTTCGCCAATATGAATGAATCTGCGATTCAAGAACTCGAATGGTCAGTGCTGCCTCATCTTCCATGATCTCTAGACTTAGGCCGTCAGATTTTCATCTCTTTCGATCGCTTTCAAACGCTGTGTATGGTTCAATTAATAACATGGAATTGAGGGCTCGGTTGGACGAAATTTTTGAGTCAAGGCCGAAAGATTTCTATCGCCGAGGCATTAAAGAAATTAATGAACGATGCGAGAAAGTCGAATACAATTGAAAGAACAAGCCACTCCACGAGCAAACCAAGACCTTCATCCTCAAAAGACCATGTTATGTGTATGGCGGCACTGGGAAGGTGTAATTCATTTGAAATATTTGAGCGCAGGATTAGAATAAATTTGTTGTAGATTTTTGCTTAAATCTGAAATAAAACGCTCAGGAATTATTCTTCCACCCAGTATATATATATATATATATATATATATATATATATATATATATATATATATATATATATATATATATGTATATATATATATATATGTTTATATGTGTGTATATATATATATAAAGATAAGATGAAAAACTATTCTTAGCCGATGTACTTTACAGATACACTATTTCTGAAAATAATTCACAGACACACACACACACACACACACACACACATACATATATATATATATATATATATATATATATATATATATATATATATTCTTTTATTATCGAACATTGAAAACGTGTTTTTGTTTCTCTCTTTCACTTTCAATACAGAAAATTTTCTAAAACACATTTTCTCAAAAATTATACATTTCAATATTTAACCATCAGTTTATTCGCGACTGGTATGTTTTTATCTTTATATATATATATATATATATATATATATATATATATATATACATATATATATATATATATATACATATATATATATATATATATACATATATATATATATATATATATATATATATATATATATATATATATATGCGTGTGCGTGCGTGTGTGTGTGTGTGTGTGTGTGTGCGTGTGTGTGATTCGCAGACAATACTGTTTCGCTGTATCACTGTTTCTCAGTGCGTCTAGACGTCCGAATGCCTCAAATCAAGATCGGATTCCAACCGATTTGGTGTCAGTCAGAGCTTCCAACACTCAGCTAACTTCATTCGACAGAGTGAAACAGCTAAATCTAGCGTATTGTTTTTACTAATGTAAACAAATGTCAATCAACCGGAGTGCTCTATTCATTTTACTGAAGAGCTTTGCATTAACGCAGGTGGCTGTTGTTTATAGAATTAGCTTATCACTCAACAGTGCTCAATTGCAATATATTTTATAAAGTGCTTGGAAGGAAATAAATAGCAGATAAATTGATTTTACTTGTTATTAACATCAAATTAACGATTATTAAATAAATAAATAAAATCTATATTTGAACAACGTCGAAAAATCAAACATTTTCAATAATTTTTAATTTAATTTTAATACACATTTTATTTAAAATAGAAATAACTATTTCGATCGGAAATTTATTTCCTTTCCCTATCATTTATTATAGATTTATAATTTTTCATTAGTACAAATAATTATTTCCCCATCTCCATTGCAAAAGAAAATTAGAGTATATTCTGATCTAATGGATATCGTCATCCAGCAAATAGCCTGAATGTTGTAATGTTAGTTTTTTTGCATTATCCTTGGACCACGGCAGTTTCATGCATTTCTATAAACCCTTTTTTCATTGTCCGTGGGAATAAAGACCAAATATACCTTAATACTTGAAACTAGGACAGAAGCTGTAAAACTGGTACAGTTAAAAAATATATGCGAATATTTCTCCAGGTGCATAATTCTTTGCCACTTGGTGTTAGTTAAAATTTATCGGGCTTTGAAGTGTTATATTATATGAACCAATTAATACGGCATAGAATGCGGCACGATGTCTTCACTGATGAATAGAAGACTTGAGGCAACAGTAATGCGGTTCTGCAAAAGAATGCTGAGAGTACCATGGACGGACCGCGTAAGCAAGAAATAAGTCTTAAGAAAAATGGAAACGAAAAGGACACTTATACTCGGAATCAGAAAGAGACAGCTGAAATTTCTGGAACATATAAGGAGAAAGAAGAGTTTGGAGAATTTAACACTCAGAAGACATAGAAGAGATAAAAGAGACTGTTATGGGTCCTTACCTATAACTACAGAATGAACACTTCCTAACACTATGTATACTACGCCTCTCAAGAGAGAGAGAGAGAGACGAATCGAGTCGAGCCGATAGTAGTTCACTCCAAACTGAGAGTCATACTAACACCTTCCACTTCTTATATTATTATTCCGTGTAATATCTCTTCGTTATTTCTACTCTTGTGTTCGTGTTGTTCTTCCTTGGTCCTAACCTGGATCATAACACTATCTTCATGTTTTATCTATCTATCTATCTATTATGGCTCCTTACCTATAACTACAGAATGAACTCTTCCTAACACTATGTATACTACGCCTCTCAAGAGAGAGAGAGAGAGAGAGAGAGAGGGAGAGACTAATCGAGTCGAGCCGATAGTAGTTCACTCCAAACCAGACTGACAGTCATACTAACACCTTCGTCATCTTGTATTATTATTCCGTGTAATATATCTTCGTTATTTCTACTCTTGTGTTCGTGTTGTTCTTCCTTGGTCCTAAGCTGGGCCATAACAGAGACAAAGGAAGGAAAATGGACCATCTAATAGATGAGATTTTGTGTATGGCTGGTTGAACGGAAATGGGAATTTGGCAAATCAACAAAAGTTGCTGAGACATACAATGGAATGGAGGCTGTGCAGAGCTATTTTGAACCACGTTCTAAAGGGACAACACAGAGGGAGAAAAATCAACCAGATTTGTACAATTGTTTAATGCTTTCGTTCCTTACTGGCTCAATACGTATGCAGAAATAAGCTTGTAGGGGTGTATCCCTTGTTGCCTGTTTAGCATTAAACTCCCGGTTTCTTCTACAGTCTACCTCAACTTTATACTTGTAACGTCTCTTTTTTTGCTATTTATTTTTTCTTATTATTAATTTTGTACACAATAGAAGAAAATAGGATTAAGTTTCTCATGCCTTCTAAATTCTACCTCAAATTTATACTTGTAACGTCTCCGCTTAAACTGCGAATTTTTTGATATTTATTTTTTTTTTCTTATTTTTGTACACAATAGAAGAAGATAGGTTTACTCATCGTCCGGTTCATACTCCTCCCCGGTCTTTTGAACAGGAGTAAAAGTTTATCCATTGTTTGTTGTTTAGGGTTAGGTTTCTGATGCCTTCTAAATTCTACTTCAACGCAATACTTCTAACGTCACCGCTTAAATTCTGAAATTTATACTATTATTGAGTTTTTGGTCTCTTCTAAAATATTACCTTCTCTTTCACTTCCAGTAGCGTCTTTTGTCCTAATGATGTTGTCGCCTTGCTTGGAGTGAATAGATTTTTTAAAAATTGGTTATGGACAAAACGCTTTTTGTGTCCTCTCTTTTAAAAAAAAACTCGAGATTGAATTCACTATAGGAACCTGCTTTAAAAATGTATAGACACTTGCTGGAGACTTTTGCACATACTTATTTATAACTTAAAGCAATAATAAAACCACCACTTCTTAGCGAGAAACCGTAAAAACGGATTCCTTCCTAACTTACCTGTAATTTTACCTTGATTTTTAAGGGTGCCGATCTCTGTTGTAAAAGTAATCAGGCTTATAATTTAGCTGTAACATGAACTTGTACAATAGAAGAGACATCAAGGCTGTCTCAGTCAAATAAAATATTACATGCTCACTTGATTTTAATTCAGTTTCAACGAACTCATTCGGAGTGAAGACCAGATATGCTTTGTTGAATCTCCGGAGCTTGCGACTGAGTTCAACTGAGTGCTCACTGCTTTGGCGCGTCACAGATTTTCCACTTTCTGACTTTTTGTCAGTTCTCATTGAATCAAATGTGAAACATAAGTATTAAATGTAGACATTCCAATACCCCTTTCTCTCTCATTCTCTCACATTCTCCATCCTATCTATCTATCTATCTATCTATCTATCTATCTATCTATCTATCTATCTAAGTCACTGTATCAAAACTGAAAAAAATCTAGCCCTGTGAATCATCCACTCTCTCATTCTATCTATTTGTCTATTTATATATCTATCTCATTATTTATTTATATCTATCTCTCCCTCTATCTATCTATTTATGTATCTATCTGTTACATTTTTAATATGTATTAGTTAATTTCTTTTAAATATCTATCATAAATATACTCACAGATAAAATTTTAGCGTACATAGGCAATGTTTGATCGCATTTACAAACATAATATATATATATATATATATATATATATATATATATATATATATATATATATATATATATATATATATATATATATATATATATATATATATATATATATATATATATATATATATATATCTTGCGTTGTATCGAAACGTTTCAGGTTCGTTTCTCGATAGTGGATGCGCACTGCTCATGAGTCCCAGCTAGAAAGAAATGGCCGTCCAGTGCTTTATGTCGTAGAATATTTTAGGCTCGACGAATTACTGTATGATTAGTTTAAATCCTCAAAATAATCACATTTTTTTTATTTATATTTTTTATACTTTTATATATATATATATATGTTTATATATATATATATATATATATATATATATATATATATATATATATATATATATATATATATATATATGTTTATATATATATATATATATATATATAATAATTTTCATTTTTAGTATAAACATTATCAAAAAGATATATATATATATATATATTAACAAATTAACAAATCTACATAGTTCTTTTATACATTCAATAAATTAGCTCTTGTACTGATATACCACAAAGAAGAAAGAAAATCTAAACGACACAAATAATTATGAATCTTCACATAAATAGATAGATATGAATAGACTGAAATAGATAGATAGATAGATAGATAGATAGATAGATAGATAGATAGATAGATAGATAGATAGATAGATTTACTGATAGATAAATTACATAAAATTAATTATTCCTTACTACATCCCAACGCACACAGGCATATACACAGATGACCCCAAACATTATGGGCACAGGCTTAATAAGGTTTTTGTCCTCAATGTGCCCGACAAAACAGCGCTTACCTAATTATGCATTAACTCTACAAAACCTCTATATATTTTCTTTGTGATTTGGAGTCTGATTTTAGCAGCAAGTTGTTTCTTAACCGCTGCAAGAAAGTTTCGTAAAGATCGCTAAGACCAAATAATTTGTTCCAACACATTTCAGGATCTCGCTATATGATTCAAACAGGATATATGGAAGGCAAAATGAACATGTGTAGGGCAGCGACCCACCAAACCGACGGGATTATGCGAATTGGCAGCGGGTCGGAGATGGGAGATATAATAAAAAGAGAAACGTTACTAAGGGCTACAAGGAATATGAAGTTATGGAGAACCATGATCACCTACGTACTGAAGGAACACGGCGCATAGAAAAAGATCGCTTGGTGTATAAACTATATCTTTGTATGTTCAGGTGCCTAAATGAATTCATTGCTTTCTTTTCGACTCATAGATGACTACTTCCTTTTTCATTCCATGTTTCAATTAAAATCATTTGCAGCTGTAGTCCCACGGCCGTTGGCGATGCTCTCTCAAGCATTAAGTGCCACTAAATAAATCATTTGTGAAAAACAAAGTTTCTTAAAGGTTTAGAACACCGTTGTCAAATAAAGAAAAAAATCTCCATTGTTTTTTATTTTATTTTTATTTCCCAAATGCCTTTCTGCTCCTCACTTTTTGGGGTGCAGTGTACACCATCGTTCGTCCGTTCGTTCACTCATAGGCTCGCTCTGTATAGCTCGGTGGTATTGTATGGTCAAGAAAGAGTAATTAAAATGCGAAAATAGAAAGCTTTTTTTGGATGCGTGAACTTGTCGACTTGCTCGATGCAGTTCGTGTCACACTGTAAACGTTGAGACAAGTTCAGTTTTATTAGGGTGGATAAATCGATTTAGAAGTTTTGTTCAATATGTCGACCGACTGGCGGGGTGGATTCACCCGTGTCACTTTCAGTAAGAAGAAAGATGAGTCATCCCATATACTTGCCACGTAATGATACCAGAAGTCTCACCTTTGTTAATACTTCACATTCTTTCTTTCTTTCTTTCTTTCTTCTTTCTTTCTTTCTTTCTTTCTTTCTTTCTTTTTACTTTACCCTTCGCTTATTTTTTATTTATTTCTTTTTTACCTTCTCGCCAGAACTTCATCAATATTTTTTTTTGTTATAATTTCTTATATAATTTTCTTTCATTCTTGCTTCTTCTCTGCCATTCTTTCTTTCATTCCTTTCCTCATTTCTTCCTTCTATCATTCTTCCGGTATCCATATATTCATTCTTTTCATGCTAATTGTCTTCTCAATTTACCTTCATTCTTTCATTCTTTCTGTCTTTTTCTTTCTTTATTTCTTCATTTCGTTCTTTCTTTCTTTCTTTTCACTGATTTTGTTCCTAAGCTTTCTACCTTCCTCTCTTTTTTTTTTTTTTTAGAATTTCTTTTATAATTGTGTTCCTATAATTCTGCTTCTTTCCGGTCATTCTTTCATTTTTTTTTTCTTCTTTCCTTTTTCTTTCTTCTGGTACACTAATATTCTTTATATCTATACTCTTTTTCTTTTTTCCAAAAATTGTCTATCGTTCTTTCTTTCTTTCTTTCTTTCTTTCTTTCTTTCTAATTTTTCCTTCGCTCCCTTTTTTCCTATGACTTTTATAAATTTTTATCGCCTTTTTAATAATTACTTACATAATTTTCTTAACTTCATTCTTTCTTCTATCCTACCATTCCTCCATTCTGTCTTCTTTTCCCTGGTATCATTATATTCTTTCTTTCAATAATCCTTTTCTCCTTCTTGTTTTCTTTCTTGCTTTGTTTCAACTTTACTATATTTTTCTTTTTGCTTCACCACCTTTTTAAATATCTCTTTTCTATCTTCTCATCAGACCTTCACATTTAAAAAATATAATATCCTATTTAATTTTCTTCCTTTCATTTACGATTCTTTTTCACCATTTCTCCTTTTTCTTTCTTTCTATATTTCTTCCGGTAACATTACATTCATTCTTTCCATTCTTCTTTTCCATTTACTTTCCTTCTTCCCTTCATTATGCCATAATTGCTTCCTTCATACCTTCATGTATAAGAAACATATTTATGTCTTTTCTCCTTTTATGTCTTCGTTCTTCTTCAGTCATTATTTTCCTATGTTCCTCTTTAATAACTTCCTTTCTTGGTTCTTACATCTACAATATTTTAACATTTTGACGAGCAGTAGAGGAAGTTGTACGTGTTTTTGTAGGACAGTTGGTAAAAAATGAAATCTGGTGTAACGGATTAAGATCAATTTTGTGTGGAAATTAGTCAAGTGAAACGTTAGCACTATTGAAAATGGTTTATGGTGACTATTTCCTAGAGAAATTGACTGTTCATGCAAGGGGGAGAAAATGCGCCCGATAAAGCAAGAAGTGAAATGCCTAAGACATAACGAACGGGTGCAAATGAAGACAGCGTGTGAATCTGTGTGCGCTCAGACTGAAGACTAAGTATGCGACCGAGAGCAGAAGAACTGATTATTAATATGGGATTGAGAAACGTTATGCATTCGGATGTTGTGAATTCTTTGCTAAGAAACCCATTATCTTACAGAATGCGGAGGGTAGGACTGGATGGTCAGCGATTAGTCAGAATGTCTCGGGAGCGTGGTATTTTGACTGTGCTGGGATGATATTGCTTAAGATTTGGATATAATGCTTAAACAATGCAAAGTCGATAGAGAGACACAGGAATTTTGAAACATCGATAAGCTTTTCATGCCCACATTCGATAGACGAAGGCCCCTCCGTGGTGAAATGCTACGCCAACGAGCAGACATGCGTTCCCCTGACGTTTATCCTTCCTCTGACTCCTAGAATGATTCTACTGCGTCTGTCCCTCTTGTATAATAAAATGAATCATAAAAAAAGAACGTCTTCCGTTATGAAGTGACGACACAGAACGCACAAATTGCTTAAAGAAGGCGGTCATCCATGTTTTTTTCTTTTTTCTCTTATTCGATCTACTGTTGTTTCCTTTATGCGATGCAGGTATTCTTCAGTCTTTCAATTCTCTGTATTTTTACTTTTCTGGCTTACGGCCACATCCCCAAAAAAAAACACAGTTTCCAGTCCGATCACCGAGGTTAAGCAATATCGAGCCTGGTCAGTATTCAGATGGACGACCGCTTGGGAACATCAGCTACTGTAAATTTGGATGTGCAGCTGGTATAATGGATAATGACTCGGAATTGTTAATCGCAGAGCAGACAGGGTCCCAATTTAATCCCGCGCAAATACCTTGGGGGTGGTATGAATTCACCTATTCTCTCCCAAGCTATGGGTTAATTAGTAAGACTATATCACGAACATTATTATCTCCAAAAAAGAATATTCTTACAATCTAAAAATATTTCCTGGCTTTAAATAACCTGAAAAGTAAGATTGACTGATTGTTTCTTTTTTTACGGCTTGTAAAAAAAGAAACAATCAGTCAATCTTACTTTTATGCTGCCATTATTTGACCTTTTTCCACACATTCCAGAATTTTATTTTTATTCTTTCCTTTTCTTCTTTCTCTTCTTAATTATTTCCTTTTCCCCCCTTGTATTCTTTCACCTACCCTGGCACTACTTAAATAGGCTGATCCACTCTTAAAATATTAGGAATTCTTTTAGATTTAGTAAGTAATTTTGGTATATTCGTACCCTTTACAACTTTTTCGGGCCACGATACAGCTCAATATAGAAAAATATTGTTACTGTATCTCTTTAAGAGGAGGGTGGTGTTCGTGATATCGATCTAATGTAAAATCGATCCCTGACATTTACAGAGACACTGGACCAAGCTGTTAATTATGAATGTCATATTTGAAAGTCTGGTAACATCATTGATATCTGCATAATTCGTTTTTTTAATTTTCGTTAGTATTTATCCATTTAAACTTTATTTTTAAACATTTATTTATGGAATTTTTTTGGAAGAACTTAGCAGGTAACTACTATCGCAATGTTGATGACGTCCTATCTGCTGTTGATGATTTTGACCAACAGGATCAACAGTTTTCTTTCAACAGTCAAATATCAGTTTCCTGGAAAGAAACAATGCGGTTATTAATAAGAAGAGGTTAAATTAATGCGTGCAATATTTCAAAGAATCTAGCGTCGCTCCTTCATAGTAAGCCTATGAAATTTTCAGACCAACCTCGTAACCCATGGTAATAAACAAAAATGATTGCCAGAAAATATTTCCCTATTTTTACGAGTGGATTCGTGTCCCTATATATATATTTTTTTTTTGTACTCATGCTTTATTATTTCATTTCTTTTCTTTTAGACATTATAATACTTTTCTAACATCATTTCTCCATCAAACACCATTTCTTTTAATCTTATCTTAAAATCCTCTCGTCTTTTCAATTTCGCTCCCTTTTCTTCTTTCGATTCCTTATTTTCTTCCTTCTTTCTCTCATTTACTCATAGATTATTCCTTATAATGTTTCCCCTCATATACCGTCTTTTAATGTATAAAAGACTAGCTTAAATACCGCCCTATCGGAGGTATTTAAGCTAACTCTCGCGAGAGGATCTTCATTGGGTCTTCATCACAAAAGCTAGGGTGGAGTAGATGCGATAGACAACAATAAACTACAGAAATCTCAAGATTGATTGCTACATTTAAGTGTTGCATTAATATTTAAGCTTACCTTTTAAAAGTTCAACGATATTTCTTCTGCCACCACTTAATTTAAAACTATTCGATGTATGTAGATCCTTACTTTCCATACAAACAATCATTTTTATTTCATGGGTGACTGTTGCTGGATTTCACAATTAATATCGATTATTCCCAAATTTATTTCCAAGTTATAAAAACTGTTATCGTACAAAAAAAATTCGTCGCAAAAAAATCACGTAAAAATCGCCGAAAACAATCGCGGTAATGAAAACTTGGGAATCCAAAATTTGAGCACAGCAGGTCCGGATCCGGTCCGGAATGATTTATTTGCTCACGGTGTCGGCCTAATTCCAAAATCGTATGATATTTTGGGCTTCTGTCTCTAGGAGTAAGGGTGTAAACACGATCCATTTTTATTTTGAAGTACTGGAATTTGAGAACATTCATTTTTTTTTCATTTGAACATGAGCTATTGAAAGTGAGAGAGTTGTGTTCCTTTAATTGTTTTTATCAATAGAAGTCAATATGGCGGAATTCGAAAACAATCGCAGTAATGAAAACTTCAGGATTGAGGGTCTGGAACCGGCTCGGAATGTTTTTTAATTTCTCCTGATTCCAAAATTGTATATTTTGAGATATGGCTTCTCGGAGTAAAGTTGAAAATGTGTGACATACTGACATTCCTACTTATTATATAGATGTATGAACATATTAGACACACTTCCATTTTATCCTGATGTATTCAGGAATAAATAAGGTTTAGTTTAGTATTTAACACATGTGAGCTATGTTACACGAACAAATTATTTCTAGCAGGAAACATTGCATGTTGCTGTATGTTAACTCTGTTTACAGCCCCGTTGATTATAGGACAAAAATCTGACTACAAAACACGCAGCTGCAGCGGTTTCCGTCGTAAATAGGTAGTGAATTCAGAGTTTCTATTTTGTTAGCCAGCTTGCCAAACAAAACTAGATGGCAAAAACAGAAGAAATAGATTCTTACCTTTATAATTGTGCGTAAGCGAACACAACGGTGTCGGCGGAGATTTGAAGTCTATAAAGCAATCCAACATCCCGCCTCGATAATCGCTACTCGACGATCACTACTCAAGCAGAATGCAGTATTCTTCTTCTATGTGTGGTGTCCTTCCTGAACTTCAACGATCACGGCTCTCCACAACTTCCTAACATTTTTAGCCCTAAATAGCGTTTCTATTTTTACCATCATTTTGAGTTCCTGTTCTACTACCCGTTTACACGAGCTAGTTAGGTAGGTTTTTGGCCGCTTCTTGTGACGGGTATATTTAATTTGGTCTTAAACGTTGTTTCCTAGGTTAGTGTTTTTACAAGTATATGCTTAATCGATAGGTTAACATTTGCAACTCGAATTAGCAGTGTTAACATCTGGCTAATTAGTAATTAATTGCATAAAGAATACACACACATATATATTAAACATGACGCATTAAATAATTTAGACAAGTTTTTGTCTACTTATTCTTAATAGGTCCTCTCATATTTACGGACGAGTTTCTTAGTATCCTTATTAAAAGAAGAAATAAAATTCCCAGGTTCATGTATATCTATATTATTACCAAGTACTTTCGACATTAGCACAATGTTATCTTCAGGGTCTTGCATCTGCTAAGACAAAAATTCTCCTAATTTTCACACACTGTGTTAACTATGAAAGCCAGTGGAAGAATAAGGCTTCTTTTTCTATCTTTTCGAATTACGTTTATGGAAGAAATGCATCTTTTAATGTAAAGAAGTAAAACATCTATCTATTCATATCGTAAAATTATTTAATTTCATAATTTGGATCAGGATATATTTGCATTAATTCGTTTGTCATTTGTTTTCGGACCGGAACAATTTTTGTAGTTATTGCTAACTACTAATTAATAAAAATATACTTATTATTGTAAAAAAGGCGACGTGTCTTAATCTATTACGACAAATTTTAGAGCAATATGTTATTTGTGCAGTGTTATAAGCCCAGTGAAACAATAAACCTTCTTTTACCGTATTTAAATACAAATTAAAATGTGTAATTAATAATAAAATTGGGAATAATGTCAGCTCATCATTTTCCGTTATGAACTGTTTATAAAATAAATCTAACGGCTTTGTGGATGGTCTAGTATATATAACAAAAAATAGCTGGCCACTCGTATTCGAGGACACCCGTCTAATAGTTGGCCGGCCAATTCCTATTGCAGATCATATCCCTATTGCTCGCTCAGGGACATTTGTGCTCGTTCAACACCCACAGAGCCCACCTGTGGTTTGTACTGCAACTATGTTGAGCAGACCTTAGTTACAGTTTCTGAGAGAGAGTGAGTTATCTAGCGTGATCAACAATTTGAACAAAGCCACGATGAATTATGAATTCGTGCTAGCAAAGATATCGACGGCCTACAAAGCGTTCCGTCTACCCAATTTCATTCACAAGGCTTGGGTCAACTCGGGGTATAGTTTTCAGGTTTTTTCTAAAGGTGTCGCACATTGGGATGCCCCGCCCACAAACATACACACCTTCAGACCGATAACATTAAGAAATCTTCTTCTCGACAAATCGAACATGGTGAGATTCGAACCCAGGTCCCATGCATATATATATATATATATATATATATATATATATATATATATATATATATATATATATATATATATATATATATATTATAAATTAATTGATTTAAAATATGGGTTTTTCGCTACACATCAATTAATTTATAATATTAATGCTTTGTAAATTTACATTGAGCACTATTGTGTAAAAATAAAAATATCTATAAAAACACCGGATTTTATATCTTACTGTTCTTTCTTTTAATATATATATATATATATATATATATATATATATATATATATATATATATATATATATATATATATATATATATATATATATATATATCCTGTACAGTTTGTGGTCTTTTGTGCAATTCTCAAAAGTCATGCCCGTCATAGGCATGCAGATAATTAGTTCGTGGTCCTCGGAACCTCATACGTCGAACTTGACATCAGAGTCTATCATATATCCTAATGAGTCAGGTAGTACCTGCCTAGGTTTCACCACACAGGATCATCAGAGTGAACTGGCCAGTAGTACCCGGCTCATTAGGTTTTATTTATTTTGCTCTACTTAGCGTATTGAGCACTTTTGGTTTTAAGTTATTACTCGAGTTTTTTCTTCTTTGTACCAGAAATGTAAGGTACAGGACGGTGTTTTTCACCCTGTTCGGAGTTTGGTTTTGTTTTTTGTAGCTCCTTTTTTTTCCCAAATTTTTTCAAAGGGTACCATTTTGTTTGAAATATTGTGCTCTCCACAAAAATTGTTTCACCCACAAAAATTGTTTCACCCACAAAAATTGTTTCACCCACAAAAATGTATGTCAATTTTTTTTCCACTGACATCGCTATTATTTTAACTACCTTCACTCCTCGGCATTGTTTATTGTTATAAAATGGGAAGATTAAAATTTAAATAAAACCTAAGCCTATGAAAGTGAATGTATACATTTTCTTTGTTCTTGAGAATTTACAACATAAATAATAAACACTATTTCACTAGTTTCATGTTTTGGTTCTGCTAATTGGCGTTAAAGAGTTTCATGAGGCCTGCCTATAATATTTAACCAGTGATTTATTTCCAGTGAATTAAAATCTTTAACTGCACAATTATTTTCCTCGATTTTTATGTGATTATCATCCATTTTCTTAGTTTCAGCCGAACTGAAAAGAGACACATCAGAACTCAGAGGCACATGTCAATTTCCCCATTCGAAATCATCTAGATGTGGCCACTTAATAAAGTATAGTTTTCCTTAAATTTCCCAATTAGGTTAATTTAGAGGTTGATAATTTGAAACGCACTCATAGCGTCCGAATATGAATAGGAGCCCCGCTGTTCATAAAATAACACAGAAACGTATTTATTATCATTAGAATGAAAACAGATTCAAATTTCTTTATTCTTTGCAACTCCTATGCATTTAATAAGGGGTGTCTTTTTTTCTGCCGCGTCGACTTCAAAAGAAAAAGAAAGAAAATAGTTTTAGGAAGAAGTAAGAGAAAACGTACAGAAACATTAAAGATTATTGATTTAAGGAGTTAAAATATTTCTTATTTGTGCTGTGTCCCTTCAGGACATTGGCAATCACGGCTCTCCACAATTTCCTGTCCTTTGTAAATGCTGTCTTTTCGCTATCTCTCCTACATCATGTTCCGCCATCGATTTACAAAAGCTTATTAGGTAATTTTTTTTTGTCACCTTTGCATTCAATATGTCCTGTGGGTGTCAATTTTTCCAAGTCCTCCTTCCTCGTTATATGCCCCAGAAACCTCAACTGTCTCTTCCTGATGTCAATTATAAGTACCTTTTTTGTTTCCGTTTTCTCTAAAGATTCATGTTCTGTCCATGATATCCACAGCCTCATCCTGTAGAACCACAATTCTGTTTCTTCAAGCCTCTTCTTCAGGGGAGATTTTCCAGCATCCATTGCCACATAGGGCTATTCTTACGTCATAGTTCATCGCTCTATTCTTTGTTGCTAACGAAATTTTCCTATTTCTTAATAGTTTGCTTAGCATTTAGAAGTCATCTTCGCTATTCCAATGCGTCTGTTGATTGGGTTTCGCACTTCCCATAGGAGGAGGCAAGGTGGAGTAATGGATAGCGGCTAGAGTTCAAATTCTAGTCGAATACATTATATTCATTTACGTGCTAATACCCTTGGGAAAGGTATGAATCCTCTTCTTCTCCCCCCTCCCCAGCTATAGATAAATAACAGGACAGACTGGGTTCTGTAGATTTGGATGGCAACTGGTCTACCGCAGAAAGTAATGGCAACCTAATGCAGGAACAAATTTGCCTCGTCGGTCATGTATCTTTCGATACATGACCGTCTAAGCGTGTATCACGCATGGCACATAACTGACTGATTTCCCATATATTTAAATTGTTGTCAGTCAGTTATGTGCCATGCCTGATACACGCGTAGGCGATCATGTATCTTTCGATACATGACTGACGAGGCAGATTTTTCCCCCGCAGTAGGTTGCCATTACTTTTTGCAGTAGACCAGTTGCTAGCCAAATCTATAGAACCCGGCCTTTCCTGCTATTTACCCATAGCTGGGGGGAGAAATCAGAGGATTCATACTTTTCCCAATGGTACTAGCACGTAAGTGAATGTAATGGAATCGAATGGAATTCGAAATCGGCTCTCCGATTCCTCAGTCCGAGCCGCTATGCATTAGTCCGCCGTACCATTTCTATTCACAAAGATGTCATATAGAAATGATCTTGATGATGGTGTTCCTATAGAACATGGACGATCATGGATCACCACAATTTTCTGTCCTTTGATAAGTCTTATTTCCTCATTTTCGATTTTCCTTAGAATTTGCTCATTGTTCTCATGTTCAGTCCATAGCATTCTCATCGTTCTTCTTGGGAACCACTTCTTTTTTCTCATGTCTCTTCTTAATCTTTGCTTAGATTTTGGAAGGCATCTTTCGCTAGCTGAATGCGTTTTCGGGTTTCGTTGTCAGAATTTATGTCTTTCTATATGACAATGAATGCTGAACAATCTCATCACAGAGGAAATAGAGATTTTGAGGCAACGGATATGTAGTTCTACAGAATGCGGTTGAGGAGTATAGGCTGAACATGTGAGAAATGGCGATGTTTTAAAGGAAATGGAAACAAAAAGGCCACTTATACTCAACATCTGAAAGAGACATTTGAAATTTCTAGGGTACATAATGAGGAAAGTAGGTTTGGAAAATTTGACACTCACAGGACATACTGAAGGGAAGGGAAACAGGAGAAAGCAACACATGACCACTGCCTAATGAGCTTGTGTAAATTGTTGAGGGGTATGTGAGATAGCAAAAATTTGAACTTTATTAAGAGTTAAAAAATGATAGGATGATGTGGAGAGCCATGATTGTACACGTCCTGAAGAGACAACACACACAAGGAAGAAGAATTATGTCGCTCTTTTCTTTCCTTCAGCTGCTGCGTTTCTCACCGCCATGGGTACTCTTGAAACGAAGTTTTAATTATTATTTGTTTTCTTGCTGTGCAACATCGGACTCAAGTCACCCTTCACCCATTACGGGATCCTCGTCTAGAGCTGAGAAATATTTCACCGTCATTTTAGTTCTCCTATGATGATGGTAAATCTATGGTTATTTACAATGACGCTTAGCTTCCTTCAGTCTGCTTAACAATATCTTAGGGTTGGTAGCACCAGTTAGGGTGCCAGCTATGGGTAAATAGTTAACATCCAAACTATGATAAAAAAAATCTATGTAAGTATAAAAATAATTTTTTATACTAAACATAGCAGCAATACTTCTCTAGAAAAAATATTACCAGTAATACATTTGACGCTTGATAAAAACCTCTTTACAAAATACGTCAGTGAAACCTGATCTAAAAACTGATTTCTTCCAAAGAATTCATATTCTATTCATATAAATCTATCCTTAAAATCTTTTCGGCAAAATATAACCGATTGAGGTCGATTTGTCATAAAACAAAATAAAACAAACTAAACCAATATCTTATTCAGTACTCTGTCGGTGCATATAAGACTATAATGTAGAGGGTGCAATGGGTAAATTGCCGTCATTTTATGTTTTTAATTTCGCGCATGCGCGTGTTTTTTGTTTTTGTCGATTGCACTATGGGAAAAAGAAGACCATGACGCAATTCACTCAGCCAGAAATTTGGAAACGGTATACTGTAATGCTTGGAATTCACGGCGGGGTGTCTAATACGAACCATTCAGAGTGTTTCGTTGTGATTCTGAGAACAATGCAGTGGGTTCGGAAAGAGTTGGATGACTCTAATGGTGATTACGAAGGTACGGCAACTCGGAAAACTCTGGTTGTTCTGATAAGAAAATATTTCCCGAATTTGTTGGTGGGGGGCCTCAGTCTCAACACGGAGACCTACATCAAGTGCCTCAAGGAAGTAGTGCTGACCTGGCTCAAGAAGATGGCTGCTGGAAGAGCCTGTGTGGCAAGGGGATTCTGCACTGTGCCACAGAAGCAGGAGTACCTAGTCATGGTTGTCAAACAATTTCTACGACCTCACCCCTTACATGTGACCACCTAACTCCACAGATTATTATGTGCGGGGTGCAGTTGAACGAGAGACCAACAAAATTCATTTAACGCCAAAGATGAACTGAAGGCAAGGATTATGGCAGCATAAACCAATTTAAAGAAGGAGACTGTGGAGAAGAGTTTCAGGAGATTCCGAAGTCGTCTGGTGGCCGGGGTTGAAGCCAAAGACGATTTTATTAAATAAATTTAATCTTTAGCATTTCAAGATATTATTTGTGTAATTATGGTAAATATATCTGTTAAAATGAGATTATTTTCATTTTTGCGTAAATTTGACGACAATTTATCCATTGCACATTAAATCTATTAAACGACTTCTTTTTTAGCTTAACTGAAAATTTTCTATCAAACATTTGACAATTTACCAGAACAGATTTCTTCAAGCATTCACATCTTTAATCTTTCTTTCTACTTTCGAAATCCCAATTATCTTCCCACCTACATTCACATACTACTAAAATATGAATATTTATTCTCTTCATTCGCTGCTTGATATTTTCACTCTGAAAACATTGAGGTAACGTTCTGACAAAGTCCTTGTTACTGTAATTAATTTGGCTTTTAGTTTTATCTTAATTAGAAAAGTAAACATCAATAATTATACTATTATGCATATTTATTGCCATATTACATCTGATCTACTAGATAACCTCAAACGGATATACTTTCAACCCACTCTAGAGGCAGTGCTAATATATGGTGCCCCCGCTTGGACATTAACTAAAATCCTAGAGTTCTCAGCTTGATGGAACCTACAGTCTGAGACTAAGAGTTATACTTAATATCTCTTGGAGGTAAAATCCAACAAAATGACATATCTGTGCACACATCCCCGTTATTTCTATAATCTAACACGAACGCAGAATGCTCTTTGCAGGAAACTTGCAAGAGATCTACGACTCTGGACATCTAGCCATGGCGCAAGACGAGCTGGTCGCTCTGCAACCACTTACATTGACCAGCTATATTATGAAAGAGAATGCCCCCCTAATGACTTCAAACCTTGATGTAGGACCGTGATAGCGTGACTGAATGAAAAAAATATTTACAATATAATGATTTGAGTTGCATAATAAAATATCTCACCAGCAAATCATTTACTGCGAATATTTCCAGTAAACAGATATTATAAATTAAAATTCTTATGATATATTATCCATATGAATATACGTATATTCTGAAAACTTTGCAAACGCCAGTTGCTTAATAACAATTTTATTGTGAAAACTAACTAGCAAAATAAATTATTAATTTTCTACGGTTTATCAAAACATTGCAGATTATAAAGGGTGTTCCAATACCTTGGACCGATTATAAATGTGTATTAAGTTTTATGATATTTTTCTTTTTCTTTCAGAGTTAACAACATAAGTCTTTGGCAATTTCAACCATGGAAAGATTAACAATCAAACAACGTGTTAAAGTTATCGAAGCCTATTACGAAAATGGACGTTGAAACAAATGCAATGAGAAGTTCACAGGTCGCATCATCTCTCGAAACAGCAAAGTGAATTGGCCACCACGATCGTGCTACTTGACAACTTTAGATTTCTTCCTTTAGGGTCAGCTCAAATGTAAGGCCTATGGCAAAAAGCCAACAACAATTCAACAGCTGAAGAATAAGATAATAAGGCATATTGGTGAGATCGAGGAGCAACTATGCAGAGACATCAACAAAAATTTTGACCATCGAATGGAGGTGTACCGCCGAAGCGTTGACGGATATTTGGGCAATATTATTTTTTCACACAGAATTGCCATGACTTAAATAACATGATCCAATAGATAAATAAATAAATTTTCTCCAATAACAGATTTATTTACTGCTAGCTTTGATCCCTCTTAATGAAACACCTTTTATAAAGCTAGAGAATATTTTTAGATCGTCAGAATGTTTTTGGAGATAATAATGGTTTTAGTAATACACGTCTTAAAAATTAACCAATACTCGGGTGTAAAAACAAATGTGCGTTCATACGTTCCCGAAGGGTGTTTGCACGTAAGTGAATATAGCGAACACAACTAGAATTGGAACTCGACTCTCCGATGAACAATTCCGAGCCATTATCCATCAACCCTATCTTACAGCCAGGCTTACAGCACCAAGTGGTCACACATCTAGTTACTGACCAGGTCCGATATTGCTTAATTACACCTCTCTTATTTAATCTGAAACGGATCATGAAGATGTATAAGATATAAACCATGAAGACGAAGGTAGCAATTATTAAAATATTCGTAGGTTATCCTGAACAGATACTAATGATTTTGACAATTCACTTAGAAATCAAAAGAAATACAATAAAAAGTTACTTTTTCTTCACCTCTATGCTCGGATTATCCATATACTCGAGGAAAAATTCTTAAAAGTAAATTAATCATTTTCCGCGTCAACAAAAAGATGTTATTACTTAAAAATTATTCTTTTAGAAGAATCCGAAATTGAGAAAAAATTATATTCATCGCCACTGAAAATTATTTCAAATAATATATCCCCTGGCTAATTTTATCATTTATTAAAAGAATTTCTACTTTCTCTATAGTTTTTCTTGGTAAGCATTAGAGATTGTGTTTTTGTTTTTTGTTTTGTTTTTTGTTTTGGATTTTCTTTCTTTTACTGTATTTATCATCTATTTTAATTTTTTTTTTAAAACAGTTTTCGTTTAATCTTCCGTCCAGTTCAAAAACTCTTAAAAAAATAAATGCGTCTAATAGCATCTAATAAAGAAAGCTCTTTCAAGATGAAAGAGGGGGAAAACAAAGGGTAAAAATAATGTATATTTCGATTAAATTATCAAAATAATATATGAATAAATTTGTACGAACAAACACACATACACACACACGCGCGCTTAATATAAAAATAAGCTTATGAATACAAAAAAAAAAATTAAAAAAGAAAAACATTCAAAACTCCGACGGTACATCAAAACAGGATGAAATGAATTGTCGTTAGTTTTGCAAAAAGATAAGAAGTTGACTTCCCCCTTCAATTTGCTTAGACATAATCACTAGCAAAATAAAGATCGGCTCTTTTGTTTTGTTTAAGTTCATCGAGAAGAAATGAAAAGAAAAGAATAAGAAATATGGTCGAATAATAAAAAAAAAGTGCTCGAGTCTTTTTTTAAGAAACGAATTATTAAACGAAAAAAACAAAAAAAAACAACATCACGCTGGAAAATAATTTAAAGAAAAAAGTAAAACGAATAAAATTCCCAAAAGAAAAGTGTGTAAATGGTCCTATGTAAGAATATAAGGTCAGGGTATTAAGAAAAGGAACCGGGAAAAGAAAAAGAAAAAAAAAAGAGACAGGGAAGAAAGCTGTGAAAAAAATATCAAAGCTGGAATGAAATGGCAGACGACGCGACAAATAGGAATAAATGACAGACGACAAGAATTACACCCCGTTTCAAAAACGAGGTTATTATTATTATTATTATTATTATTATTAACAATAACAACAACAACAATAATAATAATAAACGAACACTGACAAAAAGGAAGGATAAATTACCAACGTGATATGTTTATTTGTTTCATTATAAAACAGTGGCAAAAAAATTACTGTGGCGTTTATACGATAGAGCTTGACGTCGCTGATAATAATGGCAGGCGTAATGAACTTGATAATTACAACATGTTCCTTTGTAGGATAATTATAACCATAATAAAAATGATAATAATAAATATATATTTTCGATAGTGATACTACAATGTAAAGCTGATATCGACGAACGTAATAAGTATTATTTACTGTAAAGCTCCTCAGCCAATGCAATAAAAAGAGGAACGAAATCCAAATCAATGCAATAACGTAGTTGTTATTTGATGGAAAACGATTCAAAACAAAAGAGGATATTATCCAGATCAATAATATTGACTGCGTTGATAAATAAGAAAACAACAGAATAATACATTGATGTTTTTCTTGCTCTTGATCGTGTTCGTTTTCTTCTTATTCTTCTTTTTCTTCTTCTTCTTCTTGCTCTTCTTGTTGTTGTTGTTGTTGTTCTTCTTCTTCTTCTTCTTCTTCTTCTTCTTCTTATTATTATTATTATTATTATTATTATTATTATTTAGTATTTTTCCGTAACAGTTCATTACCCGAGACTTACGTTACGGGAAGTTTGCAAATATATGCATTGAGTTTGCAAAAATTATGATGTTAAGTGATACTTAACATGTACAATGTTTATATTTTCTTTACATTGAGGATTATCTCCGGATCATCTGAGCATTTCGATACTACGAAATGCTTTGAATGTTTTGCAAACAGAGTCTACAAGCGATCATGTTAATGTACTTCTCTGTAAATTTCTTGATCGTCTACAGCAGCTCAATTATTATATGTTTAACAACAGTTTTATTATTATTATTATTATTACTATTATTATTATTATTATTATTGGTGATAGTGGTGGAGTTTGAGTTTCACTCTGATTCTAAGAGGTTTCGGCCGAGAGATGACGGTCATTTCGCAGTTTCTACCCTCACTTTAGAGACGCAATATTTCCTTAGCACATGAGTTGTTCCTAGTAGCATTCCTGTCTGCACACTCGCAAGGATGTCAGTTATGTCCAAGTCGTCTTGCAAACCAGAGAGACTCTTGGAGGTGTTCTCAAATAAGCCAATTCCAAAAGAAAGAAATTGAGCTGCTGCTTGGTACGTTTCACAAATTTATTTTGCCAGGTCGTCGTAATTTTGCATTTTTGGCTTTGTCTGCCTTTACAATATTCTTATCTTCAGTTACCGCCATGCCTATCAAAATCTATCCATGGCTGTTATTGTACAGAAGTCTTATGTCAGGGCTATTGATCTTCAACGGAAAAAGTAAGTAATACTCCATAATACATAATGTTATTAAAAAAAATAATTTATTTCTCACCGAATAAAGTTGCTAAAATAACGAAAATTATTTATGACTCGACCTAACAGTTTTAGGTAATGTTAGTGCTGCGATCTGTTGGCTACTAACGGGTATTAAGATTCTATATGGCTTTAGATTTTTTCTCGGAATTCATTCTGATTTTGATATGGTTTGAACATATTTTATTCTTTCTTGAACTCACAATTTTTAGGATTTTTTGAGAAGTGTCTGTTTATTAATTGAAAAAGTACACAAAAACAGAAAGGGGTATAAAACAACGATGTCTATATTATTTTTGTCGATATAGACCTCTACGGGGACGGCGGTTTCATGATCCTAAGAAACTGTAATCGACAAAGAAACATATAAAATAATCAGAACATTAATATTTGAATTGACAATGACATAAAAAAAAACAGACCTAAAAGAAAAAGTTTTCTTACAGTAGCGTGAATATGGGAGGGACAGAAAGTGTGACGGCCCCGTGCATCCCTATCGGGAGGGCATCCAATCAAAGAAAGAAATAATAATTTAGTTTTTGAAATTTAAAATTATCTCTGTTAACTTCGTTGCGCAAGCGCACTACAGTCTCACAAACTGATGTGAATGTGGATCCGTGTTTTGATAAGCGAGACCGAAATAGCTACCCTCCTACTTGAGTCTGAGAAGCACATTGGGCATAATGGACGCTCTGCCAAGAAAAGTGAATGTTATAAGAATTTGGATGCAACTTTACTGCGGATGTTATAGCAATTAAAGCACTTTCTATACACTTTTGTCTTAGTAAGTTGCTTTCCCTTTTAATTAAAAAACGTTTTTAAATCGAAATTATGGTCACTGAGTATGTTGTTTTGTAAAAGAAACCATTTGTGTTCATATAATTTCTTTTGTTGGGGATTAGTGAATGTATTTGTTAAATTAGAAGGAAATTATTTGTGATGGCGTGTTCGATAAAATTCAGTCCTCAACAATATTCATTCATTTTGAACATGCAAAAACAAAGTTTAAAAAAACAAAGGCAAGTTGAATGCAAAAACAATAATGGGTTTATATAAAGTTTAAATATGTACAAATGTGTTAAAAACTTGTTAATTGTTAAGTGCTGATGTATGAAATTTGGTGTGTTGATATTTTAGTACGTTTGAAACCTTTTGATAGTGTTAATAAGATTTGTTCATGTTGAGTCTTGACTCATTGTTGAATCTCGACTAATGCATGGAATAATAATGCAACACAAAATGTACTTAGAACAAGAATGTATTATAACAAGAAAATGTACACAATATTTACATATAGTATTTCTGTATATTTCTGGGAAGACCGTTCCTGGAGAATGTGTTGACTAAGTCGCAGTCGGGCAGAGTCTCTAGCTGGATCTCTGTATTCGCTCCTCGTCTTCCGGTAGCTATTCTGTATATATATATATATATATATATATATATATATATATATATATATATATATATATATATATATATATATATATAAAATCATGATTTATGTGTGTTAGTTTGTGTATTGAACTTAAACGGAAAAGAGGCAAGATGCCTGTGTCCTGAGAGTTTTAGTAGGGTTTCTGTCTCAAAAAAGACATTCAAGATCTAACCTGTGTTCGAACACCGACCGCTTGTACTGTTTGGACGTCCTCAGTTACCATAGTTACTAAGCAGGCCCGTGCACTTAATGTTATATATGGACATACACTGTCCTAATTTTAGATCCATTTTTTTTATCTTTTCCGTTTAGAGAAAGGCATGTCCATGCACATCCCACTCGCTCCCCACAGACAAAATAACAGAATAAGTGTAAAAATAGACTTGTCACACTATAGACTTAATTAAGTACACCCAGACACCAGAAGAGACTGGGATGCGCACGAGAACCAGCCCACCTACCAACCAAGCCACATATGAGCATCTAAAGCTATATACGTCGAAATATTGGTAGTTATTTTCTGGCGCACATAAAAGCAGATTTGTCGAGTAGTACGAGCGGTTATTGTTATCTGAATTTTATTAATTAATGCCAATGTGGGCGTCTCTTTTAACCCTTATTCCTGCCTGATCTTGCTTTAATTCGACGCATGGAGGATTCGTCGTCGATGGCCAGTAATTGGGCACGCGGACAGAGCTAGATGAAAAAAAATGTATAACTATATGCATTCACCCTTCCCTCTTTAAATACCCAGTCTTTGTTTTTGCCCAATAATTTTGCTCAAGAAAAATGCTGATGATCAGAGTAAAAATGGCTTTCAGATTAATGCATCGTTTTTCCCGTTAAAAAGCCCATATTCTTTTTCTAGCTTTCTTACGACTTGTGAAAAACATCGTCGCCATATTCTCGGTCATTTGGTTTTTTCTTCATCTTTTATTTTTTTAAAATTTTCCGCTTCATTTTTCGTTTTATTTCATTTTTTTCAATTTTGTTTCCCGTTTATATATATATATCTTTATATATATATATATATATATATATATATATATATATATATATATATATATATATATATATATATATATATGCAAGCTTCATTAAATATGTCAGACAAGGTGCTTTGATAAAGTGTTCATATAATTTCTCATATGATCTTGTAATATTTTTCTTTTCCGTAGAGGAATTATGAAAAACTGTCCATGTTATTTATTTTCCAGGCGCTTTAGGCAATGCCTTTAGCCATTCTGAATGTTGAATTATATTTACTGCTAACCGGAAATGGATTGTTGTGTGTATGTACGGAAAAGAATTAAATATGCGATCATATGAGAAAATTTATTAAAAAAATAATGAGAACATCTTGTCTGACATAGTTAATGAAGCTTTCATGAAAGAAAGGTTGTTACCTAAATACACTATACATATATATATATATATATATATATATATATATATATATATATATATATATATATATATATATATAATATAATATAATATAATATAATATAATATAATATAATATATATGTTTGTGTGTGTGAGAGAGAGAGAGACAAAGAGAGAGCGAGAGATCGTGTGTGGGTTATATATATATATATATATATATATTTTATTTATATATTTTTCATATGCGGTAATTATTGGAATGCCCTCAATATCAGTGAGAGAGCTAACATACTTAGTTGTATGGATGTGACATCACATCGATACAAGTATATATATATACATATATATATACTTGTTTAAATATATACATATATATATATATATATATATATATATATATATATATATATATATATATATATATATATATATATATATATATATATCCGATTTTAAGGAGAATGAAAATAAAATAAGTTCTAATGTTCAAAGCATTAATTCAAAAGAGGGTTCAATATCAAGATATATATGAAAGTAATGGATTTTTATTTATTATATTTCCAGAATGTGCTACATTCTGACGCACTAGAAATTCTACAGCACCCTGATGAGACATTACTTCAGACAATTAGATTTTCGTCGACATGTTAAATCACGCATATCTCAACCATACCATTCGACTCTTCCTTTTCAGGCTACGAAGAACAGTACAAACATTCGCGAACTTCATGGAGATATGGGCAGAATAAAATACCCCCCATCTTGATTTATGGGAGGATCTTGTGGGTTATTCCCCTTGACTTTACTAAAAGAAAATCACTAGGGTACTCTCACTAAAGCCTATAAAAAGGCGTGCATTTCTCTCCCTAGCATCTGTTACAGATTTTTAGCTCTGGATTTCAGATGAAGTCGAACGTGTGTAAAGTTCCTACCTTTGGGGCACGTTCATTTTTCATGGCTATCTCTTTTGACTTTAGTACTCTCTCTCTCTCTTGCACTCTCTCACACATATACACACACAGATTGAAAAATAAGGTAATAACAGAAATTAAAAAGAAGAATGAATTATGTTATCGTGATAGAAAAAGTCACGGTAGTGTAATGGATAGCGGCTCGTATTGAGTAATCAGAGAGCTGAGATCGAATTCCAGTCGAATCCATTACATTCACTTACGCGCTAATACCCTTGTGAAAGGTATGAGTCCTCTTATCCTCCCCAGCTATGGGTAAATATCAGGATAGGCCGGGTTCTATAGTCTTTGATGGCAACTGGTCTACCGCAGAAAGAAATGGCAACTTACTGTGGGAAAAATTTGCCTCGTCAGTCATGTATCAAAAGATTCATGATCGCCTAAGCGTGTATCACGCATGACACATAACTGACTGACTGATAGAAAAAGTGTAAAAACAAGGAAATGACACAAATGAAAAAAAGATATAGTTGTAAAAGAAGAAGAATAAGTTATGTTATTGTGTTGGAGAAAGTGAAGGAATAAAGAAATGACACAAATAAAAAAGAAGAAAAGAAGATGATTGAGTTATGTTATTGTGATTGAAATGTGAAGGGCTAAGGAAATGACACAAATGAAGAAGAAGAAGAAGGAGTTATGTTATCAAAAATTGAAAGAATAAAGAAAAACAAATGAAGAAGAAGATTGAGTTATGTTATTGTGATTGAAAATGTGAAGGGCTAAGGAAATGATATAAATAACAAAGAAGAAGAAAAAGAATAATATTAATGAGTAATCTTATCAAAAAGTGAAAGGATAAGCAAAGGACACAAATGAAGAAGAAGAAGAGGAGGAATGAGTTATGCTATCGTGATAAAAAAGAAATAAGGAAATGATAAAACAATTAAAAATAAATGAATGAAGTCAGCATTAAAAATGAAGTAAGAGAAAATTCTTGTATGAGATATAAAAGAATAATTAACAAAGAAGTATGCAAGATAGAAATAAAAAAGATGAACAGAAAAATTGAGTTTGAAGCAAAGAAGTGATATAGCAGGAATATATAAGAAATCGATGCAAAAGAAAGAAACGGACGAAGAAAATGTAAGCAATTTAAATTAAAGGAAATAACTGAAATATTAAATACTGAGATCAAAGGAGAAATCAGAAGTTGATAATGAAGAAGAGGGAAGCGGGAAAGGATGAAGGTATACAATTTAGACACTTAAGAGTAAAGAAAATAATTTAAAATATAAATAAAAATAAAAAAGGTAAGAAAAGAAAGTAGAATTTTAAAAGATGATATCGAAAAAGAAGATGTAAAAGGAACAGAAGTACCACAAATTTAAACGCTATGTATAGAGGAGAAAACATAGAAAAGAAATTAAAAAAAGATGATATGCAGGAAGAAAGAAACAGAATTTTTTTTTTAAAGTGAAGAGATTCTAAAAAGAAAGTAAAAAAAAAGAAATGAAAATATAGAAAACTAGAAAAAAGAAGAACCAGGAAGAAAATTGTTATAAAGAAGCATAAATATTGAAAAGATATTGAAATAAAATATTGAAATAAAAACCTCAAAACCACCTGATCAGAGGCCTTGCTGCTGCATGTAGTTTATCCTTTTACCCAGTACGCGGGTGTAGTTTAGCGTCTTACGCAGGACGGCATAAATAAACTCAAATATGTACATCCCCTATAAATGGCTTTTAAGTGATAAAATATGTTAGATTAATAAATATCTGGATATCTGTTAAAATGTCGTTGTTTTCCAATGCTTATTGTTGTCTGGAAGGCCCGTTTGTTTTGTTCTTCGTGGATCATCTTTGCGACACAAGAAAATAATAGTTGATACCTGGTGAAATTGATAACCAGTGTGGAATGTTTGTTATGTGAGAAATTTTGAAGCTATCTAATGTCATTGTCGATTTTTCTTGTAGGTGCTGCTATCTCCATGTAATATTAAATTGTACTTGCAGATATCTTTGTCATTCTTGTTCACATCTTTTCCTGTTAAGCCTGCGAGACACTGTAGTTTTTCTGTGTATTGAAGGGAAAAGCTGTCTTAATCTGCCTTTGAGTGGTATTTTCATGTGTGGTTTGTGAAATCCTGGTGGCATTCTTGAGGAAAATGAGCTGTATTTTGCGGGAATCAAACTTGTAAGACAAAAATCTTATTTTCCGTTTGGTGAAAATTTTCAATTCGTCTTTCAAGTTGGGTGTAATTAAATTCTTGCAGTGCTGTGTTTTGTTATGTCTGCCGGTGGAGGTGGAAGTTAGACGTGATGGAGAAAAATTGGTCATGCAAAGGCAGTTGAAATGAAGAGAGTTTTGCTCACCAACTGACCGGATTAGTCGTAGCAGTAATTGTAATGGCTATTAGCAATTCGTTTTGTGATTTGGTCACCATCTTGTCCAGATAGTTGCTTTGTCGTGTAGATGTTCTTGGGTATCTTGAAAATTGCAATTTTGCTCCTTACGTCTGGTTTCATCACAAATTTGTTGCAAGGATATAATTTTTATTGTCTCCACGTGCTTTGGTAAATAGAAATGGTGACTGATGTGTTTTACTCACTGGCTCTCAGTTAGTTGAAATTGTTTATATAGTTTTGTATGTTTTTGCATCCAAGAGAAAATATCACATCGTTGTAAAAGGTTTGTTGCAGGATGCAAGTGTGTTTAGGTGGAAACATGTCTCCTGGAATATTTATCCCACAACAATTATTGCGGATTCAATGTGAGTCTAAGTAAAAAAAAAATTAGTAACACGAAACAATAATCAGGTGATAGAAATGTCGAACAGAACTCACTGGGGTAGATTGTTCTAGTTGTAATTTGTAAAATAAAAACAAAGTGTTTATTTGGGGCATTTTCTAAATGATGTAGGAGAACTGTGACATCTAAAAATTACTAAACATTATTTTTATTTTACAAATTCGACATTTAGTTTCGGCTTTTGCATTTAAATCCTATCTCTAATTCGGGTGGCAAGTGCAAACGTACTACCGATGTCTCTACCTCGGCACGAACGTATAAATATTTATGCTTTTTTTTCTTTTCTGGCTGAGAGTGTCCTAATGTGTACGCACTGGTTTTGACCCAAAACGTGCTATGCCCAGAAATTGGGAAGCCGTTGATCGGAGATTTACATCTTTGTCGGGCGTCAGCTTCTTTAAACTTCAAAGTAATCTGAGACAATTCATGCTTCGTCAAGTTTAGGAGTCATTCTTCTCTATCCCTTTCGAATGTTTAACTACAGAAGAGAAAAATTGTTTCTTTTATATCTTCATCATCATCATCGTCGTTCCTTTTGTGTTTCCTTTTATTCCCCTTCACCCCGACCACTTTGTTTTTGTGTTCTCAGTTTATATACCATTACTTTTTTTTAAAATCTATCATGTCTTTTTTCTTTCTTTCTTTATTTCTTGTGGGGTAGGTGTGGGCATTTTTTCTCTGATACTCTCTCTTTCTATTTTACTTCTTGTCATTTTTTGTGTGTATAGGTGGAGGCGTACTTTTTTCTTTCTTTTTTTTTTGACTTACATTTCGTCTTTCTGTATCTTCATTTTTCTTCATATTTTTTATCTTAGAGTCATTCTTCTGATGTAATTTTCCTTCTTCTCTTTTGTTTCAATTTATTTATATTTTTATTTTGCCGCTTTTTTGTATTTTTTTTGTTTCCTTCCTATTCTTCTTTTTTCAGCACATTCTGTTTCTTTTTTCTTCTTCTTATATCTAATTCCATTTCTTTTTTCTTCTTTCATTTCATTCTTCTTTCTTTTTATTCTTTCATCTCATATTTTCTTTCATCTCACTATTTCTCCTCTACTTTCATTTCATTTCCTTTCTTTTTTCTTGTTCTTTCATTTCATTCTATTTTCATCTTTCCTCACATTATTTTTCTTTTTTCTATTTCCATCTCATTTTTTCCTTTTTTTCGTTTCATTCTTTTTTTTGTCTTCATTCATCTCATTATATTCTTCTTTCCTCACATTCTTTTTCATTTTTCTTCTTTCATCTCATTCCTTTTTCTTTTCTTTCGTCTCATTCTTTTTCTTTTTGTCTTCTTTCATCTCATTCTATTCTTCTTTCATCTCATTCTTTTTCATTTTTGTTCTTCATTCATTTTATTCTTTTTTATTTTCATTCGTCTCATCCTTTTACGTTTTGACTTCTTTCGTCTCATTCTTTTCCATTTTTGTTCTTCTTTCATCTCATTCCTTTTCATTGCATTTCGTCTCATTCTTTTACTTTTTGTCTTCTTTCATCTCATTCTTTTTCATTTTTTCTTCATCTTTCATATCATTCTGTTTCTTTTCTTTTACCTCATTTTTTCTTTTTTCTTTTTCTTCTTTCACCTCATTCTTTTCTTCTTCTTTCATCTCATTCCATTTCTTTTTTCTTGTTCTTTCATTTCATTCTTTTTCCTCTCATTTTTTTTCTTTACCCGTCTTCTTTCTTCTCATTCTTTTTCTTTTTTTCTTCTCTTTTCTTTAATGTCTTCGCATGTATGTTGCTCTCTATCTTCTATTTCCGATTCTTCTCATCTTTCTTTTTTTTCTTTTCTCTTCAACTCCGGCTCATGTTCTTTTTCGTCACGTTCTCTTTTAAAGTGTTTTCATCTTTTATAGATTCTTTTTATCGGTATTCATTTTTTATTCCTTTTATTCTTCGTCTTCTTTCTTCATTCTTTATATCATCTTTTTACTCCCTCTTTTTTCTGTCACTACATTTCTTTCATTCTTGTCTTGTATTCTTATATTTTTCTTTGACTGATGGTTTTTCTTCTTCTACTATTTTTTTCCTTTTATTTTCTATTTTCTTTCATTTTCTTAACTTCCTCTTCCTCAATTTTATCTTTTATTCTCCTTCTCTTTTTTCTTAATTTTTCTTGCTCTTTCTCTTTTTTCTACCCTTTTCTTTTTCTCTTCTATCTCTTCCGTTTGATATTTTGATCATTATACCTGTTCTCGTTGTCTTTTTTCTTCTTTCATTTGTATTCTACTTTTTATAGTCTTTCCATGCTGGTTATTTCTTTTTCAATTTATTCTCTTTCCTTCTCTACATCGTCCTTTCTTACTATCCTTTTAACTTTGCTATTTCTAACTTGTATGTTTCTTCTTGTTCGTTATAAACTTCTTCTTTTCTTTATTATAAACTTCTTTTTCTTCAATATAAACTTCTTCTTTTTCTTTATTATAAACTTCTTTTTCTTCATTATAAACTTCTTCTTTTTCTTTATTATAAACTTCTTTTTCTTCATTATAAACTTCTTCTTTTTCTTCATTATAAACTTCTTTTTCTTCATTATAAACTTCTTCTTTTTCTTCATTATAAACTTCTTTTTCTTCAATATAAACTTCTTTTTCTTCATTATAAACTTCTTTTTCTTCATTATAAACTTCTTCTTTTTCTTCATTATAAACTTCTTTTTCTTCAATATAAACTTCTTTTTTTCTTCATTATAAACTTCTTTTTCTTCAATATAAACTTCTTTTTTTCTTCATTATAAACTTCTTTTTCTTCATTATAAACCTCTTCTTTTTCTTCATTATAAACCTCTTCTTTTTCTTCATTATAAACTTCTTTTTCTTCATTATAAACCTCTTCTTTTTCTTCATTATAAACCTCTTCTTTTTCTTCATTATAAACTTCTTCTTTTTCTTCATTATAAACTTCTTTTTCTTCATTATAAACCTCTTCTTTTTCTTCATTATAAACTTCTTTTTCTTCATTATAAACTTCTTCTTTTTCTTCATTATAAACTTCTTTTTCTTCAATATAAACTTCTTTTTTTCTTCATTATAAACTTCTTCCTCGTTCTTTCTTTAATCTACTTTTCTATTGTTTCTAGTTTCATTTTTTCTCAATTATATCGAGATTTGCTTTTATTCATTTGCCTTTCTTTTTTTATGTTTGTTATTTATATTTTATCATTTCTCTTTTATGTTTGCGTTTCCCTTTTCGTTTTTCATTTCTCTTCTTCAGTCTTTGCTCTTTTAATTCAGACATTTCCTATCTCAATTTGCATTCCTGCTATTTCTTCAACTTATCTCCTCTTTGAAACACTTTCATTTTCCTACAACCTTTCATGTATTTTTCCTTCGTTTTTTTTTCCGTTGTCATTTCAATCAATTTATATATCTTTTCTTAGCATCCCTCTTCTTTTTTTATTTTTCTCGTGTTTTTATAAGTGATTCTCTTTCCTACCCTTTCACGTTTTTCTTTACTCTGCGTTTTTTATTCTTGTTTTGCTTTTAGTAATGTTCATCTTATTCACTGGAAAAGCATTTATTTCTTCTTTTTCTTCTTCTTTTTCTTCTTCTTTTTCATTTGTATCACTTTCTTTGCCCTTAACTTTTTCTATCACAATAACATAACTCATTCTTCTTCTTCTTCTTCTTCTTCTTCTTCTTCTTCTTCTTCTTCTTCTTCTTCTTCTTCTTCTTCTTCTACTACTACTACTACTACTACTACTACTACTACTAACTCCGCCTCATCGAAGAGATTGCTGGACTGTCTTTACGGGCCGGGCGCCTGGGCGTCAAGGCCAACAAACAATCGGCCAAAACACAATGGAGGCACATCAGACTTATCGAATTACTTCGTAGTCCTTAGAGAGTAGAAAAGTAAGTTTATCTCACATCATTCATGCACAAATACACGCTCATAGATCAACAATCCGAAATACACCGGCCATTTCCGAAACAAAATTCCATACACACAAGACACATGCAGATAACTCTACACAAACACACAATCACACCACACTGACTTGTGTGTGTGTGTGTGTGTGTGTGTGTGTGTGTGTGGGTGTGTGTGTGTGTGTGTCTGTGTGTGTGTGTGTGTGTGTGTGTGTCTGTCTGTCAAACATACGAGCTGATGCAGAAAATTTTTCGGCCCAACCAACAAAGTAATCCAGCAAAAAATAATATAGTTTAAACAAGCTTCATAAACATCCTGTATCAATGTATGTAATTCTCTCGCTCTCGCTCTCTCGCTCTCTCCACACACACACACACACACACACACACACATATATATATATATATATATATATATATATATATATATATATATATATATATACATACATACGACTGTTCAAAAGTTTGAAGCGAGCCCTATTAGCATGGGATGAACTAGACTGAAGAGTGAAAAAATACAAAACAAAAAGAGCTCATAGAGTCATTGAAAAAAGAATTATCAAACTTATAATTTGAAAACCTTTAAAACGAATACCAGACATTTGTGCTGCAGTAATCAAGGCTAAAGGAGGATATTGTGACAAGAGCAAAATTTAATCATAAAATGCTTTTTTCGTTTTGTCAATTAAATTTCTAATAAAAGCTCATGTCTCATTTTTTTTACGAGGTATAATGATTTAATGACTATATATATATATATATATATATATATATATATATATATATATATATATATATATATATATATATATATAATGACTTAATGACTATATATATATAGTCCAGGTATACTTCTTATAATAGTAGATTTTTCTCTTTGCCTTTTCTATAAATATTTTCATGGCATTTTTTTTTCAAATGAACTCTCCTCCTTGCTATCTCGACTGCATAAATGCAAATATACTACTAGTTTCAATACTAGGTCTAATCGTTTTACTATTGAAATAGCTTGATGTAACCGTACGTTCCAAACCAATAGTTTCTTTTCTCGCATTTCTCAACTCTCTTCTATTTTCTTACCTCCCTGCCCCCTCGGATCTTCACAAATTCATATGCAACGTTAATCATCATCTTCTGTTTTCCTGAAACATGTCCTTCTATTGTTCTTTCTCCACACCAATGTCTTCTCATTCTCTTCCACTCCCTTGAGTCTTAGTGGCATTATCATAATTCTTAGAGGTGAAATAATGAAAAAAAAAATGCAACTGTTGATACGTTGTTCAAGCCTTGGTGCAAGTTAGTGTGCATACATCTTAAGCGGGACACCGTTTTCTCGTACATGTTGCTCGCGTAAAAGCGGAAAATATGGCCTCTTTCCTTGACTGCTCCATCGGGGATGCAGTTTAATGGGAATGCAATGCAGCATCGAAATTCTACACTACAAAGCATTCCGTGAAGTCTACTATTGCGGATTTGATGGCAGAGCTGAACGAGATACGCAGTCACTTACAAGGCTGTATCGTAACCATCTAGGGGGATGAAAGAGATTATATTCAATAATCGCTTCTAGTTCTTCTCATCTAAATATGTGTCCAAAGCCTTTCTGAGAATATATGTTTTGGTTTTATTTTTTTAATAAGTGTTTCTTTATGTTGTAACTGAGTGAAGGTTATTGATAAGAATACTCAAACGAAGATTAGTAATGAACGATACTACTAAGGACAAGAACAACACATATAAGATTCGCCAGAGGCCGGTAGAAGAAGTAGTCAAATGCTAGAATGAGTCAAGTGAATTCCACAATGAATCTCCAACTCTAGCATATGTACCAACCGCCCCACGCGGTCAAATGTGGCACAAGGCCGAATTTAATGTTGAGTATACAATCCCGTATGCTCGGCCAAAAATTCCCCGTAGACCCCGTATAAATCAGGGTCGGGTATCTGTTTTCCGAAACGAGACTCTGTCCTTTGACATAGCTTCGTGTGGGGATCATCTCTGCCCAGATGCAGATAGTTTGACCAGCACAGCTGAAGACGAATCTCCGACTGGAGACCAACATAGAGTAATTACTACTGTTTTTATGTGGATGGGGGCATACCCATTATCATACTACAACACTTTATATCATCAATTTTGTCAATTTCCTGGCGAAATCAGGTGTAAATTTTTTCAAATGGTGTTACAGCATACTTGTCCACACCAAAATTTTTTAAATATCTACAAAACCTTAAATTGTGTTTTTTCCAGGTTTTTAGATAAGACGTTTAGATATCTTGACATCATTTGGCATAAGAATCTCTGAAAATCTCTGAAAATCTATCTGAGCTATTCATTTAGAGTACGGGTTAAAATTGTTTTGTGTCAGCACCACTATGGCTTTCCAAATGATCAGTGGTTAGAGGAAATATCATTTAGGCCTTCAGTAATGGTACCAACATTAATATTCTAGCTTCCATCTTCAAATTACATTCGAAAATCATTCAGAGAATGGTGAATAACTTTAAAAATAAGGGAATAGTAGACAGAAAAATTTGTTCCGGAGATCACAACAGGAGGAGGGATCATCATTTCAACTTAGAGCTAAAGAGATCAATTAGAAAAGATCCAACTCAATTCATAAGGCCTTAGTCAAGCGATAGATGAGTTTCACCTATGACAGTCCAAAGAGCAGTGGAAAAGAAAAATGAAATTGAGTTCGAAACGAGTGAAAATTAGAATGTTGGAGAGGTCGTGGATCATCTTAAATAAGCTGGAAATGACCCTGAAAATATATATATATATATATATATATATATATATATATATATATATATATATATATATATATATATATATATATATATATATATATATATATATCCCGCATGAGTTTCCGATCCTTAGCTGTAATTAATTAATGATAATAATGTCATTTTCGTTTAGGATCAATTTCATCACGATTCTTCTGTTAAGTTTGGAGAGTAACTATACATTCTTATTGCTCAAATAACACCATTGTCCAATTTTTATAACATTATATCCAATAGTGTTATAAAAACTTCAGAGAATTCGAATAAGATATCTTTAATCATTTTTTAGATACAGCGGTTCAAAGCTTAATCGAAAAATTGCACAATTTTGATGTTACACGATTTGGACATTTTTTTTTACACCCGGTATATAAAAAGGTAGTTGTATCTATTCGTGTGATACAGTTTATCGTTCTTTCAGATAGGAGCCTTTATAAAGAACCACCAGCAGACGTTTCTAGCATCTTAAGCAAAACATCTTTCGAACATCTATTTCGAAATTTATGCCTACATATCAGATTGGTGCAAAAGTAATAGTCCGATTTTTGAGAAGAAACTTTTAGTATTTATGACATTTGTGCTTCTGGTTATAGCTAAAAATGTCACAATCAGTAATTTATACCTTTCTCTTTCAGATTATAAAAAATATTTTTCTAGATCTTCCGCAATATTCGAACCTATGTTTGTCCCATCTAAAGATCAAATTCGAAATGTTTTACTGTATGAGTTTCATGAAGGTGTCAATGCAAGTGCAGCAGCAAGGTCTATGCAGAGCATGCGTAGATGATGCAGCGATTAAAGAAGTAGCAGGAGCTGGTCTTCCCGTTTCCGAAATGGCGATTTCAGTTTGAAAGACGAGCATAAAGAGGGTCGTCCAAAAAATCTTGATTCCGAAGTGTTGGAATCTTTCATCACAAACAATCCCTCGCTTAACTCCTGAGAACTTGCAGAACAATTTAAACGTAGAAGATACAACCGTGCTACGCCAGTTAAAAGGGATCGGAAAGGTTTCTGTATTTGGGGAATGGATCCCACACGAACTCTTTCCAGAAAATCTGATTCTCAGCGTGTTGAGAATCACTGCTTTCATGCTGCATTCAGGCACCATTTTTAGGTAGACTTGTTACAGGTAATGAGAAGCGGATCTTATACCATAACGTTGAACGCCGCCGATCGTAGATCAGTAAAAGAGCAAAATCAGTTCAACAATCAAGACGAGAACTTCATCCAAAGAAAATCATTTTGAGTGTATGGTGGGATATTGAAGGAATTGCCCATTACGAACTGTTAAACAACAATGAAACAATTACAGCTAGTCTTGACTGGGATCAACTTTGTCGTTGAACTTTGAACCAAAAAGCGACATTCCTTAATGAACAGATAAGGTGTCATCATCCTTCACGATAATGATCGTCCTCACACAACTCGGCTAACTAAAAATGTTTTGGAAGAGCTTGGTTGGGAAATATTGCTTCATCCACCATATTTTCCTGGCCTTGCTCCTTCTGATTATCAATTGCTTCGGAAACCACAGAATCATTTGGATGGTCTTAGGTTATCAAGAGGTTCAAAATAAGCTGAATTCACACAGGTTATGTTAACAAATAAATATTTTCATAATCATGGGCGTTTTCAATTTTAATATAGATCTTGAAATCGGACATTACTTTTGCACCAACCTGACAATTGCATGATATTCTCTTAAATTTCTAACGATTAATTTTCACTAGCAGCATGGCCCGGCGTTGCCCGTGCTTGATTCAAAAATCGTACGACTCATACAGCAATCGCTATCAAATAAAATATTTTTGCCCTTCCTTGCCTTTAAAGGAGTGTCCTTTGCCGTGCTGATGTTACTACATGCCTTACTTCTTGCCTATCTCACACTGCGAATTTTTTCTAAGCTCTATACTAAACATTAAGTCTATTACGAAAAAAGAACTAAACAAAATGAACACAAAACGATCAGCTTTAAAAAAGGACTGGTACCTGGAAAAACCTAATGAAAAAAGAATGTTAACAATAAATACTTGTTCACACCCAACCCAGTTCTGCGGAATCAGAATCAACGTTGACTTTAAGCAAGCGAATGAGCTAATTGGAGTAAAGTGCCATGCAGATTTAAATTTTTCCCACTTGTGACGAATGCAGCTATCGATTTCTTTTGCATGCTAGCATGCTAGTTAAGATTCGTGTCAATCAGCTGTTGGCTCTCACGCTGGCCAATAGAATCTTCCTGCATATTCGTGGCAGCCAGCTATAGGCTCTTACTCTGGCCAGTAGCAAATGGCCGCAAACTACATGAAAACTGCTGTAGAAGCATGAAAAAATCGATTATTTCTACTATCGATGGGAGTTGGGAAATGCAATGTCGGTCTTGGCCTTTTACTAACTTGGAGCATGTGCGTGTAAATTTTGGTGCAAATCCGTCGAAATTTGCGTCCGTGCATTCGTCACACACACACACACACACACACACACACACACACACACACACACACACACACACACACACACATCCCGCCTTTTATAGATAGAGGTATAGACCTACTGATTTGTTTCTTAAGGCTTATCGACCTTTTGAAGGTTATTTAAAGCCACAAAATATTTTTACATTGTACGAATCTTTGGAGATAATAATGATTTACTGATACAAGTCCTACTAATTAACCCATAACCGGGAGGGGAGAAGAGATGAATCTACATATTTTACAAGGGTATTTGCGCGTATTTGTATATAACTAATCCAGCTGGAACTGGAAATCGGGTCTCCGACTTCCAATTCCATGCTGTTATTACACCAGTCGCTTACAGCATCTGATCGTCCTTAGTGTCACCCATCTAGGTTCTGACCAGACTCTTTATTGCTTAACGACGGTGATCGTACGAGAAGCGGTGTTTCAGCGTGATATGGCCGTAAGCCCAGTTCCAATAGAAAACAGTTATAACTTAAATGATTAAGTTTAGTAAGTCCAGTCGAGATTTGTTACATTCAGGTTCGCACGAATAAGCTTGGAAAAAGAATGACTCCATCTCTTCTCCTCCCACAGCTACAGTTTAAATAATAGGGCAAACTGGTACCTCTAGCCGTGGTTGGAAATCAGTCTAGGAGAACGACAACTCTGAATTTAACACCGTGTGTAGGCTTGGTGAACCATATGCTATGCAGTCACCTAAAGGTCCGTGGAATACACAATGAATGCGATCAATATGATCGATAGATGGAGAAGTAAATTGCAAAATACAATTTCCAGTTGGTCCTTAAATTAAGTGTTGATGGCTATTATGTCGGTATAATAATATTTCAAGAGAAATTGTTTATTCTATGAAGAAATTATTCCAGTAAAAACGTATATCATTTTATAGATCATAAAATAATCATCATTCCTACTAATATTATGATCAGCGCATTCCATAAATGTTAGTTTGTTGGTTGTTTTTGTTTAGCGTCAAATCAATGTCTATGCGTTAATATCAAAATCAAATTATTTTGTACGTAAGTTTTGCTTTCTTAATGGCTTTAGTGATAGAAGTCTTACTAATTAACCAATAAGAGAATGGGAAGAGAATATGCTGGATTTGCGTGTAAGTGAATTTTGTGGGACAACAGGAACCTCTTCCCGCCAATGTCAAACGGGGGGAAATGGCGTAGTTTGGACACATTACAAGGCACAGCAGCCTGTGCAAGACCATAATGCAAGGTACCGTTGAAGGTGGACGTAGGAGAGCACGCCAACGCTAAAAAAATCTGGCTGGACAACGTCAAACAAAGGACAGTTATGACTGTACCAGAATTGCTGAAGGCTGCTGTTGATAGACCGTTGTGGAAAAGAGTTAGTGTGCCTTCTGCATTCGGATCCACCCTACAACTACAAAAGTCAAGGAGATGATGATGATGATGATGATGATGATGATCATGATCATGATCAGGATGATGATGATGATCATGATCATGATGATTGCAGTATAAACCACTGGAACGTACATATTTTCTTTAATAAGATTTCATTGAATATTTTAACTACCTCAGTCATTATTAAGAATTGGATGTTGTCAGTATTGTAAACAACATTATATTGGCTACATCCTGTCATTTTTGGGAATGCTGCATTTCAAATTTAAATATATATGTATCAAATGTGACAGAGAAAAAAAATCTTATGAGTATTCTTAGTCATCTTGTGTTCTTACAGAATCGTAAAATAAAAATACAATAAAACTAAGATTATTTAATGAGAAAAGCTTTTTATTGCTTTTAAGAATAAGATTTATTTTGGACACTATTGCCTTAAGAAAAAAAATTGGTGAATAATAAATTTTTACAAAAATTATTTTCATTTTTTTAAATTTTAATTAGAATAATTATAAAGTTTCAAATCTTTTACATTTTTTCTATTAATTTGTTCTTTTTAGGTGATAGTGTTTTTAAGTAAAACTATATTTAATAATCATAAATTGAAAATCGTAGTCCAATTCATTGAAGCGCAATATTTTACAAGATTCTCGAATTTTTGTTTTTTGTGTGTATAAACGTATCGTTTTTTTTAAATACGGACGTCCATACACATAATTATCAGTAAATAACAGCGACAACTGTAATAAATTTAATTCAACGTACCTAAAATTCAATAATACATTAGATTACGGAGAATATTTTCCTACATATTTAAGAATATTAGGTAGATAAATATTATATGAAAACCGCGCTCACATTGTATTCTTCAAGTAAAGTTTACAGATATATCCACCGTAGAAAAACATTACATAAACTACTGTCATCCAATATGTCAACATCTAAAATAAACAGCTACCGCCGTGTTAAAAAAAATGCATTTCTGCGATATTTTAAACTTAAAGTAATGTTTGTTACAAATCAGATTAATTAAACTTTAAATCAGCTAATGTTCCTCAATTAAAGTTTCAGAAAAGCATATTTAATTTTTGGAAGGTTTTTAATGGAGAGAAATACATTGTGAAGACAGATGGCTTCAAATGAAGCTAAATTGAGGAATTTCGTAATTTCAAAACGAAACCTCCTTCCAGACAATTTAAATTAGTTTTGAAATACAGCAAAGTATTTTGTTTATTGCAAATATTAAATTTAATCCATTAGCTTGAAATTAACACTAAAAAAATAGCTTCACGAAAGATTTTTCATTTAAAAAAATCATTTTAAACCTGAGGTATCGCGAATCTGTGGAGGTATTATACTTATATATTCAAGCAGGGGTCATGGTAGGTGTATTGGTAATATTAGCCGTTTCCTGACAAGGAAATATTTGGCATTCTTTGACTGAGCAACTAGTACTGTTTTCGGTTGAAATATATAAAATCTTTCACTTAAAACACTTTTTTTAGGGAAACAAATTTCTCATGTCCAGTAGCTTGTCTTTCGCGTATTTAAGGGTTTTTTCTTCCGAACTTTCCATTTCAACTGGTGTGGAATGTTAACATCTTGATTATGTCATTGTTTTCTCATGGAGTTATATGTGTTATCTGTTTCAGTTGTTGCTGATTTTGGTAGACTTTAACAGGTGGGGTTTCTGTTATTTGATACAGTTCTTTGTTTGTGATTTTGTAGCGACAGTTCACAATGCTCAAAGCAGAGTCAGCTTTGCCAAAACCCTCAGGCTTACTTCGCTCAAAGCCTTTTTTTCACCATTGAAAAAATATTAAAAATAAACGTATTTTCTGATGCATTTAGAAAAAAAAAACTTTCCTGGTGGAAAATTCTGAACACTGTCACCAAGTAATCAGTCAAATCATTCCTATTCATTTCAGTTATTTCCATATTATAGACTTTTTTTAATTTCCATAACTATATTTCTTGAAAATCTATTATACTGTTAGAATTGATGAGATGAGGAGTTATCATTATTTCCATTATTTCCATGCAGACTATTTTCCTCATCTTTGTTGTTATTATCACACCGCTTTAGCCGTTCATAAGGTGCTTTTCGACCCGAATAACCTTAAATTTTTTTAGCAATATATATATATATATATATATATATATATATATATATATATATATATATATATATAAGCCTAAAAAAAGATCTACATTGGAATATCTGCGGGAAATTGGAAACAACGCCTATACAATAACAGGCATTCTTTCAAAAATAGATCTCTGAAAAACAAACAATATTGGAAACCAGGCAATATTGGAACCTAATTGACAAATATCTCACTCCTCATTTGGAGTGGAGTTCATATCCACCGCTCGGACTCCTAAGAACTTTAGAGACAATTGTGACCTATGTCTCCTGGAGAAAATATTTATAATTAAATATAAAAACCAGGAGGAGTTACTAGACCATCGTAATGAACTCATATCCGAATGCAAGCAAAACATCGCCTTTAAATATAGGAGAACCACTTCTCGGGGATTATATAAAGTCAAATATGACATAACATATATTAATGTATTCAAGTCTGTATCTTCCTTGAATTGATGCTGTTGCACGTGTTCATATAATTATGTTTATGGTATTCTGACGATTATGTCTGTGTGTGTTTGTGTGTGTGTGTGTTTGTGTGTGTGTGTGTGTTTCGATATATATATTTATTTGGATAGGGTGTGTGTGTGTATATATATATATATATATATATATATATATATATATATATATATATATAGATAGATAGATTGATATAGATAAAGATATAGATAAAGATATAGATATATGTGTTTGGTGGATATCTGTATGTATATGTATAGATATATATATTTGTGTACATTAATTTACATGTGGGTATATGGTGCATATGTGAATATGTGTACTTGTGTAATTATAAGCGTGTACGGAGGTGGTATATGGTACTAGTTTAGCACTTTTTGTGAGTATATATATATATATATATATATATATATATATATATATATATATATAATGTATGTATAAATATATATATATGGGTATGAGTATGTTTGCGTATATATGTATATGTGTATACATGTGTGTGTGTGATAAAATAAGTTTCTGTGTGTCTGACGCTGTGCGATATTGTGTTTACATATTGGATTATAATAAGAGTTATAGCATATATGAAATTGTTCTGTATTCATGTGTATGTGTATATTTTTCGTGATTATATATATGTGTATATATATGGATGAATTTAGGTGTACACTGTGTATGGTTATGTGTATATTTTTTGTGAATATATATATATGTGTATATATATGGATGTATTTAGGTGTAGACTGTGTATGGTTATGTGTATATTTTTTTGAATATATATATGTGTATATATATGGATGTATTTAGGTGTAGACTCTGTATGGTTATGTGTATATTTTTGTGAATATATATATATGTGTATATATATGGATGTATTTAGGTGTAGACTGTGTATGGTTATGTGTATATTTTTGTGAATATATATATATGTGTATATATATGGATGTATTTAGGTGTAGACTCTGTATGGTTATGTGTATATTTTTGTGAATATATATATATGTGTATATATAAGGATGTATTTAGGTGTAGACTGTGTATGGTTATGTGTATATTTTTTGTGAATATATATATATATGTGTATATATAAGGATGTATTTAGGTGTAGACTCTGTATGGTTATGTGTATATTTTTTTGAATATATATATGTGTATATATATGGATGTATTTAGGTGTAGACTCTGTATGGTTATGTGTATATTTTTGTGAATATATATATATGTGTATATATATGGATGTATTTAGGTGTAGACTGTGTATGGTTATGTGTATATTTTTTTGAATATATATATGTGTATATATATGGATGTATTTAGGTGTAGACTCTGTATGGTTATGTGTATATTTTTGTGAATATATATATATGTGTATATATATGGATGTATTTAGGTGTAGACTGTGTATGGTTATGTGTATATTTTTTTGAATATATATATGTGTATATATATGGATGTATTTAGGTGTAGACTGTATGGGATTTTTTACATATGTAATGTATACATACTATGGTATTCTCTGTATATATGTGTATATATGTAATTATATGTATGTTGATTGTGAATTTGGATATACTACTTATATACTGGTACTGGTTTATTTTTTGCATGTATTGGGAGTTATTGTGTTACTAGATGGATTCGTATAGAAATGAGTGAGTATGTATACGGTTATGTATATGTATATATGTGTATATATTGTAGACATGGGTATGTGTATCTATAGATATACATATGTAAAGTGCTCATATTTTGTATTAATGTTAACCATATGTGTTATATATTTATTAAGTTGTTTTTTTAGACTTCTGATGTCTCCATTGTGACTGTCATTATTGCAATATATATATTAAAATTTGAAAGCGTCTAGATATAGTTTTGACCAAATTGGTTACTACATGTTAATTAATATAAATGGTTTCTCGTATACATATAGATACAGATATTGAAATGGATATTGAAATTAAATATGTAAACACATAATTTTAGTAGATATATATTAGATAGTTAATTCGGATCCCATTAACTTTATTTAGCATTTAAATTCTCTTCCTATCCCGTTAAACTTTAATAAGTTTATTTCGATTATAGGAGTTTTGGGACTATTATTTTATATACTTTATAATATAATATGTTTAAGTATATCTTTATTTATATATATATATATATATATATATATATTCTGAATATAATAATTGTTTTGATAATTTAATTTTATCTTTGTATACATATATATAATATATATATAATTAATTATCTGAATATCATAATATATTTGATAAATTATTTATGGAGAATCTCACAAATAATTATATATTAAAACACACACACACATACACACATACATACACACACATACATACACACACATATACAATTTTACACACATTACAATCTTTAGCTATGTTCTGAATATTATTTAGAATGTTCTTAAGCAACCACTATTTTTAATATAAATTATAAAGGTTTTTTTTTTTAAATTGAATACATATGTGTCAGAATCTTGACTGAAGAAGGACCCAAACAGAATTTCGATTTTACACTAAAAAAATTTCAACTCTCATTGACTCCGCAGTACTTTTATTGAAACTTTCCTTTCCTTAATTTCATTCTCAACTGACATTTTATGTAATAATTTATGTCCAGAATCCGTATGTTAAATTAGGTCAACACTGCTCCTAATGTCAGTTAATACAACTGAGACGAACTTTATTGGTCAATTCAATTATTCTCACTTTCACTCCTCTCTTTATATACACACCATCTCCTTTCTCCCCTCCTCTTACACGATCATAAATTTACATTATACTTCCCCCCTCTCTGTCTCTCTCTCAATATGAGATCAGTCTATATAAACAAAATCTATTCCTAAGTTTTAAACCTGGAGTGATTTTTCCATTTTCATTTGCTTTACAGGTTGAAGAATTGAGGCCATTTTTATCGACCTCAATAAAATCAATATCACCTAATGTAATTTTATGTGTGTGTTTTCCATTTATATATATATATATATATATATATATATATATATATATATATATATATATATATATATATATATACATATATATATATATATATATATATATATATATATATATATATATAATGTTACAGCAAAATTGTCCAAATCGTGTAACAGCAACATTGTGCAATTTTGAGATTAACATTTGAATCGTTGTATCTTAGAAATGATTAATGATATCTTACTGGAATTTTCCGGGGGTTTTATAACACTATTGGATTCTACACTGAGCAATAAGAATGGATAATTACTTTCCAAACTTAAGAGAAGAATCGTGATGAAATACGATCATAAACACAAAAAAATTATGCTCATCATTAATTAATCGTAGCGGGAAAAAATCAAAAAATCAAACCTGGAGAAAAGAAACTCAATTAGTTTGTGGGCTGGAAAATTATACAGAAACATTGATATATATATATATATATATATATATATATATATATATATATATATATATATATATATATATATATATATATATATATATATACCGGGTGTAACAACAAAATTGTCCAAATAATAGAATGTACGTTAAAATTCGCATTCCTCTCTACCAGGCGCTGATAGCTCAGGGGTAAAATCTCCGACTAATGACAAATTAGTCGAGTTTCGATCACGGCTTGAGGCAATCGAATGTCTAGCCACATTGATGAGCTGTGATACAGTGAAACAGTCTGCTTGTGGACGACAATATGTGTGTGTGTGCGTGTGTGTGTGTGTTTCGGCACCCGCGTGTGTGCAAAATTTCATAAAGATTATTTGTAAAAGGACAACCATAATTAAATACCAAATTAAAACTTATCTTAGCCAACGCATTTTGTCATCTGAGGGACTTTATAATGTCAAACGTGAGGATTTTATTTTGTAACAAAAATACTAATTTGTATTTAGAAAAAGTCGCTTATTCCCTTACGTTTATTAGACATTGAATTGTATCACTTCATATCCTCCATAACTTGACTGACGTTTCAGTTAACCTGATGAATATTTATGTATATAAGCGAGTTCTCTGAAATGAGAATATAACGAGTATGTCAGTTTAGAAGTGTGCCTGGTGTTGAAAGTTGAAGTGAACAAAATTATATGGGATCATCCGTAGGTGAATATCTCATCTTGGTCGAGAAGATATTAGTTGCTTTTTAAAAGCAGGAACAGGATCATATTTTTGGGGAGTGGGGGTTAGCTGCTCAAAGGTATTTTTTTTTGTTATTTATCTTGTAGCCACAGAAGCGTTAAATACTGATTCGTGTCCTGATCACTACATTCAGTCAGTTATGTGCCACGCACGATACATGACAGACGAGGCAGATTTTTTGCCGCAGTAGGTTGCTATTTCTTTCTGCGGTAGACCAGTTGCCTTCCAACCCAGCCTGTACTGCCATAGCTAATGGGAGAAGAAGAGGTTTTAGCACGTAAGTGAATGTAATGGGTTCGATTGGAATTCGAACTCGGCTCTCCGATTCCTCAATCCGAGCCGCTATCCATTACTTCAACCTCAAAATCAAGGAATATGGAAGGGATCAGGGAGAGAATGGGAAAATGATTTTAAAGTCCGACGAGAAAAGAAGCAAAAAATAATTCATAATCTTAGCTGTCCACATTTGTGTAATTTCCATTACTCTCTATAGATGCTAATCATTATGATTTTATTTTTGACAAAATATTTCATGTTTGTTAAATAAAATTTGAGACGAAATATTTAATAATAAATTTAATAATTTAATAGAAATTATATTATTTTATTGTGTAATAAAATATGAGTTTCTCAATATTTAATAAACTTATTGATTATTATTAATAATTTTTAAGGATTTTAACAACCAATATTTTAATTGCATTAATTCATTAATATAAATAAATACAATTTTATTGATTTATTATTTAATAAAACTTATTTTAATACAATAATTAAAAATATAAATAATTTTATTCAAATACTTCATAATAAAAATAACATTTAAAATAATTAATAAAAAAAATAATATTTAAAATAATTAATAGTAAAAATAAAATTTAAAATAATTAATCTCTATCTATAAAATGCTGGATGAGTGTGTGTGTGTGTGTGTGTGTGTGTGTGTGTGTAACGAATGCACGGACGCAAATTTCGACGGATTTGCACCAAA
>OZ038480.1:93189323-93194323 GCA_964036315.1 Acanthosepion esculentum | reverse complement strand
ATAAGATTTGATTTTCTCTGGTCCCAAATTAGAGCCTGTGTTAATGTATATATAATAGACCATACCCGGATATAAGAGAAAACCGGATATAAGATACTTCTTCTCCGGTCCCGACAACGCTCTTATATCCGGGTTACGCTGTATATGCGTCCTTGGCGTTTTTATTTTCCTTTAAATCCTCCACATTTACCAATGTTATGTCCATGCCATTCTCAATATATTTTTGCAGAAGCACATCACAGCTGCTTTAAGTCTCCATTTTATCAGTTGAGGAAATTGTCTAGCATTTATATCACTTAGCAATTTAGTACTCTTTTCTTAGTTTCTGAGGAGATTTTCCCTTTAATTTGAATACATCGTTTAGTTTTGGATGCCATCATTCTATATTGTAAGTAAACTTTAGATTTCAAAGTCGCCTGTTCCGTCGTCTGTTACTATGTTCACAGGAAGTTCTTCTTTTTTATGTGCCGTACTCGACCATGGCTCTCCACAACTTCCTGTCCCTTGTAGATCTTAATAAACTTTGTCTTTCTGCTATTTATCCTAAACCCGGTTCCGCCATACATTTACACAAGCTCACTACGTTATACTATGTTTTCCACTGTCTCTTTTGTCCTCTATCTGACCCATGAGTATCAAATTTTCCAAGCCCTCCGTTCTCATTATATGCTCCAGAAGCCTCAACTGTCTCTGCCTGTTGTTAATTATTAGTTTTCTTTTTGTTTCTAGTTTCTCCAAAACTTCGTCGCTGCTCACATGTGCGATCCACGGCATTCCCAGTATCCTTCTGTTGAACTACATTTCTGTTGCTTCAAGTCTTCTCTTCATCTTTGAGAAGATCGGTCAGCACTAAACTGCCATAAAAGAGGACAGATATCACATCGCATATATATATATATATATATATATATATATATATATATATATATATATATATATTTATACATATATATATATATATATATATATATATATATATATATATAGATAGATAGATAGATAGATAGATAGATAGATAGATAGATATAGATATATATAAACATAAAGGAAGGAAGGGGGTAAGGCTGTAAGGTTAATACAAATCATCAAGCACCAATATTTTTCAAAGAATTTTGAATTTTTTTCATGTGTATAAACGTACCCATTTTGTAAGTATGGTCGACCATACACGACATTATCAGAAAATAAGAATAAAACTTTCTATTTCTTATTACTCTGCTTTTCCTTAGGAATGCTTCCTTGGGTATCCCAATACGCCTTCAGATTTCAGTGTCTCTCTTTCTGTCCTTTGTTAAAATACTTCCCAGATATCTAAACTTCCGCATGGACTCTCTAACTATGAAATATATCGAATATGTGACCGGAGTTAGTTAAACCGCCAAGTAGCTGTGATAAAAAGAAACAATTTTAAAAATTAATTCATTAATAAATATATTTTTGCGCGAATATTTAAGATGATTATTAATCGATATTACACGCTTCATTATTACACGCTTCATTATTTCAGGTTTCATTATTACACGCTTCATTATTACACGCTTCATTATTACACTTTTCATAATTACACCCTTCATTATTTCACGTTTCATTATTACACGCTTCATTATTTCAGGTTTCATTATTATACGCTTCATTATTACACGCTTCATTATTACAAGTTTCATTATTACACGTTTCATTATTTCACGTTTCATTATTACACGCTTCATTATTACACATTTCATTATTACACGCTTCGTTATTACACGCTTCATTATTACACGTTTCATTATTAGACGCATCATTATTACACTCTTCATTATTACACGCTTCATTATTACACGTTTCATTATTACACGCTTCATTATTATACGTTTCATTATTACACGGTTCATTATTACAAGCTTCACTATTACACGTTTCATTATTAGACGCATCATTATTTCACTTTTTCTTATTACACGCTTCATTATTACACGCTTCATTATTTCACGTTTCATTATTACACGCCTCATTATTACACGTTTCATTATTAAACGCTTCATTATTACACGTTTCATTATCACACGCTTCATTATTACACGCTTCATTATTATACGCTTCATTATTACACGTTTCATTATTACACGCTTCATTATTACACGTTTCATTATTACACGCTTCATTATTACACGTTTCATTATTAAGCACTTCATTATTACACGTTTCATTATTAAACGCTTCATTATTACACGTTTCATTATTACACGCTTCATTATTTCACGTTTCATTATTACACGTTTCATTATTTCACGTTTCATTATTACACGTTTCTTTATTAAACGCTTCATTATTACACGCTTCATTATACACGTTTCATTATTACACGCTTCATTATTACACATTTCATTATTTGTATATTCAACGTTTCAGCTATTATATATTCTGACTTTCTTCAGGTGTATGTCGTTAATCTTCTCGAAATTTCAAAATCGAACACTTTATTCAATCGAAAGTGGAGTAGAATCTTTTTATTTAACTTTACATGCTTATGGGATATTTCATATTTTATTCACGTTGGTGTTGCTTGTCTGTGTTGTACAAGAAAAAAAGCCCCTGTACACATTACTCCCTGGTCTTTTGAACAGGAATAGAGGTTTATTCCTTGTTTCCTGTTTACGATTGGGTTTCAGGTTCTTTCTAAAGACTTTTCATTTCTTTCTTTTCTTCTTTGCGTCTTAATAGCATAATCGCCAAGATTGGGTTGAATTGATTGAACGTGAAAATTGCCGGGGAACCAACTATGGTTTAATCAATGCATTAGTACTCTCAGCCAAGTATCTCTTGAACACGTGACACGAAAGTAAATAAGACGACTGAGTCTAAACCTATAAAATATCCTCAAAACATGTGATGAAACATGATAACTATCTCTCAACATGGATTGAATAAATGCTTCGGTTATCAATTATACAAATGTTACCGGATCAGACAACGGATAGAGAGAGGAGGGTACAAATGGCGAAAATATTATTGAGTATTTTAAACTAAGATTATTATGATTATGATGATATTATGATGAGTATTATGAGACCTGAACAGAATTACCTATAGTAAGAATAAATCAGTGTTACTTTAACAAGATCCTAATATGTAAATTAAAAATTTATATACATGTGTGAGACATAAATCAATAATTCTTGGTACCGCCAAATCTTTTCTGAAACAGAGCATACCATGATGAAAAAATGCACCGAAATTAATAAAAACAATGATATATCCTCAAAATGTTTGTTATTATTAAGAGGAAAGACCAAAGTATATTTTATTGTTTTATCAAATCTTTTCATCCTTTCTAGCGGGTTCAAAATTTTGGTTAAACATCATGAATTTCTTGCGCCAGTGGGTGAGTCATACGGATTTGTAGCCTCTTTTTTTGGCGTTAAAAGCATATTGTTTTAAAAATTCTTGCAAAAATCAAATAATTGTCGGATTTTAATGAAATTTTCTGGAATTATTTGCAAAAGAATACATTATGTTTAAGAATTATATTTAGAATATCTTGGCAAATTTTTACGTCTGTTACACACACTTAACTTGATGAAATTTCGCTAAATTAAAATTTCAGAATCTTCATATTTATATTAGTTAAAATCAGGATTCTTGGAGAATTTTAATCCTCAATTTGTTTTTGTGAAACAGAAACACCATTTACCGAAAATGTGCTCTGAATTGTAAAATAAAAAAATGCAATAAAACTATAATATTATTTAATTAGAAAAACTTTTAATTGCTTTTATAAATAAGATATATCAATGACAATATTGTATGCAGAAAAGAAAATTTCAATAATAAATTTCTACAAGAATAGTTTTCATTTTTTTAAATTTTAATTAGAAACATTTATTAAGTTTTAAATCTTTTAAAATTCTGTATTAATTGCAGCCGCTTAGATGATATCGTTATTAAGTGAATACTATATTTACTAATAAAAGGAAAAGAAGAATTTTGAATTTTTTTATGTGTATAAACGTGCCCATTTTTGTAAGTACGGGCGACCATAACGAGGTATCAGAAAATAACAGTAAATTAAAATATACAGTCAAGATTTCTAAAATTTAATTAAACATCACTGATATGACCCCGAACTACCACCAATCAGGATAAACGGAGAACCTCTCGGAGGAGTACCGTACCTTGAAAGACTGTGGGGCTTCAAACTCACATCCGACCTGAAGTGGAACACGTACATACTCTCCATTGCTAAGGATGCAGGTAAAATGGTCGGCTCCCTGTACCGATCCAGTAAGTACCTGACTCATCCTGCTATCCTCTACATTTACAAGAGACAGATTAGGCCAAAAATAAAGTATTGTTGTCATATTGGGGCGGGTGATAGAGTTCAAAAGTATCTCTGTGCCCTTGTGTATGACGAATTATTTGGTATTCTTCAACCTCTCTCCGACAAGCGGGATGTGGAAAACCTCTCACTGCTCTATCGCTACTCCCACGAAAAGTGCTCAGACGAACTACGTTTTCTGGTCCCGCCGAGAAAAACCTTCACAAGAACACGCCATCCGACTTACGTAGTAACAATCCACAAACATTTCACCTGTATTCAATCGGTGAGAAGTAAATTCCACACGAACAGCTTCTTCCCACGAACCACTGCCCTGTGGAACCGACACCCAAGAGGATGTTTCCCTTAATCACTACAATCTTGAGCTGTTTAACCGTTATCTTCCACTCCCATACACACAACTGGCCCCTAGACTCTAACTTGAGTGGCCCCCGGGCCTTGTAAAAGGTGAACGTTGCAGTAAAAAAAATAAATAAAATATCCTTGCTTGGGAGCAATGACGAGCTAGCAACTCTCGAAAACCGTTACTAATGTAATGATTTGAGTATCCCAACTCATGATGGACTGAGCTAATATATATATATATATATATATATATATATATATATATATATATATATATATATATATATAATTATTTATTTAAATATTATAACATAAATATGTTATAAAATCACTACAA
>OZ038480.1:93181823-93184323 GCA_964036315.1 Acanthosepion esculentum | reverse complement strand
GCACGAGGAGGATCGAATTGAGGAATCGGCAATCCCAGTTCGAATTCCACTCGACTTAATTACATTCACTTACGTAGTAATACCATTGAGAATGGTATGAATCGATCTCTTCCTTCCAGCTACGGGTAAATAGCAAGACAAACTGAGTCCTTTAGCCTTGGTTGGTACACAGTCTAGGAGAAGGAAAACTCTGTATTAAAACGAGCCTGGAGAGGGTTGAGATCCGTCAGGCTATTTTGACCATAAAACATCACTAACACCATGTAAGCAAGAGATGTGATGTCCTCACAATCGCAGGGGTTACGGGATTCCTGATTGGGTGTATAATGACATTTGAAGCTTGACAGAGCTTCCGTGAAATTATCGTGGAAAAATCATGCCGTTCTATACTATAGTCTTACTCATTATGCAATTAAGGGCCAATACTTGAGGTCTATAGCAAAAGCTCCGCGTTCTATTGGGATTGACACATTTTAGTTTCGACTTAAGTTTGCGGTAGATCGTTTCTTCAATCAGTTTTTAAAAAATTCAAATGTCTGTCTGTTGTGATATTTGGCATGACTTTAGGTTCTTTAATTGAAGTACATATATGATTTTTTTTTCTTTCAGGTTTCTATATTATTATTATTATTATTATTATTTGATTTGATTTCTGGATTCACCCAGGTACCTAAGGTCAGAAATGTTATCATGACATTTTCTACTGACCATTTTTTGAAGAAAAAAATCCCACATAAGATCACACACACTTTACAGAGATAAAGCCCTTCGTAAGGTGTCGGCTGTACTCGTGAGTACTTTTTTTCTGTATTTCTTTAAGGCATGGGATACAAGGAATCTCTTCAACGAGTCTATTCGAATCTTTTCCAATCAACCATAGAGCTCATAATACAACTGGAGTTGTTGGTGTCCTCATGTGATACATTTTTGAGATTTCGATTTCAAGGTACTTGCATTTTTTATAGTTTTATTATTATTATTATTATTATTATTATTATTATTATTATTATTATTATTATTATTATTGTTGTTGTTCTTGTTGTTGTTGTTTTTACTGATCGATTAAAAAAATAACACGTTGTATGCGAAACATTTTGAAATGGGCCTCCAGTTATAATCCTTCGTTGAATCGCGAGTAGGCCTGTAATATAGAACGTCATCGGCAAAAGTCTTCTGAAAATTCTGCCTTACGAACGCACTGTTAAACAGTGAAGATGTCATCATGTTTGAGGAAAAGAGACAAAATGGCGCAGTGGACAAAGACATCGAAAGTGAAGAAGACATCTACTAGCATGACATTATAGTTAAAACTATAATAATGTAAGTAATGCGACATCTACTAAAAAAGCACTCTTTCGGACCACAATATGTCGCATTACTATTCGGAATTTTACAAAAACACACTAATATGTCTACCTGAGGATGGTCGTTCGAAACGACTGAAAGCCGGCTCGTACAAAAAAGTAAGACCAGATAAACCCGGAATTTATGAACAAGGATCACACCATTCATTAACAGATTCGAAGTTGGTTAAAATTTATTATTAAATATTGTTTGTGAGAGTGATTCTCGCCATATAACTAGCTTCAGTATTTGTTTTTCGTTTGAATGATTTACGTTACATATATATATATATATATATATATATATATATATATATATATATATATATATATATATATATATATATATATATATAATGAGAGAGAACTGATCCTATGACCAGAAAATAAAATATATATAGAAATTATATCAATAGAAAATAAACTCTGTTCATAAATTCTATTGACAATTGGGGGAAATTTCCATAAATTCTCAGAGTAAAGACTGAAAAATATATGTAAAGGGTTTTATTCGATTTTTTTAATATAACTTGTTTTGATTTAAAGTTAAAAATCTTTTTTCTAATATATAATTTATTTTATCTTATTATATTTTTATTTTTAAATATATATTTTTGATCTTTATTTTTTTAAAAATTATTAATTACATTTTTTAAAATTTTTAAAATAATATATTCTTACTTAATTTTAATATAATTTATCTAAATATGTCTTAATATTAATTTTAAATATATTTTATTTTTAAGTATATTTATCTTTGGAAGTGTATTTTTAAGTAGGAAATTGTATTTTTATTTTTTTTTTATAAAAATCTTGTTCGGTCATATTTTAGTTTCAATTTAACACTTCAATCTTAATATAACTTCATTTAATGTCATAAGGTTAATATCCGGGTTTATTCTTTATAAAACGTCCACCCTTTTTGGCTATTACCTTCCACTCTACCCTGACCACACTCATGCATTTCGTCTGACTGAGACATTAAAATGGATAAATTCAACGGCAGTCACAGTTAAATTTCTAATACCGATAAGAACTCAGTCTTTACACTGGGGTTGAATAAAACTGACGTAGTTTTCGTCGGTTTGAAAAAGACTTGAAATATAGAGCTATCGACGGCCGAGAGATCTAAAGTATATGAGAACAGACAGGCGCAT
>OZ038480.1:93154323-93176823 GCA_964036315.1 Acanthosepion esculentum | reverse complement strand
GCAAAGATCTGATAACCGCTGACAGGGATTCTGCAGCGGTAGACAAATGTAAAACGCAATGTACTATATCGAAAGGTATAAAACATATCTGATGCAGAGGGGCCAATTCACGTCTGCAAAGACAAAAGATAACCGTCTGATCTATGCAAAGTGGTTGTTGATCAAGAATTGAATGCATTGTTTTTCTCTGATGAGAAAAAAGTCTTTGATCAGGAGTAATGGCTAAACCGAAGGAATAACAGATGATTATGCAGAGTTAAACTGGGGCATTTCAACGGTCATGAGGATAGAGTAACATAGCGAGTTACGTACCGATTAAGCTTTGGTAAATCAGGAAGAGGCAGCTGAAGTTTCTAGGACCTATAACGAGAAAGGAGGGCCTGGAGAATCTGATACTCATGGGTCGAATAGAAGGAAAGAGAGACAATGAAAAACAACGGGTGACTTACCTGGCGGACTTAAGCAAGTGGATGGAGAAAGAGTTGTCTGGGGGAGATGGAAGAGGGAAGGAACTTGTTGAGAGCTGCGTTAACCCAAACGGAATCATTTTGAGTTGACCGCCGTGTTGTATACATTCGTGTCTTGTGGCGTGCTTTTCTTTTCCAATTTTATTGTACTGTGACTTTTTTCCCTCTACATTGATTCTTATTGGAAAAATAGTTTCGGTTTACGAACGGCCTTCAGGAACAAATTAGATTCGTGAACCGAGGCTCCACTTTATTTCAGTAAATTATCTGTTTATAATAAACAGTATTAAAAATATTTACCGGCTTCAACGTCCGAAAAAATTTTATAGAAAATATGCGTTCTCCGACAGAAATCGAACTTGTATCCTACACAGAACCGTCATATAGCCTGACATGCTATACCAGTTTAGCTACAGAGGAGCGTCTGGCTAGCAAGCTCGATTTTACTGCTTTTAGACGACAATCTTCCACGATTTCTCTCGAACTGTCATATCTGCTCGAAGCGTATCTAAACGTAAACAAATGGCGTCACACACTTCGAAAAGGACGAAGTCCAAGAATTAATTCAAGATATTTTTATTGTTATAAGTTATTTATATTTTATTTTGTGTCTATATAAATAATGTATAACAATAAAAAAAATTATATATATATATATATATATATATATATATATATATATATATATATATATACAGTGTAACCCGGATATAAGAGAGTTGTCGGGGCCGGAGAAGGAGTATCTTATATCCGGGTTTCTCTTATATCCGGGTTTGGTCTATTTTGTTTTATTAACACAGGCTCTAATTTGGGACCAGAGAAAATATATCTTATATCCGGGTTTCTCTTATATCCGGGTTACACGGATATATTTAAATATATATATGTAAATAAGTTTGTTATGGTACAAAATTTAACAATAGCTAGGAAAAAGCAAAATTTATATGGCATTTTCAAAAAGCTGAAAAAGAACAAGCGGTTTCGTTCCAGGACTTATCAAGTTTATTTTTCTGCGATATAAAAAAATATAAAAGCGTGTAAATCAAATTATTATAACGAATGAAATGGAAAAAAATATTAATTTCAAGTATCAAGAGTCCAATAACATTAAGACCCAGTAAGCATTCCCTCTGTTTACAATGGGAAGGCCCAAGGGATTTGATATACAAGGACTCTAGAACCTTGAGGTGATATGCGGAGTGGGACCAACATAAAATCGAATAACGGTCGCCACTAAAATCAACCACACAATTCCTGCTATTTATTACATGCTCTGCAATAGCAGAGCCAGAAGTATTGGTTAGTTGGCTTTTCCTGGTATCCAGATTCACAATTCTGACGGATATGTGTTGTTTTATTCTCAAATCCAAACGCTCTGGACGTCGTCCCTATGTAGTGAGTCCACAACTACACTTATATTAATAAATCACTGAATTAACATATATATATATATATATATATATATATATATATATATATATATATATATATGTGTGTGTGTGTGTGTGTGTGTGTTCATACATGTTTCATTAAATAATATAGACAAGTGTTGTCTATTTATTTTATGTAAATTCTTTTCATATCGTCTGATAATCTTAATAACATTATCATTAAACAATGAAAGAAAATCACAATATTGATACATATTTTTTAATCCAATCTAAGCTTTCGGCTTACCTAAGCCATTATCAAAGATGACAGTTAGAGTACAATATATTAAGCAATACACGGACGAGAAAGTGATGATAGTCTGTTTCTGTTTACATGGATGATTTCCAAGCAACGATAAACACGTGCATATAAGACGCTGGAAGCGAAAATCGCACCGCAGCTCATGACGTCACACATGACCACACGAGAGTTAATTCGAGAAGTATTAATTATGGGAAACCGTTGGTATAAACCAATGCCTTCTGTTACCAATTAGAGGCATTTAAGAATATTTATGGAGATTTCATAGTTTATTTTGTTCTGGTTAGGTTTCAACTGTTTTATGTATATAGCTTCAAGAATTTTTAGTTTTTGTTTATTGTTTTCATGTTTAAGTATAGTAGTGTTTTCAACAAGGATTTTCGTGAATTGTGCATGTGGCCAGGCATGAATCAATACTTGGAATTATAAATGTAGCCTTGTGAAAAGGAAAATTGAAATTGCTAAGGAAAAATTGAACACACTTAACAGCAACAAACTAGAATTATACGATAAACTAAATGATATAACTACCCCGGACCAACTGGAGGAAATTACGCATAGACTCACGGAAATTACCAACAAATCTGAAGATCAACACCGGTTTAAAATTATAAAAAAACTAAATACATTATACAAAGGTAATATCACTCTTCCCAACAAAACTGATAAATACATTAACTTTTCCAATTATGAACTAACCAAACACCGAAAAGAATTACTTAACCTTGGACCTAACTGCCATATATAGCGTAAGTACAATCGACTTTTAAAAACATATGTATCAATACTGTGATTTTCTTTCTTCGTTTAATGATAATGTTATTAAGCTAATCAGACGATATGAAAAGAATTTGCATAAAATAAATAGACAACACTTGTCTATATTATTTAATGAAACATGTATGAATAAAAAATGCTGTCTAAATACACACACAGTATATATATATATATATATATATATATATATATATATATATATATATATATATATATATATATGTGTGTGTGTGTGTGTGTGTGTATTTAGGCAGCAATCTTTCTTTCATGCACATTTCATTAAAAACGACTAACAAGGTGCCTTTATTTAGTTTTTTATATAATTTCTCGTGCGATCTAATAATGTTTTTCCTTTCAGATGATAAATTATATAAAAACTGTCCGAATGTTCTTTTTATCCGAGCGCTTTCGGACAGTTTTTATACAATTTATCATCTGAAAAGAAAAACATTATTAGATCGCACGAGAAATTATATAAAAAAATAAATAGAAGCACCTTGTCAGTCGTTTTTAATGAAATGTGCATATATATATATATATATATATATATATATATATATATATATATATATATATATATATATATATATATATATATATATATGCTGTTGCATGAAATTGTTGATAAACATAAAGAAAGCAACGGGAAACAACCATTTCCTTATCTTTACTAAAAAAGTATTAGCCGTTCAGAATAATAACGAAAAGGATTCTGTAGAGAGCCAATTATTATCTATGTTCTAGAAAGTCATATAACAGTAAAAGAAAGATTTATCTAGCAAATTCACACATAAAAAAAAAAACCCCAAAAAACATTACTTTCTTTTTCTCGATAGCGTTTGACTGCATCTAGGACTAAGTGAAACGAACACGAATTTATTTCGTCGTGTTTACGTTTTCGCTCCCGGCCAGTTGTCTGCCTTTTCTTTTTGTTCCCTTTTTGTCTCTAAGTGTTTTCATCATCGTCTTTCACAATAGAAAAAATGTCGACGCTTACCCGTGTAAGGTTGCAAGAAAAAGACACCGGGGTCATTCAACAGCTTCACGAATTTTAAGCACATGCGCAGAGGCCTACTTTTATGAAACAGCGTCAACGTTGAATGCCTAATGTTCTATAGTGATTACTCGGTGTTGTCCGGGTTGCTATCGTGTATAGTGAATATTACCTATTAATCATCTATATATCTCGTTATACGATGGACGTTCCGAATGTAATGCCTCCTATTTTATTCTGTCGGCGCCTACGTCAGAATCGCGTGTTTGTGGTACAGGCGTACTGAGTTAATGTTTCCCGCCAAGAAATCATACTTTCTGGCTGTTACAGATAGCCGTCTATAAAAATGGCGTCGGGCACGAAAGTTTACTTTTACTTCGTATTTTCATTAAAACGTCCTTGTTAGACATATGTTCAGTCCATTGTATCATTAGCTTTCATCGGCAGATCCACGACCCTGTTGTTTCGCATTTCTTCGTTATATGTGAGGAAACTGTCCATTCACTATCGTATAGGAGATTAGATATTACATAAAATTTCAGCACTATATTTTTTGTAAGACCCTTCCTTATTTCTCGCTCAGTTTTTGGAAAGTATCTTTCGTTATTTTCATTTGCTTCCCAATTTCTGTGTCAAATTTTACGTCATTAATTACAATATTAGCCAGATAATGACATTTTTATAATTGCTTGGTTTTGGCGTTACCGATTCTTAATTTACAATTTTAATTGTTTCGTTTGCTGATAGTCATACAGTGGGCTATGATAAGTTTTTAGCTACCCTTGGTTATAACAATTTTCGATTGTGTAATAATGTCTCTTCTTTTTTCTTCAGACAATACCGTGTTAGTATCAAGCTACACTCATCTATGACGATGGTTGACTTATATTTTGCAATGAAAGTTCGCGGAAGTAAGGAAATTGGTGAATTTCAACAAGGTCAAATATTAGGATGGCATCAGTGTGGCAAGTCAAATAGAGAAATTGCTAGATTTTTCCAGGTTAATCATCAAAAACTTAATATTGTCAAGAAATTTAATGAAGATTGCTATTGTCGTGTGAAACAATGTTCAAGAAGACCAAGCATCGTGTCTGAGCGAAAGAAAATGGTGTTGAAAAGGGGAGTCATCAGAAACCGTCGTCAGAGCATCGAAGATGTCGCCAAAAGCATGGAAATATCGCCATATGCGACGAGAAAGACTCTGAAAGAGATAGGCTATCAAAGAATAGTTGCAAGAAAGATGTCCTTGGTTTCAGAGGTTAACAGGAACCTTCGTATGGACTGGGCGAGAGAATTCGAGAGCAAAGATTATGACTTTTGGCAGTCTGTAATTTGGTCAGATGGGAGTAAATTCTGGCAATATTCTAATTCAAGATTGGTTTATGAGACTTGGAACACTGAATTTCTGCAGGCGACCGTGAAACATGGAGGGATTGTAGTAATGGTATGGGGCGCTGTCTGGTTTAGAGGGAAATATGAACAGATTCTTGCTGACGAGTGGTTGAATGGTCCAAAATACTTTCAAATATTAGAGAAAGGACTACTCCCACTATTTGAAACCAATCAGATTGACAAGAATGTCTACCTTTTTCAAGAAGATGGATCACCATGTCATACGAGCAAAGTAGCAAAGAGCTGGAAGGAATCGAAAAGAATCAAGTCACTGATATGATTCCTGACATGAATCCAATAGAGCACGTTTGGGAGCACCTTGACCGAAAAGCTCGAGAGCGTGCATCCAAAATCTCGTCAGTGGCAACCCTTAAAGAAACATTGCTTACGAAGTGGCAAAATATGGATCAGACGATTGTTGATAACTTGATCAAATCCATAAAAAATCGAATACAAGCACTGTATCTAGAAAATGGAGGACATACTCTATACTAGTTCCAAATACTGTTTATTTAGTTGGGATTACGTAATTAAAGTTTGAAATTGGATGTAGTTTATTTCTCCTAGCTAAAAACTTTTCTTTTGGACTGTACATTCTGATATCTTACATTGAGAGGTCAGTCCTTCATTCTCTCTTTCCTTTAATATATGATCTAAGAATTATTTCTGATTATCAGCTGAGTCTGAGATCAACACAATATCCATGTGTACTTTAAAAATATTCCAGCCAATAATAAATCCTGGACGGCCACCCATTGCTCCAAAGTGCCGTCTTGCTCTAGAGATTTAATATACATGGACAGGCAACATTATCTATCTATCTATCTATCTACAGCTAGTTAACTGGTAGAAATACTTTGTTAATGTCATATCACTCTACGAGTCTTGCTAGTGATATCTAACCCACTGTTACCTGTCGCTTGGGCGTGACTTCGGCGACTAAATCCATTCATCCACCCGGCTTTTCTGGTGCGGCCTGGACTCACTAGACTGGGGATTCAAGTGGCGTTTCACCTGGAGATGGATAGGCTCCGTTAGGTCTACTTGACCAAGACATGCGCCGCATGAATATACACCTCTTTAGCTTTCAACCCAGATATTTGGGGTGGAGCTCGGTAGGTGCTCAAAGACGCAGCGAACGGACGACCATACCAGGTCATGGGACTGATGATGATGATGATGCAAAGATTTGCTGGCAATGAAGGAGAGAGAGCTAGCGTTAAAGAGATCGCGAGAGAGAGAGAGAGAGAGAGAGAGAGAGAGAGAGAGATTTGTTTTCAATGGTTTTATGTGACATTACTGAGTAGGTCGATACGATTTCAGTGCGGGCAAAATTTTAAGATTTTTAAGATAATCCAGATTCAATTAATTCCGTAAGACAGAAACCAGATAATAAAGAATCCAAGAGTCTGGAAACAAATTAGTTTTAGAACAAAAAAAAAATCTGACGTCACTTACTGATTCTGTCCGGAGCCCGGAAATCCGGAGGACGCCAGCAAGATTTAATTAAAAAAAATCTACTACCCAATTAGATCAATGGACTAGGCGGAAAGCGAGTGATATGTATATATGAAGAAACTGTACGAAGAGGAGACATGACATCGACTGATTGCGTGATTGAAAATCAAGTAAGGTAGTCCGGTTGGTTGATTCTGAGATGCGTTCGAAAGAGGTTACATAGAGGAAGAGAAAGCGAGAATGAGTGAGAGAACTAAAAGAAGCTCTATCGAAAAACTGGAAAGCGAAAAGAAAGAATAAAAATAATACAGAGAGAGAGAGAAAGAGAGAGAGAAATAGAGAAATAGCGAGAGAATGAGTGAGTGAGTGTGTGTGTGTGTGTGTGTGTGTGTGTGTGTGTGTGTGTGTGTGTGTGTGTGTGTGTGACTCTGTGTGTGTGTGGGAGAGAGAGAGAGAGAGGGAGAGAGAGATAGAGAGAGAGAGTGTGGAAATAAAGAGCTGGTAAATGAAATGGGGGTGGAAACTATGTCACGGACACTCGGACGTAATAACTGAGAAAAAAATGGCATGCTCTCTGCAGACGTTTACTTAGATGGTGGTACCGGGGAGAAAAGCTAAGAGAAATAAAAGGGAGAAAGTAGGAATTGACGGAGAAACACTGATGAAAATCATGGAGAAAAAATGTTTCAGGAAAAAATAAATGCAAATCGATATATAATCACGATTTTTTTCATGAGCAATGGTAAAATGATTAAACTAATTAATTTCCATTGGAAATTAATCTAGTGTACAGAATACATACATACATATATATATATATATATATATATATATATATATATATATATATATATATATATATGTATGTATATATTCTACATTCTGTTGAGGTTTCTTCTAAACTCGATGAATTACTTAATTATAATTATTTCAAACCCTCCTAATAATTTATATCACTTGTGTATCCTTGCTTGAACCGGCTTCTAATGCTCTGGATGGAGCGGCTTGGGTATAGTAGTCGTGAGGGCACAGTCCTATGGGTAAGGGAAACTCGGATGAGTTCCACCACGGAATATGTGATCGAGCGGCGCTATATCGAGTCTAATTCATTACCTCTTCGCGGGCCCGTTGGTACAATTGGTATGACGTTTGCCTGATAACGTAACTGTCCGCGTTTCAATTCTCGGTAGTGGATGCGCACTGCTGATAAGTCACAAATATAGACAGTTACGTTATCAGGTAAACGTCATACCAACGGGCCTCGGAGGCGAAGAGGTAGCGAATTAGACTCGATATAGCGCCGCTCGATCACATATTATGTGGAGGATATATATATATATATATATATACACACATACATACATAGAGAGAGAGAGAGAGAGAGAGAGAGAGAGAGAGAGAGAGAGAGAAGTTAGAACGTTTGCTTTTTGACCATGAGACTCCGGTTCGAATCTCACCATGGTCGATTTGTCATGAAGGCGACTTGTTATCGGACTGGATCGAGGTACATCACAGCGTGTGGCACCTTTGGAAAGTGACTGAAAACAATATCACGGGTTGACCTGAGCCTTGTGAGTGAAATCGGGTAGACAGAACTCTTGTGGGCCGTTGATCGCTGTGCTAGCACGAAGCCACAAGTCATTGTGGCTGAGGGCTTGAGCGTGCTGGCCTTGTTCAAATGGTTGATCACCCTAGATTACACGCTCTCTCCCAGAAACTGTAACTAAGGTCTGCTCAGCATAGTTGCAGTATAAACCACAGGTGAACTCTGTGAGTATTGAGCAAACACAAATCTTCCCGAGCCAACCTCTGCAATAGGGACTGTCTAGCAGCCCCAGTAGTCGGGTATCCTCGAATACGAGTGGCCAGCTATTATCTCTCTCTCTCTCTCTCTCTTCATATATATATATATATATATATATATATATATATATATATATATATATATATATGTGCGTGTGTGTGTGTGTGCGCGTGTGTTTGTGTGTGTGTAGGTGTATATGTATGCATATATATATATATATATATATATATATATATATATATATATATAAAATTATTTATTTGAATATTGCAACATAAATATGTTATAAAATCACGACAAAAATAGCCATTTTGTTTCAACACTTCTGGTGTCTTGTCAAGTGATGATATAGAATATAGAATAAATGGTTTTAAAAGTTTCAAATTAATTAACGATCCTTAGCTAGGAGTAAACGCTGTTACATAAGCTAGAATGACCAATCAAAATACAAGTATAGGATGATTCGAAAAATTTGACAACTAAGCAAGGTTATCATAGATATTAAAAGATTTATAAAATTTGAAATTAAAATTAAAAGTAAAAAATTAAAAATTACCTATTTAGAAATCTAAATCAAATCTCTATTAAGTTTTAAATTGTAGAATTACCGAGGAGAAAAAATATATATACCAATCCTAAACTTGGGTAGATATATATATATATATATATATATATATATATATATATATATATATATATATTTAAAGACATTTATATTATGTTTAACGTTCTTTTTATAGATACAAGTATTTAAGCAAATGCTCTGTTTTATAATAAACAGTATTAAAAGAACGTTAAACATAATATAAATGTCTTTAAATAAATTGTCGGACAATGTCCAATTCTAAAATATATATATATATATATATATATATGTATATATATATATATATATATATATATATATATATATATATGTATGTATGTATGTATGTATGTATGTATGTATGTATGTATAGTTCAAATAACAATACCCGATGTTAATTTCACATATTCTTCGGTCTAGTATAATCCTCTTTGTTGCTTTCGATACAGCGCTTAGGCCTATATGCTCTTTGACCTTTTTTAGGTTCATATTGCACCTGTGGTCATTGGAAGCTGATTTTAGTGAGGAGAAAGGATGATAAAAGGACAGGATTCAGAAAGATGGATTGTGGCGATTGGCGTTGCATTTAAATTTGTGTAAATTGTAGGTGGCAGGAAGCAAGAAATCTGAAAGCTGCTCCACAGGTGAGAAGTGCGAGCAAAGTAACTGTTAGAATAATTTCTACAAATGCAACTATTTACCCGAAGGCAACAGAAAATATAGAAGAAACGTAAAAAGAAAATCAATTCAATAGAGTTCATCGTTCAGTTCTGTTAATGAAAATTATGCTAATCAGCAATAAACCTGCGCCTGGAAAAGACGGTTATTTAAATTTTGATTTTCCCCGCCTCCCAACTGTTAAGTCAGACACCCGATTTCTTTTAGTTTCCACTTTTGTCAACATTTCTGTTCATCCTAACTTCTCCGTTTTTTTATACCCACCACTAAAAAAAAAAAAAAAAAAAAAAAAATAATAATAATAATATTCCTTTTAATCCGGATCAGAGTACATAGTATCATAAAGGGACATAACCCAAATGATGACTTACTACAAGTCCACAAGCATGGAACACCCAGTGAGGACCGAAGTCAATATTCAATCATAACTTCTTTCGATTTGTTGCTTTCCGGTCTACTTTTATCTTCAGGAGTTTGAATTTAATATCAATCCTTGCCTTCTGTGTTCGTAATACCTGTTCTTTTAGCCTTAATAGTGTTTTTCTTTTTCTCAAATTCTCTCACACCCAGTAACCTCTTGCGTCTTAGTGGCTTTGTTAACTGCGATGAAATGACTAAAAACAAAACTGATCTAGCGAGACAAGCTTTCTATTCATTTCATCACTTTAAGTCCTTTGACATAACCCAAATATATCAAAACAAGTCCAACGACATTATTCGACGCAATAAATAATTCTGAAATTGGTCGAGATGACTCGGAAGAACAGAAAGTGATTTAGTATGTGTAGCTTACACATGGTACAAGGCCGATGGTATGGAGCACCCAATGATGACAGAACTCAATGTTCAGTCGTAACTGATTGAGTAGGACAAGCTTGTTAACAATTGCACCACGTCGAAGTCCCTTGACATAGCACAAATATATTGCTGCAAACAAAGCAAAGCCAACAAAACTCGATGTACGTGACATTAGAATAATTCTTTAAATAGTCTATATGACATTGAAAAACAAATATTTTAAAAATTCATTCATACTGTGAACTATTCAACAGGGTGTAATAATTCGTAGGGTTGTCTTGTCAGATCAATTGCAACTGAGCAGTGAACTCACTTCTCACTGGATGCCCCATAACTGTAGCCTTGTGCCACATCTAAGCTACACTTAGTAACTCACTATCTCATGATATGTTGTGACTTTCATGTTATTTCCCCAGGAAAAAAATGATTTTATTTCCTTCCAGATGACATGTATCCGGTTGTATTTGGTTATATGCAACTAATACTAAAGAATAATTTCTTTGTCTGAATAAGTAAAAATGGTTTCAAGCCAGTAGCGTTTGTTTGAAGGCGGCACAAAATGCCTCAGCCGAGAATTGAACTTGGTTCGATAATTTTATTTTATGTATTAATATTTATAACATGTCCTTACACGAGAAAATCAAATTAAAAGTGTCAAATATCCTTGAGATAGTAAATATTTTTAACACTTCGTTACTGTAGTTGGGGGTTTAGAACACTCAGAATTTCTGAATTGGTCACGAAATGCTTCAGCCGAGAATTGAACCCGGTTCAAGAATTCCGTTTTATTTATTGTTAACTGTTATGACAACTTACACATGAAGATCAAATTAAAATTTTCAAAATACCCTTGAGATGATAAGTATTATTTTAACCCTACGTTAGTATAGTAGGGTGTTAGAACACTCAAAAATTCTGAGGTGGTCACGAAATGCTTCAGCCGAGAATTGAACCCGGTTCAAGAATTCCGTTTTATTTATTGTTAGTTGTTATGACAACTTACACATGAAGATCAAATTAAAATTGCCAAATACGCACGGGATAATAAGTATTTACCAAAAGAATGCTACTTTGTGGAATGCGTGACAAGTGAATGTAGCACGAATATTGACACCACTACTGGTGAGCAGCACACTTGTTGGGCTGATTTGCAACAAGCAGCGAGGAAAAGACTACTTCAGTGGTGTTGACGGAAATTATTTGTTAAGATAATTAATTTGGTGGTGGTGGTGGGGTACCAAATTCCGAAACCGTAAGTTCTATTCCAATAGTTCCTTTTCTCGCGCTTTTTGTCTTTGAACTCTTTCAATTTCTTATTTCCCTACCACATACGTTCTTCAAAGACATTAATGCAACATCAACCGCCATCTTCCGTCTTCCTGATGCCTGTACTTTTATTGTCTTTTCTCTTTTCTAAAGTCTCTCTTTCACTGTTAGTAAACCTTTGCTTCTTAGTGGCATTATCGCCTTGCTGGGAGGCGGAATGACTAAAAAAGAGACTACGAAATTTAAACTTCCGAAGAGTCTTAGATCTTACATGATAGGAAACCTAAATTCTTGTTAACAAATGTCCCCAAACGGGTACCAAAATATGAATAAATTCCAAATTATTGAAGCATAATTGTCATTTAGAATGTTTCTTTCCAATTTGTTTCTGCTTTGATCGATTTTATGCCAGTTCTTGCTGAGATAGTCAATAATTGAAATCAGCGTCACTTTGATCCATCTGCAATTTAATAAGCCATTGTCACCAGCACGAGTGGAGGCTTCACTTTTCTTTTGACACCTAAACAGGTACATCAAATTTCTATTCTTCTTGAATAATCACGAATGTTTAAAGGATAGATGATGCTGGGAAGACGAGCAATCGGGACATGTCTTTGTTTTGTTATGAAAAAAAAAATAGAAAAAGAAAAAAAAATATTTCTTGTTCGGACATCAAATTAACTCAGCCTGTCTGTACACATTTGTTTTAGCGAGCAGTTAAACTCATCGGCAGATAAATGGCTCGGACGTTCAAAATGAAAAGAAAGCGTTTAAGAAATAAAAAAAAAATGAAAGAAAGAAGAAGAAAACTATAAACAATAAAAGATGTAATAAAAACGCGTATTGTAAATTTTACTTTTCGAGAATAGAAATTCGTTGAAAATTATTTTTCACTATTGTGCAGTAGAGGCGAAAGCGAAAATGTAAGAAAGAGAGAATGACGGAAAGGAATGAAAATTTGAATGGGAGTTTTAAAAAAAAATGGCATTTGAAAAGAAAAGTGACGAGGAAAAGAATTACTTAAATGGGTTTGAGAAAGAGAGCAGCGCTGGAAACTTCTATAATTTCGTCGTCAAATTAGGCTCAATTTTGTAATCAAAATATATTTGCGCGCAACGTTTCGAGTTGTAGCGTAACGTAACTTTAGCATAAAAGGCTGCATTTGCTTCTTGATGTACACTGGATTCTAATGCGTTGATCCAAGTGTAAATATGCGTTCAATTACATGCAAACACACACATACACACACACACACACACACACACACACACACACAGGCATATATATATATATATAGAGAGAGAGATAGATAGATAGATAGAGAGATAGAGAGAGAGTGAGTGAGAGAGAGTGAGAGAGATAGTGAGAGCTAGCCAGTAAGAGAGAGATATTTGTGAGTGTATGCGCGCGTGCCCACAAACACACACACATATATACATGTCTGTGTGTGTGTAGGGGGGTGGGTGATAAGATAAAGAACAAATAGGGAACGTTTATCAATTTAACATGTTTCATTTTTATTAAAGCTTCTTCAGAGAATGAAATAGGGAGAAAGAAATTCTGGTAATTTCATTTTTGCGTTGTTTGATTTTCATTGTTGAAGCAAACCGAAATAATGCCTACCAGACACACATTCACACGCACACGCACGCGCGCGCGCACGCACACACACACACACACATGCGGATATACATTAGCATCCGCATTTCACATAGACAAACTGAAATTATGATACACTTACATGCATAAAGCAGTATCTCAGTTTTTGTTTTTTTCAGTTAGGTTTGGAATCCGTTACTTTCTGCTAGCTTCAAAAGGACGCATCGCCTCCTATTGAGTTTGGAACGCCATAAATTATGCTAACGCTGCTTAACAAGTCGAATGCACGTGAAACCTGATTAATCAATGAGAATAAAACAACATAAAAATGAAAATACCAGAATTTCTGTTTCGCCATATCTAATTCTCTGATGAAGCTTTCATAAAAGAGAAACATGTTCAGTTGATAGACTTTACCTATTTTCCTTTATAAAATAAAGAAATATATATATGTGTGTGTGTGTGTGTGTGTGTGTGTGTGTGTGTGTGTGTGTGTGTGTGTGTGCGCGTGTGCGTGTGTGTGTGTGCGCGACTCCGTAGATATGTAAACATTTCTAAACGTATTTATGTAAATAGTCTGGTTTGTATAAAGGGCAGAATTAGATGTAATTTCGTGTATATTTGCGCCATCAAGATACATGTAAATCTGATATATCTAGAGATAGGTATAATTACTTTCTTTTTAACTGTTGGGGAGGGTGCTCGGCACGCGGGATACAGCGTTTGTGAACATAAGTATTGTAGACATAGAAAACAACATTATATACAGACCGACTACTTAATCGCCTTAATAAAATTTTATTATTAATTTTTATTTTAATTTAATTCTATATTTTCTTTAACACCTAACTAATATCATCATAAATTATAATTTGACTTATACGAGGTCTGATCAAAAAGTATCGAGACTGTTGCTAATACAGTTAAAACTACAACATATATCAATTCAGTATTTAATCTCCTTCGAAGTAGTCTCCTTGGGAAGTCAAACACTACCTAGCGTTGATTCCATTGATGGAAGTATTTTTAGAATTCCTTTTTAAGGATGGCAAGCAGTTGCCTCATCGCATTCTCTTGGACTTCCCTGACGTTTTGAAATCTTGTTCCTTTCAGGTGGGATTTGATTTTTGAAGAGGAAAATGTCGAAAAGGGCGAAATCTAAAGAATATGGTGGTTGTTGGAACTGGAGAACGTTGTTCTTGGCCCAAAACTGCTACACAAGCCATGATCACTGCTGGAACCTCTGTAATATGATAAGAAAACCACACTCTACACACTTACCTTCCAATTACTGCTATAAAGATCATAAGTGAACGAGAACGTTATAACGTATTGTGTATGTGAGTTAATGGTCAAACTGCGCCAAGCTTCTTCACAATGTCTAATTTAATTTCATTAGCATAACTACAGTCCTGATATTTTTTGATCAGATCTTGTATGCCATCAGGATTTTCTTTATATATACACATTTTATGCGTTTAAAATAACGCTTTTCTTTATTTCTTACGTAAAGCCACGGTATTTTACATTTATCTTAACATTATCCTGTGTAAAATTCCATTTATTTGTTAACTGATATTTATTTTAACCAGAAATTTTATTAATTTTAAAAATTTCAGAAAATTTTCAAATTATCTATGTAGCAGATGATGTTCACGAAAGAAACGTTGACAACTGAATAAAGAATTGTAAACTTCCAACTGGTTTTAAATTTTTTTTCTCACAATCAATTCTCTCCAAGCAAGGTGAAATGCACTACCGGAAGTAAACCAGAATTAAAATATTTTAGAAGGAACTTGAAAACCAATCCTAAAAAGAGAACAAGTAATAAACCTCTACTCCTGTTAAAAAAAAGTGAGGTATGTGAACCGGATGTTCTATCTTAAATAATTTGTTTGGATATTTTAAATGCGTCGGCCATATAGGTATATCACATTGAAACACCTGTAATCGTACGATCATCGAATTTAAGCAACGTCACGCCTAGTTAGTACCTATATGGGTGATTGCTTGCAGATACCAGTTACTGTAAGATTGGATGTGTGGGTTATGTAATGGGTAATGGCTCTGAATTGAAAATGCTAGAACCCTGTTAATATAGCAACCGAAATTCGTTATATTAACTTTCGCGCAAATATGCATGAATCTACCTTTTCTGTTCCGGCTATGGGTTAATTAGGACTTAAAGTCCCTAAAATCAGCATTAGAGTTGATAAGGTATAGAAAACGAATCAATTTATCAACGAAAAAGTTTAATACTGCAAGACGCCGCGTATGAATATATACAAAACCCTGCGTATGATACAATGACTTATATGATTGATTCGTTTTTTTTACGGCTTATCAACCTTTTGAAAAGTATCTAAAGTTAGAAAATATTTTTAGATTATAATATTTTTTGGAAGATAATAATGATTTACTGATACAAGTCCTATTAATTAATGTATAGTTGGGGGTGAGAAAAGATGGATTCATATATTTCCCAAATGTATTTGAGCGTAAGTGAATGTATTGTAGCTAACCGGAATTTGAACACGGCTATCCGATTAACAATGATCTATTAGAACACCAACAGATTCAAGCTTACAACAACTGGTATTTCAAAGCGGCCACCAATCGAGGTACTGGACAATCTCGACGTTCTTTAACTTCGATGATCGTATGAGAACCGGTGTTTCAACGGGAACCGGTGGTACAACGAGATATGACTCTTAGACTCAGTATTAGACATTCAGGTTTTTTCGATATATATGACAAATACATGTTGAAATAAAAAGTTTTAATTGCTAAAAGAGTAATAACACAAATCTACTCTGTTAGGATGAAGGCCCGTTGCCTTTGATAGGAATAAATATCTACCATTATCCCAAATTCGTTTTTGTCATTTTCTTAAAGTAGACATTTTTATGGTATTAAACAATTTTTTTTTAATCATTGGTTATAGTATCGATGGGTGTTTGTAGGATATATAAAATACTTAAATTGTAATTCTTTAAAAAAATTACAAATATAAATTAAGTTACCTCCCCTGATAACGCTAAAAATTCACAACTATCTATTACATTAGTCTTTGTATTAGCAATTCACCCCTGAAGAGTAACTTGGATGTGATAGAAAGTACTTGGGAAAATAAAAAGAATGAGAAAAACTATGGTGCCTTCCTTAATGAGTTTAGGTTTGGTTTATTTTGTTTTACGGCATATCAATCTCAATATGTTATTTAATGCCGACAAAAAAAATTATTGCTGGTAATATTTTGTTTTGTCAAAAATCTGTTTCTGGTAATATATTTCCTTCAAAATTGTATTGCTGGTAATAATTTTTTTCAAAAATGTATTGCTGATAATAGTTAACTAGTTGCCCATAGCTGGAACCCTAACAGGTGCTACCACCCAGGGTCAGGGTGGACCTGGGAAAACCAGCAATTAATAGGTGGTTCGACGCTCCTCACCCCCCCCCCCTGATCAGAGGACTTGCTGCTGGACGTAGTTTGACGTCTTACCCAGGATGGGGATATAGTTTAACCACTTACCCAGGACGATTAATATGTTAAATAGCAACATTAAGAAACTTATCTGTTAATTTGAAAGGAATCAAATGAAAAATGAATGGACATGTCTCAAGATTATTCATCTAAACATGCTTGAATGAAGATAGGTTGCCTAAATATACATATTTTAAATATATAAATATGACCGCAGAGACGGGCGCATGCCTACACGCACACAAACGCGACACGAAAACAAAAAAATACATAAAAAACACACCAATGCTAAATGTATATAAAAAGTCGAAAAAAATTTCAGTAGTAAATTACTGATACCCGCTGAAGTGTGGACGGACAGGACTACCTACGAAACTCCGAACTGCTGAAGGTAACATCAATCAGCTAACAAAGTTTTACTCATATTAATCCTATTAAACAGAAACACGCAAATATATATATATATATATATATATATATATATATATATATATATATATATATATATATATATATATATGAGTGAATATTGAAGTCAACACTCAGAGGCGACAGACTGTTTCATGCTAAACACAATAATTAGGCCTGATGACTGCGTTTAGCATGAAACAATCAGCGCCTCAGTGTCAGCACTTTTATATTTACATACACTCTATCTCTGATATTGAGCACATTATCCCATAAATATACTACACCATAAAATTATATATATATACATGTGTGTGTGTGTGTGTGTAAACCTTTTAATCAGCGTGAGTTCCATTTGGTGCCATTATCAGTTCATCTCATAGCATTAATAAGAATGAGAATATCAGACTCATATTAGTATAATTACGAATAAGAACAGCATTAATACAAATAAACATAGCATAAGAATAATCATCGCAATAATAAGAATATGAATGCAATAATAACGAATGAGAATAGCATAAGTGTAAGAATAGCACAAATAAGAATAAGTATAGAATTATAATATCTTTTTGAATTGGACAAAGTCCGACAATTTATTTAAAGACATTTATGATATGTTTAACGTTCTTTTTATCTATAAAAAGAACGTTAAACATATCATAAATGTCTTTAAATAAATTATAAAATCATAATAAGAATAGCATTAATAAGAATGAGAATAACGTAATAACAAAAACAGCGTAAATAAGACTAAGAATAGCTTAAGAATGATAATAGAAAGAATAAGATTGAGAATAGCGACAGAATAAGAATATAATGAATGAGGATGAAAATATTGAGAGTAACAGAAAAAGATTAAGTAAAATATCAAAATTAAAATCTTATCATGTACAAAAATAATTTAATATATGGAAATGAGAAATGAAATAACTTGTGCGCCATCCAGTAATTTTTTTTATTTTATTGAGAAGTAAAGGAGTTTCGATAGAGAAAAACTTGAAAGAAAAGTCTTAAAGAAAAGTTCTCGAGAAATTGAAGACCTTGGAAAAAACGGGGGAAGGCATTTATTTATTTATTTATTTATTCTTCGAATGGATGTTAATGGCGATAAATTTGATAAACGTGCAAAATGAACAAGGCGAGAAAAATTGATTCGGACCTGAAGCTACGTTTAGATGGATATTTCATGTGACATGGGTGTTTATGGAATGAGCAGTCAAACCACACACACACACACACACACACACACACACACAAGTGCTGACTGGGAAATATGAACAGAGATTGATAATTTTGTGAATAGATAGATAGATAGTATGGATAGACTGAGATAGAAACGAATAGACAGCATCTGTTGACAAAGTTCTATGAAGTTAGATTGTGATTGGGATATATATATATATATATATATATATATATATATATATATATATATATATATATATATAAATTATTCTTATATGAATCAGTTATGGGATAAAAGCTACCTCGAAATCAACCAATTCCAACAGATTTCAGAAAGTCCCTAGAGTAACATTCTAAATATTACCGTAAAAAGATGTTACAAACATGCCAAACTACAATGGTTTAACCACTCGGACATTCAGGTTGCATAATTATAAGCCAGCCCGAATATACGACAGGTGAAACGTGGTGGATTGGTAACCTTGTTATATCTTTTAAAGACAATATATATATATATATATATATATATATATATATATATATATATATATATATATGTCCTCAAATGTTTGGTAACATTGTTATATCTTTTAAAGACAATATATATATATATATATATATATATATATATATATATATATATATTTATATATATATATATATATATATATATATATATTTATATATATATATGTCCTCAAAGGTTTGGTAACCTTGTTATATCTTTTAAAGACAATATATATATATATATATATATATATATATATATATATATATATATATATATATATGTCCTCAAAGGTTTCGTAACCTTGTTATATATTTTAAAGACAATATATATATATATATATATATATATATATATATATATATTTATATATATATGTGTGTGTGTGTGTCCTCAAAAGTCTACATTTTCTGATAGAATGAGACACCGTTTAGCTTCCAACATGTTTGGCTTTCGTGAATACTGGTGGTTCTGTAATAAGAGTAATTCTTCTACCCACCATTTCCATCCAATTTGAGGTGATAACATCTGCCAGCAAACAGAATATTTTACGCACGTATTCTTTTCAAATTCAACTCTTAATTTATCTGTAGTACCTTTGCCTGACATTCCACTTGAACTGACGCTGTTGTGTAATATACATATAACTCCGACCATGGTGTCGGCTATCATCTCTAAATTAGATCTGCACAATGGATGTGGAATTGACGTTATGCCTGCAACAGTCCCAGAGATCGGTGCTCCTGAACTGACTACTGTTCGTTTTAAAATCTACAATAAATTCCTTGCTGCTTCTTGCTTTCCTGCTTTTTGGAAATCCTCTTCTGTAGCTCCAAACTTTAAGAACCGTCTGACACTTCTAACTATTCGCCTTCTACCTCTTTTTTTTTTTTTTTTGGCAAAATACTAGAGGCCCAAATCTGCTCAGAATTGGTTAAGCATCTCATCTCGTAGTGTCTTCTCATATGTGTGTGTGTGTGTGTGTGTGTGTGTGTGTGTGTGTGTGTGTGTGTGTGTGTGTGTGTGTGTGTGTGTGTGTGTGTGTCTAAATCTGTTAATTAGCGTGAATTGCAGTTAGTGGCTCTGCAAATTTATCCAATAGAGGGCCAGTGCAAACGTCTCCACACCCTTCGAATCTGTAATACGCCCCCTCCCAAGCTACTACGTCTCAATTCGCATAAGGTAGTATTCATATAAAATAGAAATTTTATTGTAACCTAATTATGTGCAACATGGATCATGCGCCATACAGAGGAGCAATGCAACTAGAACCAGTAAAAAATAAATACAATGTATCTAAATTCAAATTAAAAACATGTCATAATAGATAATTTCATCTTAAATAAATCAGCAATGTTTTGCAGTATTTTTTTAACAACAGTTTGAGATCTTTCTTGATAAAAGTTGAATAAATTTAGCACATCCAACATTATGGATAAAAAAAATAATGGATTTTATATAGCCTTTTTCCGATACTTAGCACCAGCAATACAAACTCAATGATTTGTACAAAAAAGCCTTAAAATTATGTCAAAATAAGCGAAAGCTTTTACATCCTTTAATAATTTGTTGTACTTAACTTAATTTGTAACGTATATAAATGTAGATAGACAAAAAGCAAATGTTGATAAGATAGTGAGGGTCGCCAAGCACTACCTGGGGCCACCAATTACAGTTACAAGGTCGATGGTTCGAAGGTAGTATGCACCAACCCTAATCCTAAATGCACTGGTTGAAATCTGATAGCGATACACTGAATGATATTTCGGTTATTCTAAATTGCCTTAATGGCTGTGTATTTAAGTTCAGTAATATTAGAGCAATTTGCGTCGCCACTGTACGATTGAATTAACTTACCTACGAAATAGACACTCCTAAACATGGGCTGGTTCATAACACATGTAATAGTGTAGTTTTCGAGAAAAGACAACAATGCTGAGAAGGCATCTGAAATATTCCTGGCCTTTATGGTACTGTCTTTGAATGAGTCCTAAGTAATTTCCGTTTTCTAGAACCAACGGTCATAACGAATCTATCAACCTGACTACGATTCATGTTAAGAATAAATTTAGTGTACACTAACATACCATAGTTTTTGTATGGCAGTCGGGGCGGACACAGAATTAAAGATTTTTTTTGTTTTTAAACGCACTATTTGGGGGAACTGGAATTTGTATTTGCTCCAGAATGATATGGTGATTTTCTAAGCGTAGTTTAGATGAGGCACAGGGCCGAAAATATGGTATACCCAGGGAGGAGAGAACTCACTATTAATTCGTAAGTGATCTAGCGAGAAAAGCTCGCTAACAATTAGACCACCTCGAAGTGCTCAAAAGATTTTCTAAGTTTAAAGTAGCGATGGCACAATGCCGAAAGCATGGGGTACGTAGTGTAGATCAAACTCACTATACAGTCCTAACTGATCTATTCGGTCGTAACTGATCTAGCGAGACAAGCTTGTTAAACATTGCATTAACTTAAAGTGACCTTATGGTTTTCTAAGCGTAGCTTAAATGTGGCACAAGGCCAAAGTTGTAGAGCACCCAGTGTGGATCGAACTCACTATTCAGTCCTAATTGATCTAACGAGACAAGCCTGCTAGCCATTAAACCACATCGAATTGCGCAATTGCTTAGATGTGGCACAAGGCCAAAGATATAGAGCACCAAGTGGGGATAAATCTGGATAAACTATTTCTGCGAAAAGCTGAGCCCATGGAAGAAAGCTCATGGTGAACGTATGGTGGGGTCGTCCGGTTAATATTAATATAGAGTTCATAAATGCAATGAAAAAACCAAATGCATATCCATAAGTCCCGTAGTTACAACTGGGGTCTACAACTGGCCTGCGCATGTCAATAGGAAGAATGTTCTCTTTGACAATGCAAGGTTGCACAGAAGAAGAATAACGCAGGAAAAAAATTTGGAACTCATTTCGTCTGTTCTAGCCGACCAACGATCTTCATCTGACCTTGCATCAAGTGATTATTACCTCAATTACTGCAAAATACTTTGAACGGAGTATTCGAGAGTTCATCAAAAACTTTTTTCGCATCAAAACCTGTGAAATTTTGCACAAAATCTATCAAAGAGCCGCATGAAAATGACAACATGTCAAATAATGGTGCATATACAGGGTGACCCAAAAAAACGGGAATTTTTGAAGTGCGTATTGCCAGACATGAGAATGTGGCAACACGGCGAGACAGTGACCTTGAGCAAGTAAACATTTTGCCATTTTAGTAACGAGAATTAAATTCACAGTATCCCAGCTGAGATGTTGCAGCAGTCAATGAGGAATCTCAACAGCAGATTTCAAGAATGCATTCGTACAGGAGGACGCCATCTACAGGACGTAATTTAAAAAAAATGAAAATTCCATCATTGTTTCTTAAATGGCAT